>JARBWK010000005.1:124666115-124698966 GCA_030556195.1 Anolis apletophallus
TCATCCGGTAGTAAGGAATCAGTTTGTGTGTGTCAACTGTAAAATAGGATGTGTTGAAGGGCCCTGGGTTATCTGAGGTCCTTTCCACACAGTTGAATAAAATCCCATGTTATCAGCTTTGAATCAGATTATTATTATTATTATTTGTCACGTTTCTATACCGCCCCTCTCAGCCCGAAGGCGACTCGGGACGGTTTACACAGGCAGTCTCTGCCCTCAATACAACACAGCAACAAGTCAATCCCCCCCCCCCCCGAAAAAAAACATATAATAACAATTTAACAATTAAAAACAAGCAGCCTCAGCGTCTTGTTGAAATCAGTTTCCATCACATCGTCGTCATTCCTTATATCCAATTAAGCCTTATATTTCATCAACAAATGCCTGCTCAAATAACCAGGTCTTGACTTTCTTGCGAAACGTCAGGAGGGAGGGGGCCAATCTGATGTCTTTAGGGAGGGCGTTCCAAAGCCGAGGAGCCACCACTGAAAAGGCCCTGTCTCTCGTCCCCGCCAGTCGCGCCTGCGAAGAAGGCGGGACCGAGAGCAGGGCCTCTCC
Organism: Anolis apletophallus; assembly: GCA_030556195.1. NCBI lineage: Eukaryota > Metazoa > Chordata > Lepidosauria > Squamata > Anolidae > Anolis > Anolis apletophallus. The sequence continues at coordinate 124,666,674 of JARBWK010000005.1, forward strand.
AGATGATCTTAAACATCTCGATGGTTCATAGGGAGAGATGCGTTCGGACAGGTAAGTTGGACCCGAACCGTTTAGGGCTTTAAAGGCTAAAGCCAGCACTTTGAATTGTGCCCGGTAGCAAACTGGCAGCCAGTGGAGCTGGCACAACAGAGGACATAAGAACATAAGAACATAAGAAGAGCCATGCTGAATCGGGCCTCAGCCCATCTAGTCCAGCATTCTGTGTCACACAGTGGCCCGCTAGTTGTACACGGGGATCTCTAGCAGAAAGGAGGGCAAAACCCTCACCTGCTCCCGACCCCCACAACCAGTACCCGGGAAATCCTGCCTGCCTCAATCAACACAGAGGTGGCACTTGGATGTCCATTTCAGTAACTACTGATTCCCTTGGTATCCATGAATCTGTCTAATCCTGCCTTGAAGCTGTCCAGGCTGACAGCTGTCACAACCTCCTCTGGAAGTGAGTTCCTATACCCAATGACCCTCTGGGTGAAGAAATATTTCCCTTTATTAGTCCTAACTTTCCTACCTTGGAGCTTTAGGGAGTGCCCCCTAGTCCTAGTGTTGTGTGACAGAGAAAATAGATTTCTTTATTCACCTTTTTTATCCCATGCATGATTTTATACACTTCGATCAAGTCACCTCTTAAACGCCGTCTTTCAAGGCTGAAAAGACCAAGGCGTTGCAACCTGATTTCATAAGGGAGCTGCTCCATCCCTTGGATCATTTTTGTTGCCCTTTTCTGTACCTTTTCCAGTTCCGTTATATCCTTCTTGAGGTGTGGTGACCAGAATTGTACACAGTACTCCAGATGTGGCCTCACCATAGATTTGTAGAGAGGCAATACAACATTTGCCGACCTATTTTCGATTCCCTTCCTGATCATGCCAAGCATAGAATTTGCTTTTTTCACTGGAGTTGTACGCTCTCTGAATGGCGCTCCTGTTATCAACCTGGCTGCTGTCCGTTGGACTAGTTGCAGCTTCCGAACAGTCTTCAAAGGCAACCCCAAGTATTTATTTATGTATTTATTTATTGTTCATTTTTGTATTCCGCTCCTCCCAGCAGGCTCGGGGCGGATAACAGAACGATACACGGCAGCATGTCACAGCATGTCACACAATTAAAACATAAAAACATAAAAACCATTAAAACATGTTACATTGTCATACGTGGAATGGGAGGACATATGGCATAGTTCTTAGTCCGGTGTGCCTAGTTGAAGGCTAAGCCAAAGAGGGCCGCCTTACAGGCCCTCCAGAAAGGGGCCAGTTCCGAGATGGCTCGGGTACTGTCCGGGAGGGCATTCCAGAGCACCGGTGCCGCAACAGAAAAGGTCCTTTGTCTGGTCGTCGATAGGTGGCAGGAGCGGACTGATGGAACTAACAACAGATTCTGTTCATCTGAGCGCAGTGATCTCGGGGGAGAGTACGGGGTAAGGCGGTCCCTCAGGTACGCAGGCCCTAGGCCGTGTAAGGCCTTGAAGGTCAAAACCAACACCTTGAAGGCAATTCGGTACTCGATAGGAAGCTAGTGCAGCTGCCGGAGCATAGGTGTGATGTGCTCCCTCACCGACACTCCTGCCAGCAGGCGAGCAGCGGCATTCTGCACTAGCTTGAGTTTCCGGATTGTCGCCAGGGGAAGGCCAACGTAGAGGGTATTACAGTAGTCTAGTCTCGAGATGACCGTCGCTTGGATTACCGTGGCCAGGTCGTTCCTGGACAGGTAGGGTGCCAGTCGCCTAGCCTAGCTAGCAGAGAGCATTGCAGTAATCTATACGGGATGTAACCAGAGCATGGACCACCGTGGCCAAATCAGATTTCTCAAGGTACGGGCGCAGCTGGCGCACAAGATTATATGGCAGTGTGGACTCAGAAAACCCAGTTCAAAGCAGATATTGTGTTATATGTTTCACATTTTTGTAGTGGGTAGGTCGATTATTTTGACTTGGTTGTTTTATAAGTATCTCGCATGCTGAAAAAGTGTGAGCACCCCTGACCTACAGGAATTTACAGAGCACCATACACCAACTATGAAATATATTCCTGTTTGATTTGTATCATAGAAAATGCAGCAGTGGGATTATGCATTTTTCAGTCCTGCTTTTTTTCACATACCTGTATATGATCTTCCATACAAGCCCGTGAATTTGTTTGAAACAGAATGCATATTTCTCTCTCTTTTTTTCCTTAAGGAACGAACGAGAGGAAACAATTGGGATTCAGCTCTCAGTGCGATTCACACGCTGTTGACATCTGAGCAGGTCTGATCATTGATTGGCTGGAAGGACTTTTCAAGGTGTGTCTTTCAACAAGAAGATACTTCATTTTCAAGGAGATGTTAGTGGAACATGATAGCTGTTTTGTGTGGTAAGGACTGTTTTGTCTTCTTTGCTATTATAAGCTCAACACAGTATGCTTTGATGTGAAACCGAGGTAATGGACGAATTATTGTGTGTCCTGAAAATCCTTTACTGAGCCGAAGTGTCAGTTTCTGTGTTTTACAGGCTTGGGTGATTTAAAATGTTGCCTTGGGAGAGAGTCCCGGCTGAGACAGTTTTGCCTTTGAAAGGACAGGATATTTTCACACAGTCCTGACTTTGCCCTTTCTCAACTTATATATGTTGCATGTTTTGAGTCGTTCTCATATAGCCATCGTTTAAATATGCCATGTTTTGTTCTTTCTTGCAAATTGGAGGATTAACCCAAGTTCCTGTGCATAATGAAAATGCATTGTGTTGTAGCAAAACACTGGGTTTGATTGTTTTTAGTATTCCATCTGTTTTATCAATGTATGGACTGCATGATTTCATTTATTTACTTTTGGATGACTCTGTTTAATATTGGAAGATTACGATGAACGGGTTCGGAAACTGGGACAGCTGTACATTAAGATATCAACAATTCCATTTACTTGGGGGATATACAGGATGAAGAGGACATCTGTATTATACAAGTAGTATAATGTCTCTTTCTCGTTGTTTTGACAGTAGTGTGGAATAGATGCAAGTCTCACGGTAGCCTTCTTGTTTTTATTGTTCAAAATGTAAACACAGCATTTAAATTGTTGAAGCAGTTACATATCATTTACTTTCTGCTGTTATTGCAAACTGAACTTTTCAGTAAGCAAAATTAGGGTAGTATGTGTCATGTGTATTATTCAAGGAAATAAACACAAGGAATATGGAATGCATGTGATTTGACCGGACAGATAGGAAACTCTAAACCAGAGTCCTACTGGATTCAGCGCTGACACTTGATGCTCAGGTGTCGGCGGTGGCCGGGAGGGCCTTCGCACAGTTAAAACTCGTGCGCCAACTGCGACCATACCTCGTGAAGTCTGACCTGACCATGGTGATCCACGCCTTGGTTACCTCTAGACTGGATTACTGCAATTCACTCTACATGGGACTACCCTTGAAGATGGCCCGGAAACGTCAACTTGTCCAGCGATCAGCAGCCAGATTACTAACTGGGACAAGTTACAGGGAGTGGTCAACCCCCTGTTTAAAGAACTGCACTGGTTGCCATTTATTTTCCGGTGCCAATTCAAGGTACAGGTGATCACCTACAAAGCCCTAAAACAGGGCTGCCCAGGAAGTCGATCGCGATCGACCAGTCGATCCCGGGACCGAAGGAGGTCAATCCCAGCTGGATGGGGTGCTTCTCAGAGGGGGCGGAGCCAGGCCGTGCTAAGCCCCGCCCCCTCCCTGGCTTCGGCACTCCCAGCAGCTGCTCCAGCCTTGAGGCGGCAGGGCCAAGCCAGCCGTGTGCTAGCTATGCCACCACTGGCTTGGCGCTGCCATCCTCAAGCCTGGAGAAGCTGCTGGGAGCTCCAAAGCCAGAGGGGAGAGGGCGGGTCTTGGCACAGCCTGGCTCTGCCCCCCTCTGGCTTCCGCTCTACTAGCAGCTTCTCCAGTCTTGAGGATGGCATTGCCAAGCCAGCCTTGTGCTAGCTATGTCACCACTGGCTTGGCATTGCCATCCTCAAGCCTGCAGAAGCTGCTGGGAGCTCCAAAGCCAAAGGGGGGCGGAGCCAGGCCACGCCAAGTCCCACCCTCGCCCCTCCCCTCTCCAGTCTAGAGTAGGTAGGTAGATCTTTCTGACTTGGGGGCGGAGCAGGCCACGCCAAGTTTTCCAGTTATAATCTTCTGACTTGGTTTTATTATAAGTAGCTCGCATGCTGAAAAAGTGTGGGCACCCCTGCCCTAAACGGTTCGGGACCCACCTACCTTCGTGACCGGATCTCCCTCCATGAACCTGCTCGAACCCTCCGCTCCTCGGGGGAGGCCCTCCTGTCACCCCTGCCAGTCTCACAGACTCGTCTGGTGGGCACAAGGGAGAGAGCCTTCTCCTCTGTGGCCCCCCGACTCTGGAATTCCTTGCTCGGAGAGATTAGGAAAGCCCCCACTCTGGAGTCCTTTAAAAAACACCTGAAAACTTGGCTCTTCCGCTGTGCTTTCGGAGAGTAGGTATTTTATTTCTATCATTGCTCTCCTCAATGTCCCTGTTCTCTGAGTCCATCCCCTCTCCTCCCATAAAGGATGTTTTCCCTGTAAAGGATGCTATTTCGAGTATCCCACCCTGAGTTTTAACATTTTGACATTTTATATATGTGCTTGCAGCCCGCCCTGTCTTTGTGATTTTAGATATCTAGTTGTATATTGTTTTTATTTATATGTATGTATCTTTTTTATTGTGTTCATTGCTGGTGTTTTGATTTGATTTGATTGTAATTTGTTGTTTGGGCTTGGCCTTGTGTGAGCCACCCCGAGTCCTTATTGGGGAGATGGGGCGGGATATACATAAAGATTATTATTATTATTATTATTATTATTATTATTATTAAACCAGTGGTTCTCAACCTTCCAAATGCCACGACCCCTTAATACACTATGTTGTAGTGACCCCTAGCCATAAAAATATTTTCGTTACTACTTCATAAATGTAATTTTGCTATTGTTGTGAATCGTAATGTAAATATCTGATATGCAGGATGCATTTTGATTCACTGGACTAAATTTGGCCCAGTGAATGAAATACACAATACGCCCAAATTTTAATACTGGGGGGGGGGGGAGTAATTTTGTCATTTGGGAGTTGTAGTTGCTGGGATTTATGGTTCACCTACAATCAAAGAGCATTCTGAACTCCGTTAACAATGGAATTGAACCAAGCGTGACACACAGAACTCCCAACAGAAAATTCTGAAAGGGTTTGGTGGGCATTGACCTTGAGTTTTGGAGTTGTTTACCCACATCCAGAGAGCACTGTGGACTCAAACAATGATGGATCTGTACCAAACTTGGCACTGATACTCAATATGCCCAAATGTGAACACTGGTGGAGTTTGGGGAAAATAGACCTTGACATTTTGGAGTTGTAGTTGCTGGGGTTTATAGTTCATCTACAATCAAAGAGCATTCTGAATCCCAATGATAGAATTGGGCCAGACTTCCCACACAGAACCCACATGATCAACAGAAAATATTGTGTTTTTTATAGTATTTGCCGACTCCTCTGACACCCCCTTGTGACCGCCCCCCAGAAGTCCCAAATCCCAGGCTGAGATCCACTGCACTAAGCATAGGACATTATAGTTGACTGGACCATGCCTAAACTAGCTAGCTAAGTATTGTGTGCTCTGATGGACAACAGCTCTCCAGATACTCGTCAATGGTCTTTCCCATTATGTGCTATCTGAATCGTTTTAGAGCTTGAAATGCCCCAAATTGAAGTTGGGGCAATTGTCATACACTCTTCAATTGAATTATATCCCTTCTCCCAGTGAAGAAGCTCTCATTAATATAGTCAGTAGCCATTAATCTAGTCAGTAGTCATTAATATAGACCAGTGGTGTCCATACTTTTTCATCATGCGAGCTACTATATGAACAATCAAGTTGAAAAGATCACCTGTTGTGCATGTGAGCACGCGCACACTCCTACTGCAGCCTTCCGTCCGTGCAGGGCTTCTTTCTTGCCTGCCCACGAACTCGCCGCCGTGCACACCCAGGAAGGGGATCCTCCTTGCCTGCACGCGCTCTCTCTTAATGTCTTCATTGCCTTCCTCCTTCCTGCTGCGTGCTTTCGCGAAGCAGGAAGTCCCCATCCCGTCCTGCTTCTTGCATGCACAGCAGGCCCCTCCCACGCACGCAGCAGGAGGGTATTTATAGGCGCACCCACCAGCGCTCCGGCCAGATATGGCTTTGGCGGCGGCTCGGAATGCGCAGGGCTGGGAAGAGGGGCCACCTGGCTGCTGCCTGGGCCGGGAAACTCAACCAAGAGAGGGACCCACGTGAGGCTGGAGCCTCCCCACGGCAGCCTCCCCCTCGAGGCTTCCTTACCTGGGCAGGAGAAGGAAGAGTGGAAGAGGTGCTTCCCAAAGTGACAGATGCAGCGGGGGTGCCCTTCCTTCCTACCTTCCTTTTGAGGGTGTCACTCAGAAAGGACGCCCAAGTGGACGGCTGGCAGGAAGGAGGACCCCTCCCACTGGTGGTAGTCCATGCCCACGGGAGAGAGAGAGAGAGAGGGGGGCTCTTCCTACCCGGCTCTGAAGAGACACCCTCTCTCTGTCTCTCTCCCGTGGGCCCTCCGCTTTTCTCCTTTGAGGGCGAGGCGGTGAAAGGCGGCGAGGCCACAAGCAGCAGCAGCAAGTGGAGTCTCCATCCCCGCAGCCCCCTCCTCCTCGGGTTCAGCCCCAGGAACACGGCGGAGCCCTCCCTCCTCGCCCCCAACCAAGGAAAGAAAGCAGCCCCACGCAGCTCGCTTGCCCAGGTCTCGGCTTGGAATGGGAGTCCCGAGGGCAGCAGCAGGGTTTGCGGCGGGGCTTGCTTGGCTTTGCCCCACTTTGCCCGGCCTCCTTTGCCTCTTTCTCCCTCTCTCCCTCTCTTCTTCCAGCGCCCGCCTGCCTGCCAAAAGGATCCGAAAAAGTTCTCTGGATTTCTTTCTTTTCTCCTTGGCTCTCTCTCTCACACACACAGATTCCCTCCATCCCTCCCACAGCCTCGCATCCTATCCGTGCACGTGCCTTTGCCTTGCTCCCCCCCCCCTCAGCAGCAACCAATGGGCAGTCATGTCACCACACCGTGCGTGGCAAGACGAGCGCCAGGGCCTGCCCACTAAAGCCTCATTTTGGCAAAAGAAGCCCCGCAAAGGCGGCGGCGGGAGCGCACATGCGCGCGCATGGCAGGAGCACGCCATCTGGCTGGTGAGGCCCAAAGATCACCTGGAAGAGGGCCAAAGATCACCTAGGTGCTCCCGATCACCATAATGAGCACCCCTGATATAGACAGTAGGAAGATACCGGGCTGTGACGCAGCTGGCTGGGAGTGTGCTGCATTAAGATCACTAAGATCACTACTGACTGGAAGGTCTTGAGTTCGAAGCCTGCCTGGGTCGGGGAGAGCTCTCGACCAAGTTGTGTAGCTTGTTGCCGACCTTTGCAACCCGAAAGACAGTTGCATCTGTCAAGTAGGAAATTTAGGTACCACTTTGTGGGGAGGCTAATTTAATAATAATAATAATAATAATACACTTTATTTATATTCCACTCTTCTCACCCTGAAGGGGACTCAGAGCGGATTACAGGTACACATATTTAGCAGACAATCCCTGCTGTTTTAACATACACACATATAGACGAACAGAGGTGAACTCTGGCCACCAGGGGGAGCTGATGCACTCCTCATCTCTCAGCATTCCCAGCATCCCTTGTTGTTCCTTCCGCATTTCTCAGCGTTCCTGGAGTTCTTGAATGGCCTCATAATTCAGTCAAAATTTGCCCCCCCCCCTTACTTAATGTGGTAGCTTTTAAGTGATTTATGAGGCCATAAAATTTCCAGGAAGTATGCAAAGAATGAAGGAATGCACCAGCTCCCCCTGGTGGCCAGAAGCTGGAATGTTAAATAGCCTCTGAGTGTCTGTCTATATATGTTGTGTGTCTATGGCATTTAATGTTTGCCTGTATATGCACATTGTTATCCGCCCTGAGTCCCCTGCGGGGTGAGAAGGGTGGAATATAAATGATGTAAATAAATAAATATTTATAGTAAATGAAAGACCTCCTTGGAAGTGAAATGCTATCTTTTCACACATCATTGTTGACTTTTCAGGATCGTACTCCATCACAGCCCAGCTGTATGTTAGGGTTGCCATTTTTGATATAAGAAATAAGGGACATTTACGGGATTTTTCACAAAAATAAGGGACACTTCATTAAAAACTTGAAACTAAAACATTAGGTAGAAATAGTTTTATTAACAGAATAAGATAATGATTGAAACTCACAAAAGAAACTGACCTACACCCTCTTAACAGTACATGGTATGTTTCTGCATGCTTTGTCATGCAGAAAAAACATTATTAGAACTACCTAATTTTCTCCATCTGTATTTAGGACTTGACTTTGCTGACTTTGAAAGTGCACTGTCTAAACATTAAAATAAAATAAATTTTATAAGACAGTACATCTTCATGATTATTATGTCAATAGTTAATGTTATCGTATAGTATGGGATACACAGCATTGTATAGTATTGGGATGCACAGCTAGGCCTATTTTAAGAGTAACTCTCAAGCAACCAGAAACTATCTCTATCCAACACGATCCAACATTCCCCTTGGGTAACGGTTATTTAGTCTACTGTACTTTGAAAAAGTCCTATATCGCCTCTTCCTTCCAACGGGGACACAGGCTGCCCTGCGAGTTGGAATCCCCGGGCAGGCATTGCCGTGGAAACCACAGCGCGCACCTTCCTCTGGTCAACCCCGCCCAGTCCTGTCCTGCTAGTCAAAAATAAGGTACAAACAAATAAAGAAGGCAACCTATGAGGTTTCAAAATATCATGCAATGTAAGCATTCAATATAGTCTGAGTGAGTACATTCCTGGATATACACTTATAGTAAGCACAGAGAAGCATCACAGGTGTATTCAAAACGTTTATCAAAAGACATGTGTGCAGATACAATCAAATTACTACAATGATACAAAGTTTAAAGCACATTGCGTGTAGCATACATCAATGAAGGCATATACCATATATCAATGAAAGCATAAAGGAAAGGCATGTATCACAATCAATATAACGCCTTATGATTTTTAAACAGCATACATACATTGAAAAAGCAGTGTGACACAATAAAGAGTAATTCAACACACAAGTTATCACATATATCTGGTGGGGCTACACATATGGGTACCCTGGGATGTCATGGAAATAAACGCACAAGTCCTGGTGAATACCTGGGGGTGCGGAGCGGTCAAGCCGCGGCTTCTCTGGCGGCAAGAGGCAAAGGAAAGGGGGGGATTTTCCTTGCCCTTTGCAGGAGAAGGGACGCGGACAATGTGTTGCCGTGTCTACACTAGTAGTTGGAAATCCAACAATTCTGTGTTGTTACTCACTCGGGAGCAGGGACGTCCGTGGAGTTGTGCCGCGGAGTCCCGGAAATCAACTGGCTCGTAGCCGTAAAGTAAAAGTAAAAGTCGCAAGGCTGCTGCGGACGAAAATCTCGTCGCTTGAATGGCGCACTGGGAATCCCTTGCTGTAACAGGGAGCCTTTGCCAATAAGGTGAAGCACACAGGGCAATGAAGCTTCGCACCGGTGGTGGAAGCCTTGCCAACGGCTGTAAGTGACTTGGCACCGTAGCGTTTTGCCGTTTCGCAGATTTCGCTTCGTCAGGGCAATTAAGAAGTGGCTAACACAGGGGTCAAGCAGCGGAGCGTTCCGGAATAGAATATCATCAGGGCTTCATTGAATTGAAGATCCTTTTGGGCTGGATTCAAAATAAGGGACGCCCCTTAGAATAAGGGACATATGGCAACCCTACTGTATGTCCTTCAAATCACTGGGAAAGGTGATAAATGAAAAATGCCACAAGGAGGTGCTCAAGTGCAACACAGACTCAAAGTACTGTACTTGGGTGTTTTGTAGTCTAACCAGAAACTCGCCTTTTGTCTTCAGGCTGGGCAACAGCAAGAGTGAGGATCCTGTTTCAGGTTCAATTTCAAATAGGTTTTGGGGGAGGGGGGTGCACACATCATTGATGGATGGAGCAAAAGTGTAGAAATGGCAGCAAATTTAACCTTCAACCTCCGACTGCCAACCACCTCCAGAGTGGGGTGGGGGCAATAGGAAATCTGGGAAACCAAGAAACGAGGCTATATGGAGAAAGGAGGCATAGTTCTTTGGATCACCCCAAAGGCCAGATTTAGTCTCAGGGCAGGAAGCTCCTCCTGATCAGAGGACCGTCAGTATACTTTTGAGTCATCTCTACTGTCCTTGGCACAGAACATGAAAAAGGATGACTTTAAGAACAAGTACTTTAAGAACAGACACCCAATAGTAATACTATGAAATACTTTCTAGCCTGGTTTGAGCCTAAACTATTTTCTGTATGTTTAAAGAGACGGTCTATGAGTGTAACGACTCTAAAGTCTTGAAGATGGAGGGCAGCCTTGAATCCGTACCCGATAATTTTCATCGTTGCCTTGAGGCCGTCACTGGATGGCTGCGAGCCAGTAGGTTGAAGGTGAATCCGGCAAAGACGGAGATCCTGTGGCTGGGTCCTCCGGGCTGTAGGGATGTTCAGCTTCCAACCCTGGACGGCGTGACATTATGTCCGTCACCCTCTGTTAAGAGCTTAGGAGTAACCTTGGACCCCTGTTGTCGATGGAGGCCCACGTCTCCAGCGTCAGCAGGGTAGCATTTTTTTTCCATCTTCGCCAGGCGAGGAAGCTGGCCCCCTATTTGTCCCGGCGCGACTTAGCCACAGTGATCCAAGCCACGGTCATCTCGAGGCTGGACTACTGTAACGCTCTTTACATTGGCCTTCCTCTGTCGGTAATCCGGAGACTCAAGCTGGTGCAGAACACTGCAGCGCGACTCCTGGCAGGGGTCCCGATTGGCCACCACATCACGCCAATCCTGCGCAAACTGCACTGGCTCCCAATTGAATGCCGGATTGCCTTCAAAGTGTTAGTCCTGACTTTTAAGGCCTTACATGGTCTGGGGCCAGTGTACCTGCGGGACCGCCTTGTCCCATATCATCCCACCAGATCACTGCGCTCCGAAGAGCTAAATCTCCTGGTCATCCCAAATGTGAGGACCTACCATCTGTCCGCAACCCGCCGCCGGGCTTTCTCTGTTGCAGCCCCTACCATGTGGAACGCACTGCCCGCCGGCATCCGTGCCACCCAAGGCCTCCTCCCGTTCAGGAGAGCAGTTAAGACATTGCTGTTCCAACAAGCCTTCGGAGTTAGCTAAACTGTAGCTCGCACCGCCTAGCTGTCAGCCCACTGCGACTCCATTTGTTGCTTCAACTGTTCTAATTGTAATTCCATCTTAATGGTATTACTGTGGTTTATGAGTTATCTGACAATTGTATTTTACGAACTGTTGTAAGTCGCCCCGAGCCGTTGGGGGGGGGGGGGCGACAGACAAATGTGAAATAATAAATAAATAAATAAAGTGTCATTTAGGGTGATTGTATACACCAGTGTTTCCCAACCGGTGTGCCATGAGCGATCATCAGGTGTGGGAAATTGGAACCTTTCTTCCCCCTCCTAGCAGCTCTTTCTCCCTCTTTTCCCTCCCCAAAGATCCTCCCCGAGGCAAAGGAAGGGCTCTGCCGAATGCCAGGGCCAGGCCCGCCTTGAGGAAGCCTTGAGGAGCCTCAACTCACCATGGCTTCAGCTCCTTCAGCCTCCCGATGGTCCCAGGTTCGCTCATTGCCCAATTCACCGATGTGGAGCTTCCGGCTTTGGCTGTTCTCGCGAGAAATCCAAGCCAACGCGAAAACGCCAACTCAATCACTTCTGTCCAGTGCTCTGCTTTTGCGGAGGGAGGAGGGAGGCAGCGAAAGAGGCCACACAGATCTATGAAATGTATAGATTACCCATTCACAGGTTTCCAAGAAACAAATTGAGCCTCTCCGCTTGGAAATGGTTTTTTAAAAAAACTATTTTACCCCCACCCCCACCCAAGGAACTGTTTATAACAGCTTCATGACTTCCATAGTTAACGGGAAGCAAGTTTCACTCAGGGTGAAATTTCGCAAGGGTCTGGAGAACCAGCCCTATGAGGAGCGGCTTGAAGAGCTGGGCATGTTTAGCCTGAAGACGAGAAGGCTGAGAGCCGACATGATAGCAATGTATAAGTATGTGAGAGGTAGTCATATATATGTTGTGTTCATCGAAACAGGCCCAGGTTTCACACTGAGTGTATAAATACATTTAAAAACATATTAACTATATGTATTACTGTGTTCGAGTGTCATTTTGGTTGGTGGTGTGCCCCAGGATTTTGTAAATGTAAAAAATGTGCCGCAACTCAAAAAAGGTTGAAAAACACTGGTATACACTACTCTGTGTTTTCTTTGTTTCAGTCTCCTCCAGAATGCCAGATCATATCAGCATCAACTTGCCTGATATCTGCCATTGCATCCCATGATCAATGTTCATAATCTGATAATGAGAGGATAAACATTATGGAAGGTTTCATAAGGTATCAAGTAAGATTTTTGGAAATTACAACAGAAGAAAAATGCCGACATTCTTTAAACTGCCCAAATGGCATTTGCTTCAAGTTTTAGGTTATTGAGAGGGAGGATTTGAGCACTATACTATTGTTTCAGGAGTTTTATTTGAGAGTCTATTTTATTTTCATTTGATTGGGGCCGGGGATTAAGTTTTATCTTTAGGAAAACTCGGTAAAATGGTGTTGTCAAAGGCTTTCATGGCCAGAATCACTGGGTTGCTGTGAGTTTTCCAGCTTGCATGGCCATGTTCCAGAAGCATTCTCTCCTGACATTTCGCCCACCTCTATGGCAGGCATCCTCAGAGGTTGTGAGGTCTGTCGGAAACCAGGCAAGTGAGGTTTATATATCAGTGGAATGACCAGGGTGGGAGAAAGAACACTTGTCTGCTGGAGGCAAGTGTGAATGTTGCAGTTGGTTGCCTTGATTAGCACTGAATAACCTGGCAGGATCAAAGCCTGTCTGAGGGGATCCTTTGTTGGAAGGTGTTAGCTGGCCCAGATTGTTTCTTGTCTGGAATTCCCCTGTTTTCTGAGTGTTGTTCTTTATTTACTCTCCTGATTTTAGAGTTTTGTAATACTGGTATTTAATACTCGTATTCCCCCAGCCCGGGGGTGTGGGGTGTTTTTCTTATCTGTAACTGTCCACAAACCAGAAGCCGATGGTTCATTAGCCAGCTCTGGTCCAGAGAAACTCTGTTCAAGAGGTCTAAGACATTTATCACTGTAAGTGATTTTGTCTTCAGTGTAACATCCAACAGAGAGAGAGTTTTATTTGGATAACGAAGATTAAACTAATACCCATGTCCATTCTGTGTTTACCTATTGAGCTGAGGTTTAGTTGTTGCAATGTGCAGCTTCCTTATTTAACGCTGAGTGAATCTGAATAGATAGAATTTCTCTGTGAGCATTATATATTGAATCTCAAAGTAAATACTCAAAATGTCAAATGTGCCAAGAAATCTGTATATTATTATCTACAGTTTACACTATGCTATGGAAGATCTATGTATCATTCCAGGAGGTTTTGGACTTCAGAAACCAAGGATCAGATCAGGGCCGTAGCCAGGATTTCGATTCCGGGGAGGGGGTTTGATTCGGAAAGGCTGAGTCTGAGTGAGAGAGGGTCTACCCTACCAAACCTTTGTATCATTATCCCAATACCCCTATGAATATGGGATATATTGAGCATGGTGATCAGATCATTATATGAATAAACATAACAGTTTAAATAATGTACCAGTAAGGCCTTCTCGCGGAACATGCCTGGATCAGATCCCTTCTCAGCCGTGGAAACCTACTGGGTAGTTATGGACCTATAACAGGGGTGGGCAGTTATTTTTTTCCAAGGGGCCACACAAGAGCCAAAAAAGATTATGGAGGGCCACACCTAAAGGCTGAACTACATTCTAATCTACATAATCAATTAATAAATTTATTTATTTACTATATATTACACATCATTAATATTAATATATTAATATATCAAGAAATATTCATATATTATTAGTATTAATATCATAATTATTATATTATAGTTTATATATAGACATTATAATATATTGAAATTATAATATAACATAACATTATTTTATATTATTATAATATTATTATTATACAATTATTATAATAAAATAATAATAAAAACCACTAAAATAAAATAAAATGAAATTCAAGAAGATAAGGTGCGAACAAAGATAGAGGCTGACATCCTCAAGAGAGGAAGGATCCCAAGATGGAATGGCCCAATGGACCCAGCCCAGAGGATGACAAAGCAGACCCAGCCGCTGCCACAGAGCAGAGCAGCAGACGATTGGAGGCTGCAGGCCTCCGCCCACGCTCGCCCCCAGCTGTTCCGTCAGAGGCGTTCCCGATCGGCTGATCGCCCTGCCATGGAGTGCCTGTCATCCCGGCTTTGGAGTTCCTGCTATCCCGGGAGGCGATTCGGGCCTGCAGTGGAAGCAGTCGGCGAGCTGTGGCGGGTGATTGCCCTGGCGAACCAGAAGATGTTCAAGTCTTCCGGGTCACCAGGGCGATCAGCCGCCGCAGCTCGCTGATTGCTCCCGCTCCAGGCCCAGATCGCCTCCCGGGATGGCAGGCACTCCAAAGCCGCCGCTCCTCCAATTGTTCTTCGGAGCGGTAGGCTGTCTGCCGACGCAGGCCCCACAGCCCGCGATGGGATGGCGGCAGCGGCACCCCTTCCTCTTGGCCCTGCCCCCAACTCCCTTCTCCCTGGGCTGGACAGAATCGGCTGCCGGGCCACATCCGGTCCACGGGCTGTAGGTTACCCAGGTCTGACCTATAACAATATCTCAGCCTTAGAGGAAAATAATGGCAAACTTTCTCTGAATGAATCTTGTCAATAACATTCTACAATAGGATCACCAAAAGTTAGGGTTAAGAACATAAGAACATAAGAAGAGCCATGCTGAATCGGACCTCACCCCATCTAGTCCAGCATTCTGTATCACACAGTGGCCCCCAGTTGTACACGGGGATCTCGAGCAGAAGGGAGGGCAAAACCCTAACCTGCTCCCGACCCCCCACAACCAGTACCCAGGGATATCCTGCCTACCTCAGCCAACTCCGAGGTGGCACTTGAATGTCCTTTTCAGTAACTACCGATACACTTGGTATCCATGAATCTGTCTAATCCTGCCTTGAAGTTGTTCAGGCTGACAGCTGTCACAACCTCTTCTGGAAGTAAATTCCATAACCCAATGACCCTCTGGGTGAAGAAATATTTCCCTTTATTAGTCCTAATTTTCCTACCTTGGAGCTTCAGGGAGTGCCCTCTAGTCCTAGTGTTTTGTGACAAAGAACATAATTTTCTGTTTTCACCTTTTCTATCCCATGCATGATTTTATACACTTCGATCAAGTCACCTCTTAGACGCCGTCTTTCAAGGCTGAAAAGACCAAGGCGTTGCAACCTGATTTCATAAGGGAGCCGCTCCATCCCTTGGATCATTCTTGTTGCCCTTTTCTGTACCTTTTCCAGTTCCGTTATATCCTTCTTAAGGTGCGGAGACCAGAATTGTACACAGTACTCCAAATGTGGCCTTACCATCGATTTGTAGAGAGGCAATACAACATTTGCCGACCTATTTTCGATTCCCTTTCTGATCATGCCTAGCATAGAACTTGCATAGGGTTGACTTGAAGGTGCAGCATAAATAATAAAGGACCTAGCAAAGTTGGTCATACAGAAGTTGTTGGGATGCCAATGGTAGGAGAAGACAGGATTTGTTGCACTTTTGCTAATCCTGAATAAGCTCATCTCTTGAATCCTCACAAGCTTTAAATATGAGAAAGCAATTGCTCTGTTCATATGACTTGCATTTTCATAGACTGGTTAAATCATTAAGGGACTTGTTTTCCATAAAGGAGAGCTCTTGCTGCTTGCAGTTCCTGCTATACTATGAAAAGATCTCACACGCTGTTCATGAGCTCATGCTTCCTGGAATTTTCCTAAATATATGGGGAAACACAGACCAGCTGTTGTTCCTGCATGAGCAGGGAGTGTGGAGGGTGTCACTGAACAATATAAATGCCCATCTTGTGAATAAGCAACTTTTAATAGAATACGTGTAATTTCAGGTGTCACTTCACTTCTGACACCTGCAGCTTGCTCCCAAAAGAAAGAAAAGGCATCACCAGGAAAGGGGACAAAGGAGGACATACATTTGTACAGAATTTGAATATGCTAATATATGCGTCTGCCCCCCCGGTGGTGCAGCGAGTTAAACCGCTGAGCTGCTGAACTTGCTGACTGAAAGGTTTATTTATTTATTTATTTATTTATTTATTATTGAGGCGTTTATGCCGCCGACTCCTGGGGGCTCGCGGCGGCTCACAAGAGCCAATGCATACAGCAAAGGGGTTAAAACGTAAACAGATTAAAACAGCAGTAGTAGCATTAAAACAACAGCATTAAAACAACGACAGCGGCAAATGCAGCAGCATGATGCAGAAGAACGTACGGGCCTACTCACCGAAGGCTTGCCTAAACAAATAGGTTTTACAGGCCCGTCTAAACAGGAGTAGGTCCCTCAGGGCCCTGGTTTCGGCCGGGAGGGCGTTCCATAGCATGGGGGCTATAACAGAGAACGCCCTCCGGCGGGTAGATGTCAGGTACGCCGACTTTATTGATGGTACTTCCAAAAGGTTGGCATCCTCAGACCGTAGTGATCTCGACGGGCAATATGGAGTGAGACGGTCCCTCAGATACGCTGGCCCCAGGCCGTATAAGGCCTTAAAGGGAAGGACCAACACTTTGAAGGCGATCCGGTGCTCAATAGGCAGCCAGTGCAGGTCCTGCAAGATTGGTGTTATACGGCAGCCTGCTGGAGCCCCAGACAGGAGCTGGTCGGCAGTGTTCTGCACCAGCCTGAGCTTCCGGATCGACGACATAGGAAGGCCAACGTAAAGCACGTTACAGTAATCTAGCCTCGAGATGACCGTGGCTTGGATCACCGTGGCTAGGTCGCTCCGGGAGTGGTAGGGGGCCAGCCTCCTTGCCTGGCGGAGGTGGAAAAAAGCAGCCTTGCTGACCGCAGAGACCTGGGCCTCCATGGACAGCTGGGAGTCCAGATGGACACCCAGGCTCTTCACAGACGGCACTGGGTGCAGCGCCACCCCGCCCGGGCGGCCCAGCCACAAGATCTCCATCTTCACCGGATTCACCCTCAACCTTCTGGCTCGCAGCCATCCAGTAACGGCTTCGCGGCAATGCTGGAAATTATCGGGGACGGACTCCGGCCTGCCCTCCATCCTCAGAATGAGCTGGGTGTCATCAGCGTACTGGTGGCAGACCAGCCCATAACTCCGCACCAGCTGTGCAAGCGGCTGCATGTAGATGTTAAATAACAGAGGGGAGAGGATGGCCCCCTGTGGAACTCCACAAACCAATGGGGGAGCTGCCCCTCACCACACGCTGAGACCGCTGGTGGAGGAAGGAGGTCAGCCACTTAGGACAGTCCCCCTCACTCCAGCCATGGCCAGGCAGTGGATCAAGAGATTGTGGTCGACCGTGTCAAACGCTGCCGTGAGGTCCAATAACACGAGCAGCGCAGACCCACCTTGGTCGAGCTGGCAGCGGAGTTGGTCTGTGATGGAGACCAGGACCGTCTCCGTCCCGTGCCCCGAATGGAAGCCGGACTGGAAGGGGTCTAACCATGTTGCATCATCTAAGAAGGACTGCAGCTGCTCCATTACTGCCCTCTCAACCACCTTGCCCAGGTACGGAAGATTCGACACTGGGCGGTAGTTGGAGGGAACCGCGGGGTCCAATGATGGTTGGGGGTTCAAATCCGAGGAGCGGGGTAAGCTCCCGCTGTTAACCGAACCTCACAGTTCAAAAACATGCCAATGTGAGTAGATCAATAGGTACTGCCTTGGCAGAAAGTTAACTGTGTTCCATGCAGTCATGCTGGCCACATGAACTTGGAGGTGTCTATGAACAATGCCGGCTCTTCGGTTTAGAAAGGGAGATGAGCACCACCCCCCAGAGTCAGACATGACTAGATTTAATGTCAGGGGAAGTCTTTACCATTACCTTTAATATATAGGTTTCAATACAAATTATGAAATAGGAGCTGTAACAGCTACTATATTTCACACCACAAGTGCCAAGATCGGGTAGCTCATGGGCCTGTTTGGTCTGCTGTCCAGATGGTACCTTTTCATAGGCAATGTCAAGGCCCCCATGTTCGCCTCCCAAGAAGGTTTAAACTGGATTTGGACTGGATAGACCAGATGTTGGACTGCAACTTCTGTATTCCTCATTATGACTACAGTTGATGGGAGTTGTCAAACGGTAACATCTGGAAGGCTGAAGTTTGTTCTCTTTAGTCAGGATAGTGTGGTTTGAATTCAGACACAAGGCTTATGGATGTAATATCAGTCTTTAAAATGTTCTTTAACTTTTCCACAACCTCAGAGCCACACGTGCTGTTAGGTTGTAATTCCCATTATCCCCAGTCCGCATGGCGGATAATCCAAAGTAATGGGAGCTATTATGGAATAGCATCTGGGGACCAAAATTGGGTAAAAACGAAAGAGCACCAGCTATTATGTAACAAAAATATATAGTTGGCTCTCTGTATCCATACATGTGGTGCAGCTGGCTAAGTGTCAGCTGCATAAGATCTCTCTGACCAATAGATCATGAGTTCGAGGCTTCCCCTGGTCGAGGTGGGTGCTCGACCTTTAAGTGTAGTCTGCTGCCGACCTTTGCAGTCCGAAAGACAGTTGCATCTATCAAGTAGGAGATAAAGGTACCCCATTAAGTGGGGAGGCAAATTTTGACTGAATTATGAGGCCATTAAGAACTCCAGGAATGCTGAGGAATGTGGAAGGAACAACAAGGGACGCTGAGAACGCTGAGAGATGAGGAGTGCGTCAGCTCCCCCTGGTGGCCTCTGTTCGTCTATATGTGTGTATTGTGGAAAACAGCAGGGATTGTCTGCTAAGTATGTGTACCTGTAATCCACTTTGAGTCCCCTTCGGGGTGAGAAGAGCGGAATATAAATAAAGTGTATTATTATTATTCTGTGTCCATGAATTCAATGGTCCTTTGAAGGCAACCATAGGGCTGATGTGGTCCTCGATGAAAATGAGTTTGACGGCCTTGTAATAATTCTAAAATATATTTTAGTAACATGGAAATAATTATGATGAAAAATTAAGCTACGGCCATAGAGACAACATACAACTGTTTATTCAGGAGCAAGTCCTATTGCGTTTAATGGGAAATACAACTTTTAAATGCTGTATAATTAAGATTTTCCGAACGCGGTTTTAAATACAATGATACTTTGACTTAAGGTACATGGTCTCCTGAGTCTATACTTGGTTGCAAATCTGAGTTTGCCTCTGTGAAATATTTGAAATGGCCATAAATTATTTTGATCCTCCATCAAAATACCGGGAATGTGGCGCAGCTGGCTAAGTGTCAGCTACATAAGATCTCTCTGACCAGTAGGTCATGAGTTTGAGGCCTGCCCGGGTTGAGGTGGGTGCTCGACCTTTAAGTGTAGCCTGCTGTCGACCTTTGCAGCCCGAAAGACAGTTGCATCTGTCAAGTAGGAGATAAAGGTACCCCATTAAGTGGGGAGGCAAATTTTGACTGAATTATGAGGCCATTAAAAAACTCCAGGAACGCGGAAGGAACAGCAAAGGGAAGCTGGGAACGTTGAGAGATGAGGAGTGCGTCAGCTCCCCCTGGTGGCCAGAGTTTGCCTCTGTTCATCTATATCAGGGGTGCTCATTATGGTGATCGGGAGCACCTAGGTGATCTTCGGCCCTCTTCCAGGTGATCTTTGGGCCTCACCAGCCGGATGGCGCGCTCCTGCCATGCGCCAAGCATGTGCTCCCACCGCCGCCTTTGCGGGCTTCTTTTGCCAAGATGAGGCTTTAGTGGGGTGGCCCTGGCACACGTCTTGCCACGCACAGTGTGGGTGACATGACCGCCCATTGGTTGCTGCTGGGGGGGGGGGGGAGCAAGGCGAAGGCACGCGCACGGATAGGATGCGAGGCTGTGGGAGGGATGGAGGGAATGTGTGTGTGTGTGTGTGTGTGTGTGAGAGAGAGAGAGCCAAGGAGAGAAGAAAGAAATCCGGAGAACTTTTTCGGATCCTTTTGGCAGGCAGGCAGGCAGGCGGGCGCTGGAAGGAGAGAGAGAGAGAGAGAGAGAGAGAGAGAAAGAGGCAAAGGAGGCCGGGCAAAGTGGGGCAAAGCCAAGCAAGCCCCGCCACAAACCCTGCTGCTGCCCTCGGGACTCCCATTCCAAGCCGAGACCTGGGTGAGCGAGCTATGTGGGGCTGCTTTCTTTCCTTGGTTGGGGGCGAGGAGGGAGGGCTCCGCTGTGTTCCTGGGGCTGAACCGGAGGAGGAGGGGGCTGTGGGGATGGAGACTCCACTTGCTGCTGCTTGTGCCCTTGCCGCCTTTCTCTGCCTCACCCTCCCTCGCCTCGAATGAGAAAGGCGGCGAGGGCCCACGGAAGGGAGAGAGAGAGAGTGTGGCTATCTCTCTCTCTCTCCGTGGGCATGGAATGCCACCAGTGGGAGGGGTCCCCCTTCCTGCCAGCCATCTACTTGGGCGTCCTTTCTGAGTGACACTCTCGAAAGGAAGGAAGGAAGGGTCCCCCCCCCCACTGCATCTGTCACTTTGGGGAAGCACCTCTTCCACTCTTCCTTCTCCTGCCCAGATAAGGAAGCCTCGAGGGAGGAGGGAGGGGGGGGAGGCTGCCGTGGGGAGGCTCCAGCCTCACATGGGTCCCTCTCTCGGTTGAGTTTCCCGGCCCAGGCAGCAGCCAGGCGGCCCCTCTTCCCAGCCCTGCGCCTTCCGAGTCGCCGCCGGGTGCGCCTATAAATACCCCTCCTGCTGCGTGCGCGGAGGGGCCTGCTGTGCATGCAAGAAGCAGGACGGGATGGGGACTTCCTGCTTCATGAAAGCATGCAGCAGGAAGGAGGAAGGCAACAAAGACATTAAGAGAGAGCGCGCGCGCAGGCAAGGAGCATCCCCTTCCCGGGTGCGTGCGGCGGCAAGTTCGTGGGCAGGCAAGAAAGAAGCCCCACGCGGACGGAAGGCTGCAGTAGGAGTGTGTGTGCGCACGTGCGAGCGCACACTCACATGCACAACAGGTGATCTTTTCAACTTGATTGTTCATATAGTAGCTCGCATGATGAAAAAGTGTGAGCACCCCTGGTCTATATGTTGTGTATGTAGAAACGGCAGGGATTGTCTGCTAAGTATGTGTACCAGTAATCCGCTGAGAAGAGCGGAATATAAATAAAAAGTAAAAGTAAATCACTTGATCATTATATCACTTATTAGCTCTGCTATTTTTGCAGATGGACCTCTTCCAGTTCAAACCATCTACAGAACAGAATTTGAATATGCTAATATATGTGTCTCCCCCCCCCCGGGTGGTGCAGCAGGTTAAACCGCTGAGCTGCTGAACTTGACTGAAAGTTGTGTTCTCATCTACAGAACATGCACACTTCTGATTCTGTCAATCAGTTCAGTCACATCCCTAATATTTCCCACTAATTCATCTGAATTAAGAGATGGCGTCATCATGATAAATTGCAAAACGAGCTTTGTCCAGTCATCATAATGTTGTTAGCTTGGCATTTCACTGCTGGTTGCTTGAATCAAATGAAATTATGCATACCTAAGAAAGCAACACAAATCTAATAACCGCTGCAGCTTAGAGGGCATCGTGCCTTCAGCAAAAACAGAATATTTTGACAATCTGTTTTCTTTCTATATATATAACTTACGTTTAAGAAGTTTTTATAGGTCAAATACCTCTGGGATCAGGAAGGTTTCTGACTTGCAATGATTTATCAACAAAGGACTAGTCTTATGCACAGATCCAATGTAGATGTTTTCCTTCAGCCAATCTGGCTTCTTCAGCCGGGTTGGGTAGCTGTAATGGCAAGGGCCCAGCTGTCATGGATTCCCGTAAGTAACGGGACCACATGGCAGCCAATCACGGCTCATTCTCCACTTTTCAGGAGCCCTGCCTGTTGGACCAATTGGAGTAAAAGAATGCCATGACATGGCTTGCCTTGGTCTCTCTTGAATCTTTCTGATTTTTCCTTATTTTTTAGATTATTTTTATTAGTGGGACTGACTGGGAGTTGGGAACGTGTGGGACGGGTGGGGTGCACGCATGCTTTTGGGGGTTTGGAGAGTCACCCTTTTAGCTTCTTTTTCTCCTTTCCTTTTCTTCTTCTTCTTCTTCTTCTTCTTCTTCTTCTTCAGGGGGGAGTCTCATCTGGTATCAGCCACTGATAGAGGTTCCGGTTTTAACCTGCCACTTTTGGACTCTCACTTGCTGAGGTGTTCCTGCAGGTATCTCTGTAAATCTTAGAAAGCTATTTCTTGGTTTAACTTAGGCATTGTTTTGCTGGCTGATATTCTTACAGAGGATGGGCCGGAGATGTCATGGGTTAATTGAGTGTGATACTAGTTCCTGTATATCAGTGTTTCTCAACCTTCCGAATGCCGCGACCCCTAATACAGTTTCTCATGTAGTGGTGACCCCCAACCATAAAATTATTTTTGCTGCGACTTCATAACTGTGATTTTGCTACTGTTATGAATCGTAATGTAAATATCTGATATGCAGGGTGTATTTTCTGGATCAAATTTGGCACAAATACCCGATACACCCAAATTTGAATACTGGTGAGGTGCGTGTGTGTGGGGATTGATATTGTCATATGGGAGTTGTAATTGCTGGGAGTTATAGTTCACCTACAATCAGAGAGCATTCTGAACTCCACCAAATGGGGGAATTGAAGCAATCTTGGCACACATGACCAACAGAAAATATTGGAAGGATTTAGTGGGCACTGACCTTGAGTTTTTGGAGTTGTAGTTCACCTACTTACAGAGAGCGCTGTGGACTCAAACAATGATGGATCTGGACCAAACTTGGCACAAATATTAAATATGCCCAAATGTGAACACTGGAGGAATTTGGGGAAAATAGACATTGACATTTGGGAGTTCTAATTGCTGGGATTTATAGTTTACCTACAATCAGAGAGCACTCTGAACCCCACCAATGATAGATTTGGGTCAAACTTCCCACACAGAACCACCATGAACAACAAAAATACTATGTTTTCTGATAGTAATTGGCGACCCCTCTGACACCCCCTCACGACCCCCCCGAGGGGTCCCGACCCCCAGGTTGAGAAACACTGCTGTATATAGTAAGGCACTAAATGTTTGGAAACTTTGAGCATTACATTTGTAGCTTTGCTTGATAGCTTGTTTTGAGCTGAAAAGCCTTTGGTTGGTGCCGGAGCAGCGTCCTGAAGATAAAGTTCGTTTATGACAAGACAAAGTCAGTCTACCGACAACAAAGAAAGAAGGACTGGACAGTGTTCCCTCACATTGCTGGGGTTAGGTTCCAGGACCTCCCGCAATAAGTGCAAAACCGTGCTATAGGGATACTCTATTTATTTTAACATTTATACATTATTTTAGTAGTTATACACTATTTTAAGTCTTTATAAACTTAAAATAAAGTGAAGGAAAGGAAGGAAAGGCCCCTCAAGGCTGGAGGGAGGAAGGACTGAGCAAGGAAAGCGCCTCAGAGAGCGGCGGCGGCGGCAAAACTGCACAAAACAGCGAAAATACCAGGATATATATTTTAAATTAATATTTTTTTAAATCTGCGAAACAGTGAGTCCACAATAAGTGGACCACGAAATAGCAAGGGAACACTGTATATTATTTCTATTACATGTCTGCATATCGCTGTTGGATGAAGATGACTCACCGGATATATTGTTTTTGTTATGTTTTCGTGACAGCGATTGTTCTGTCTTGTTTTGTATACAGTGAACAGAACTTCTTTTATTTCTACTTAAAGAGAAAGACTCATGTGTATTTTTATGAGTTATTTTTTTAATCACACTTAGAGTTAAAAGGGGCTAGGTCATTCTGCGGGCTACTAACGCTGCGCTGACAGAGACGTGTTCCATACTGGGCATGCGTATTCAGCAGCAGAGTACCAAAGCACACGGGCAGATGTCTTCACTGTATCTGGTTGCGATCCCCAGGTTGAGAACTCTGAATGCCCTCCTTGAAACTGCAAATCCTAAACCTAATGGGAACAGCTTTAATTCTGTAATGGGAATGTGCCCCAGGAATCAGGAGATGTGAATTACCACTGCATAAGATCTTGCAGCATTTCTTGGCATTTCTAGTTTGTCTTTGACTCCACAGAGTCCCAAATTTTGTTTCTATTCTTTTCAATTTTATTTTGGCAATCCATAGTTATTTTATTTATCCCAGAACACAGGCCCGGATTAACAGTTTTTTGCGCCCTAGGCCACACTTTGGATTTACGCCCCCTTTAAGCCAACCTCTACCGCACCCCCTACCCACATCACTCAGACCCACACTAAAAATAAATCATATCATACAACTTACCTCAAATTCACTCAGGTAGCCCAATACATCTCAGTTGATCACCATATAGATACACCATAACACCCTTTTTGAATTTTATGTATTCTATTTCAACTGGAAACAATACATACTTGTGTCCCCCCCCCCCCTACAAATGATAACAGTCAATATTTTACACTTCTGCTGTTTAATTCCTGAGGTTAAAAATGGTATTGGAAGGTTTGAGCCTTCTCCTGAGAGCTTCCCCCTCCGAAGAAACCAAAGCCAAACCCTTCGGCTCTTTTCGGCAATTTTCATAAACGCGCCTTGCATAATAAGAACATAAGAACATAAGAAGAGCCATGCTGAATCGGGCCTCAGCCCATCTAGTCCAGCATTCTGTGTCACACAGTGGCCCACTAGTTGTGGGAGCGAAGGAGCGTTCGAGGTGTTTTCTTTCCTTTCTTTTTTTAAGGTATCTGATGTCCTCGCGGCGCCTTCCCCTCTCGGCACGTGACGGGGTTCGGGAAAGGGAGAGGGGGAGGGAAGGAAGAGGGAGGAGGAGTGGAAGGGGGCGGGGCCAAGGTTTGTTAACATCTCGAGCTCCGCCTACTCAAAATGGAACTGGAGGGGGGAAAGGAGGGAGGAGGAGGAGTGGAAGGGGGCAGGGCTGACGTTTGTTCCGTCTCGAGCTCCGCCCACCAGAGGGGGGAGGGGGAGAGAAAAGAAAGGAGGACGGTTGTGGTGGTTGCTTGGCACGTGCTCTCTTTATTTATTATTTCAGGATTTTACCCCGCTCTTCTCAACCCCCAAGGGGGGACTCAGAGCGGCTTTCTTTCTCTCTATGTACCGTGTTTCCCCGAAAGTAAGACAGCGTCTTACTTTCTTTTTCCCCCGAAAAGTCCCCCTACGTCTTACTTTCGGGGTACGTCTTATATAAACTAAGATGTACCCCATCGCCACGCTGCCGCCGCTGCCGCCGCTGCCGCCGTCATGCTGCCGCAGCACCCCTCCGCGGCGCAGCTTTCTGGACAAAAAGGAAGGGAGGGGAAGAGAGCCAGAAGCATGGCAGCGCCGCTGCGTCAGAGTGACGCGTCGTCGCTTTGCCCCGCCCCTGGCTCTCTTCCCCTCCTTTCCTGGGACAAAGGAAGGGGGGGAAGAGAGCCAGGGGCGGGGCAAAGCGACGACGCGTCACTCTGACGCAGCGCACGCTTTGCCATGCTTCTGGCTCTCTTCCCTCCCCTCCCTGGACAAAGGGAGGGAGGGGAAGAGAGCCAGGGGCGGGGCAAAGCGACGACGCATCACTCTGACGCAGCGCACGCTTTGCCATGCTTCTGGCTTTCTTCCCTCCCTTCCTTGGAGGCCTGGCAGAAAGGTGCGCCATGGAGGTGTGCCGCGGCCAATGGGCCGGTTGCGGCGGCAGCGTGCAGCGTGGCGACGAGGTACGGCTTACATTCGAGGTACGGCTTACATTAGCCGACCCCCCTGACACCCCCGATACGTCTTACAATCGGGGGTGTCATACTTTCGGGGAAACACGGTACAATTCAGAAAGAGAGAGGGGCGGCGGCAAAAAGGAGGAGGAAGGAGGAGAGAGAGAGAGGGCAATAACTTCTGGCAAGGGGACGCATGAGCGCACATGCGCCTGCCTTTTCAACAGAACTTCCCACCCCTTTGTGTGCGTGAGTGTGCGCACACGTGCATTTTTGACAATTTTATTTGTTTCAACATATTTTTTGGGGTCCGTGATCTGCACCCTCCCCCTTGGCTTGTGCCCCTAGGCCATGGCCTAGGTTGGCCTTATGGGTAATCCGGGCCTGCCAGAACAGTTTCTACCACCTTCCGGTACAATCTGAAAGTTTTGAATCCTAGCTCCTCATGTCAGTTTATTTTAACTCGATATAAAATGGAAAAGAACAGTAGCAAAATTTAGGACTTTTCCCCATCAATCTGGATGTACCCTCTGCCAATCAGGAAGACCGTGTTGGGCTAGGTGAACAAATCATCCGATCTGGTGTAAAATAACTACTTTTGTTCTTCCACAGATATTTTTAAAAAGATTTCCCAAAGGCCGGCTTTTTGAAAATCACTCTTCTAGGTAATTCCAAGTATGCGCTAGCAAACTTTGGACAAACTCTGTTGAAGTAAAATTACTGGAATGTTCCATGTGTACCTTACCTTTCCGCCCCTAAGCTATCTATTTGCTTCATTTGAAATGAGGAAAGGCTGTTTAGTCATTTCTGACGCAGTCCAATGTTCCCTAAAGGCAACGGGAGAATTTCCTCTTAAGCTTCAATACCTTTGAATCACATTCTTGAGTGCTTATTTAGTTTATTCTAGGGTATTTTATCATAGCAGATGCTGTTTGAATTTAGATGATGAGCGGAAATTATCGGAGCGTTCATGGATCTGTACTCTCTGATTATTATAGTAAACTGAAATGAAAGCTGCAGTCTAAACCAATTATTTTGTATTGAGTGAGAAAAGCCTACTTGTGAGAGCAAGGTAGACAAAGATTTGCCTTTCCCGAGAGAGTATATGAGAGCCCTATGTGGAATAGCAATTCCATTTGTCTGCATAATTTCAGTTGAGAGGAAATGGCAATGAGCATATAAATGTAATGAGAACTTATGGAAAATCCTGAAAGTCACAAGAGGCTATTTTCGTGTTCTTTTTTAACTTACTGTGAACAATCTGTGGCCACCAAAGGGATATAGGACTTCATCACATGCAAGTCCCCATCCCCGCCATTTCCACACACTTCTAAAACAATTCACAGAAGAAGTACCATCATGTCATGTAGACAGACTTCTGGCTGTCATCTAGTGTTTTGTCAGTGAACTGACAAGAAATATGGAAAAACTGAGGTAACCGAAGCTAGGGAGAAATTGTCTTCTGAGCTCCTGATGCACCTGTGAGCGGGAGAAAGTGCTTAAAACATGTGAGATTGGATCTGTCAGATTCACCCATGTTGAATCATTTCAGTGACTTGGAGGAATTGACATTCTTAAGAACGGTGCATTGGGCCTCCTCTAGAGCAGGGGCGGGCCACCTCCGGCCCGCGGGCCGGAGGCGGCCCCCTGGCCGGTTCTGTCCGTCCCGGGGAGAAGGTCGTCGGGAGCGGGGCCAACCAAGAAGAAGGGGTGCCGCTGCCACCATCCCATCGTGGCGGCTTTGGAGTGCCCCAAGCTCTCCGCCTCCTCCTCCTGCCTCTAGCATGGAGAGGCTCCAGATGGCCAGCATGGGAGGGTCAGTGCCAGCGGCGTGGCGGGGAGGAGCCTTTGGACGACTTCCTGTAGCCCCGGATGAGCTGGCTGAGACATTCTGGGAGCCATAGGAGTCAGGAAACTACAGTTCCCAGAATGCCTCAGCCAGCTTATCCGGGGCTACAGGAAGTTATCCAAAGGCTCCTCCCTGCCACGCCACCGGCATCCGGAGCCTCTCCACGCCGGAGGCAGGAGGAGGAGGCGGAGAGTCCAGAGCTGGTGCTGCCTCCACCCTCGGGCCCTCCCTCACTCCACCGACGCACGACCCTCCATGCAATGGGCCAAAGCCCAGGATCACTACTGCAAGGGCACTCTGGAGCCGCCGGAGAAGGCAGGAAGGAACCCCTGCTGCCTGCTTTGAGGCAAGACCATGGCAATACGGCCTGCTGCTCCGCCTCCCTGTGCCCTCCCTCTGCCCTCCTCCCTTCTTCGCACCTTGTCTTCTTGAATTTTATTTTATTTTTGTGGTTTTTATTATTATTTTATAATAATTTTATTATAATAATATAATAAATGATATAATGTTAGATTATATTATAATTTCAATATATTATAAGGTCTATATATACTATAATATAATAATTATGATATTAATACTAATAATATATGAATATTTCTTGATATATTAATATGTTAATATTAATGTTGTGCAATATATAGTAAATATAGTAAACAAATAAATAAATAAATAATGTAGATTAGAATGTAGTTCCGCCTTTAGGTGCGGCCCTCCATAATATTTTTTGGCTCTCGTGTGGCCCCTTGGAAAAAATATTTGCCCACCCCTGCTCTAGAGTAACAGAATTGAGGGGGAAAGTAAAGTATCCCAGAAGTGGCACCTGTCTTAAGAGCAATGCCTAGGGTCTCCTCTAGAGTAATGGAATTGAAAGGGAAAGTCAAGGAGCCCAGAAGTGGTGTCTGTCTTAAGAATGGTGCCTTGAGTCTCCTCTAAGTAGATGGTTGAGATGGGAGGAGGTGATCCTGTGTGATGAGAGCAAATAAATTATTCGTCTCCTTTAAAGATGGAATCCCATGCAAAGAAGACAGCAGAGGGTTGGACTAGATCAGTCTTTCTCAACCAGTGTGCCGTGGCACACTAGTGTGCCGTGACGGACCTTCTGCTGTGCCGCGAGAAAAGCTCTCTGCCCCCCTTCCTCCCCTCTCCTGCCGAACTCCTGCTGCTTGGGGGAGGAGGGAGGGCCAGGCAGTGGCGAAGAAAAAGAAGAAGGGACCGGGGCGCCGCCTCCTTCGGCCGTTTCCCCAGCCAGCCTCCAATCCGCCATGACTCCCGCCATGACTCTCGCCCCTCGCTCGCCGAAGCCGCGTGGAGGAGGAGCCCCGCCCACTGAAGCCCATCCACCGCTCATGCTCCTCCTCTTTAGGAGAGCTGAAGCTGGGGGGAGGGGGCAGGGCATGGTGCGGCCTGGCTCTGCCCCCTCCCCCCGCCGCACTCCCAGCAGCTGCTCCAGCCTTGAGGGGACAGTGCCAAGCCAGCATTGTGCTGACTCTGGCACGGCTGGCTTGGTACTGCCCCCTCAAGGCTGGAGCAGCTGCTGGGAGAGGTGAAGCCGGGGGTAGGGGGCGGGGCATGGCACAGCCTGGCTCCGCCCCCACCCCAGCTTTGGCACTCCCAGCAGCTGCTCCCAGCAGGCCACCAACCCCCAGCCGTTATTTACTGTGTTAGAGTGTCATTTTGTGTCATTTTGGTTGGTGGTGTGCCCCCGGATTTTTTTAATGTTAAAAGTGTGCCGCGGCTCAAAAAAGGTTGGGAAACACTGGACTAGATGGCCCATGTGGTCTCTTCCAACTCTATTCTATGATTCTACACACAAGAAAAGGTTTCCCTTCGTTCCCCCCCATTTTTCCCAATTCCATCTGATGAAGTGCAGAGAAATCCACATATGGCCTTACATTCCTCCCACTAAACCAGGGGTCGGGAACCTTTTTGACTGAGAGAGCCATGAAAGCAAAATATTTGGAAATTTATTTCAGTGAGAGCCATAGAATATATATAATATATTTTAAGACTGAATTCAACTAAATGTGAGTATATACGTACATAATATGAGAAAAGGATTCCCCAAGCAGAATGACGGGACACTTCAGACCTGGCTCTGCAAAAGGCATGCTCAGGACTCTGGGAAGGAAGAGAAGACGGAAGGAGGGAGGAAAGAAAGACAGAGAAAATAAAGGAAGGAGGGGGAGAGGAAGAAAGAAAAGAAGACCCAACTATGGAAAAGAAGGGGAAAAAGGAGGAGAGAGACAAGGAGGGGAAAAGAAATAAGGAAATGGGAAGGGAGGAAAGGGTGGGAAAAAGAAAGGAAAGGGAGTGAGGAAAAAGTAAAATAATGAAGGGAAAAGAAGAAAAGAGAGAGGGAAGTGAAAAGAAAAAGGAGAAGGAAAGGAAGACTTGGGGAAAAAGAATAGAGAGGAAGGAAGGAACGAAGAGGGAGGGAGGGAGAATGGAGGAAAAAAGGAAGGGGAGAGAGGGATGGAAAAGGAAGGAGACAAGGAGAAGGAAAGGGTGAAGGGGGAGAAAGGAAGGAAGGAAGAGGGAGAATGGAGGAAAGATGGAAGGGGAGAGGGAGGGAAAAGAAAGGAGAGAACAAAAGAATGAGAGAGGAAGGAAGGAACAAAGAGGGAGGGAGGAAAGAAGGTAGGGAGAGAGCGAGGAAAAAGAATGAAAGAAAAAGAGGGAAAAAGAAAGGAAGAGAAAGGAAGGAAGGAAATGGGAGGAGGGCGCGGGGTCAAGACAGACCTTGGTGTCGACGTCGGCAAGGCAGTCCCTCTGGAAGACGTCGAAAAGGCAGCGGCTCTTGAGCTGCCCGATGATGAGAGTGATGAGCTGGGCGTCCCCCGGGGGCAGCGAGGCCGGGTCCGTGGCGCCAGGGCCAGGCCTGCGTCCGCCGCCTCCCCTGAGGCCCGTGGCGGAGGACGAAGAGGAGGACGAGGTGCCGCCACCATGCTCTGCCATCTCCGGTGAAGAGGGCGCAGGGCCCTGAGAGCAGTGGGGGGTGAGGAAGAGGCAGTGATGGTGGCGCAGAAACGGCAGTCGCGGCACATTTATGTCATTCCTCCCCGCTGCATGCTGGGAAACCGAGACCTGGGCTGCTCTGGAGAACCAGATGCAATCATGAAAAGAGCCACATCTGGCTCCCAAGCCATAGGTTCTCTATCCTTCCACTAAACCCTTCTCCCAGTTTCTTGCAGATCAGTCTTTCTCCTCTACGTATTCTATATTCTAGCAGAGAGAATCATATCAAAAACCTCTCAATTATATTAGGATTTCTGGAGGAAGGGGCATTAGAAGTTTCTAACTTCAACAGTAGAATGTGTGTGTGTGTGTGTGTGTGTGGTTTATACTCCTGGAGGTGTGCATCCATAAGCATATGTCCACATACACACATGTCATAACATCATATGGAGTTCTCATTGTTTTAATCGGTTCTTGTTGTTGTGTGCTTTCAAGTCATTTCTGACGCATGGCAACCCTAAGGTGAACCTATCACAGGGTTTTCTTGGCAAGTTTTGTTCAGAGGAGGTTTGCTTTTGCCTTCTGCTTATGCTGAGGACATGTTATGTGTCCAGGACCACTTAGTGGGTTTCCAAGACACAGCGTATATTCCAACCATGGTCTCAAGAGTTGTAGTCCAGCTCTCAGACCACTACATCATGTTGGCTGTATGGGGTTTACTTAGTCATTGTCTCCTGTGTTACTGTCTGAGCACAATGACAACAGCATGATAAAACAGTATCCTCCATTAGCCTTGTGATCTATCTTTGGGCAGTTACACATATGGGGCCTGAGGGCATGCCCGGATTACCCATAAAGCCAACCTAGGCCATGGCCTAGGAACGCAAGCCGGGGGCGCAGATCACGGACCAAAATAATAATAATAATAATAATAATAAACTGATCCTTGCCCCTCTTTCCCCCTTTCTCATGCCCCTCCTCGCTCCTTCTCCCAGCAAAGTCTCTGCTCCGTCCCCTCCGTCTCCCGCTGTAATGATGTTGATTATTTGTGTGTAAATGTTGTGTGACATGTGTTAAAATGTATGTTGTTTTGAATGTTCTATGGTTTGTTTCTGTGGGTGAAACAGAAGGGAGGCATGGCAGAAGCTTAGAAGAGCTGTCGCCATGGCAACCAGGGCTAGAGGCTAGTAGAATGTTCAGGTTTGAATTCTACAGTTGGAAGAGAGCGGGAAGCCAACTGCCAAATGAGAGGGGGAGGAGTTATGTTCTAGTTTAGAGTGTCCTAAGGACTGAAAGAGAACGGTCCAGTGTTAGTGTGTGTCTTAAGGTCTGCTAGTGAGCAGTCCAGTTAAAGGTATAGAGACCCTAGTTAAAGTTGCAGGGTTTATAGAGGTTTAGTGGAAACCCTATAATAGGTCCCCCATTGTGTTATGTAACAGAAAAAAGTTGTGCTCTAAGGAAGTTTGAAACCAACCAAGATTGTACCCATTTGTGTCAAAATAAATTGTTTGCATCTTAAAAGGAAAACACCTCTCCTGATTCTTTTTATTGGTGGTGGCCTCAAAGTCAGTGGTCAGCCGGATAAATGGTGGCAGCGTAGTC
>JARBWK010000005.1:124699066-124709066 GCA_030556195.1 Anolis apletophallus
TTTATTACAACTGCTTCCCCTCTGCTTCTTATAATGTCTGTTTCTAAGTTAATTGGCACTTCTAGAGGAAATAATGACTTATTTAGAAACTAACCCATTTTTTGTGGGAGACTTTAAAATCTTCTCATTTTTGTCAAAATTTCCCAATGCAATTTTTCACAATGATTTAGGTATTATCAGAGGTGTAGTCTGGTGAGGCATGTACAAATAAAATGCATTGCATAGCTTTGGGGTTATCCGTTTGCATCAAATGTTTAGTACAATATTATCTCACCTTCAGAGTATGCAAAGAAACATTAAATAAAAGTCTGACCAAATTATTTAAGGCAGTGGTTCCCCTCCTGTAGTAGTTCCCAACCCAGGTGTTTTGGCCTACAACTCCCAGAAATCCCAAGATGTTAGGATTTCTGGGAGTTTATTTATTTATTCGACTTATACACCGCCACTCCCAGAGGCTTGGAGCAGTTTACAGAATAAGAATACAATTTAAAACAGTTTCAATTTAAAACATACCATTACAGTTCAAAAGCTTGCTTGAAAAAGAAGGTTTTGCAAGCCTTTCGGCAAGATCCCAAATCACGCATTGCTCGGGCCTCAGGAGGGAGTGTGTTCCAAAGTGACGGGGCAATGATCATAAAAGCCCTTCGCCTGGTTGCTGTCAGGCGATACGTCTTCAGGCCAGGGATTTCTAAGAGGTCTTGGTCTTCTGAACGCAGTGATCTCTGAGGTTTATATGGGATGAGGCGATCCCTCAAGTCCACTGGCCCCAGACCATACAAGGCCTTAAAAGTAAGAACTAACACTTTGAAGGTGATCCGGTATTCAATCGGCAGCCAGTGCAGCTGCTGAAGGACCGGTGTTATATAGCAACTCACTGGCTTCCCGGCGAGCAGACGGGCCGCAGCATTTTACACTAGCTAGAGTTTCCGGATCACCGTCAGAGGTAGGCCAATGTAAAGGGCGTTACACTAGTCAAGCCTCGAGATGACCGTGGCCTGGATCACCGTAGCCAGGTCGTTCCGGGACAAATAGGGGACCAGCCGTCTAGCATGACGGAGATGAAAGAATGCTGTTCTGCTCACGATAGAGATTTGAGCCTCCAGTGTCAGCAGAGGTTCCAAGAGGACTCCCAGGCTTTTTACTAATGATGACGGACGTAATGCCTTGCCATCCAGAGTAGGCGGCTGGATATCCCTATTGCTCGGGCGACCTAGCCATAGGATTTCCGTCTTCGTCGGGTTCACCCTCAACCTGCTGGCACACAGCCATCCAGTAACGGCTTCAAGGCACTGGTGGAAATTATCGGTTACGGAGTTGGATCGACCCTCCATCCTCAGGATGAGCTGGGTGTCATCAGCGTACAGGTGACACTCCAGCCCAAAGCTTCGTACCTGTTGAGCAAGTGGGCGCATATAGATGTTAAATAACAGTGGGGAGAGAGTGGCCCCCTGTGGTACCCCACAGGCCAAAACATCTGGGGACCCACAGGTTGAGAACCACTGATTTAAGGGGAGATCACAAGACTAGATTGACTTAATCATACTTCGAGTAAATCCACTGAAACCAATAGGATTTTAGTTATGTGTACTGACTATAAAATTAATTGATTTCAGTGGGTTTGCTTTAAGTATAGGGATTTGCACATCTGTTTTGCCAATTCTAACTACGTTACTACTTCATGGTGTCTCTTCTATTACAATAATAGTTACATAGTGACCCTAGGATTAATTTCTTGAGAGATCTTTTGAAATCAAGAGCTGATTGAGTGCTGTTTGATCTTGCTTATTATTTGTTGGCTAGTAAATCAATTATAATAAATGTCACCATCTTTGCAGAAGCTGCCAAGTATCTATTGCAAATTTGTAATCTCGGCTACTGTTTCTTTAACTGTGGTCCTGACCCCAAATGGGATCCCCTTTGCTCAGTGTGGGGGTCATGAAAAATTTGGCAACACTAACAGATCAATAACTGGCAAATAGAGGGAGAAAACTTGGAGGCAGCGACAGACTTTGTATTTCTAGGCACGACGGATACTGCAGACGCAGACTGCAGCCAGGAAACCAGAAGAAGTTTACTTCTTGGAAGGAGAGCAATGACCAATCTCAATAAAATAGTGAAGAGTAGAGACATCACGTTGGCAATAAAGGTCCACATAGTTAAAGCAATGGTACAGTATTACTCGTAGTAACCTATGGATGCGAGAGCTGGACCATAAGGAAGACTGAGCGAAGGAAGATAGATGCTTTTGAACTGTGGTGTTGGAGGAAAATTCTGAGAGTGCCTTGGACCACAAGAAGATTAAACTAGTCCATCCTCCAGGAAATAAAGCCCGACTGCTCACTGGAGGGAAGGATGTTAGAGGCAAAGATGAAGTACTTTGGCCACATAATGAAGAGACAGGAAAGCTTGGAGAAGACAATGATGCTGGGGTAAATGGAAGGAAAAAGGAAGAGGGGCCGACCAAGGGCAAGATGGATGGATGGTATCGTTGAAGTGACTGGCTTGACTCTGAAGGAGCTGGGGGTGGTGACAGCCGACAGGGAGCTCTGGCGTGAGCTGGTCCATGAGGTCACGAAGAGTCGGAAGCGACTGAACGAATAAACAACAACAACAAAAATTTCTGAATGCCACCTAGACATTTACAAGAATGCAACGTCTACTGTGGACTCTACAGAAAATGCTTCAGCTATACTTCATAAAAAGGAAAATCAGCCTGTTTAGCAAGCCTTGCTAATACTAATCATCAGTATATCATTTGTTTTTATATCAGTTTTATATACATATATATCTGGGGTCACAAAAACATTTCTCAAGTGGAAAGGGGTCACGAGTGCAAAAGCGTAAAAAGCTCTATTCTTGGCAGTGGTCTATAAAAAAAGAAGTTCCTAGGGTAAAGGAAGAAACACTCCATAAGATGTTGAAGTGAAACAGTTAAATGTACAGAATGTCATGCTTTGTGTGGCCTGGTCATAAACCTCTTGTATTAGATTTGCACTTGGGTTTTTGTCACCAAGTTAATAGCAGAGTAAATGCAGTTGGCCCTGGAAGATTAGATAACTATTGTTTATTATTTCATTATTCAGCATTAGATTGTTTATGTGTAGCTCCTGCAATTCTTTTGACTTTTTTCTTCATCTTGGAGTTAGGGGCACAGCAAAACTTTATTCAAGTAAGGGATTTTTACTAGAAAGAGGGTGGCCATGTACTGTATTATACAGAAGGTAGTCCTTACTTTGAAAATGCACTTCAGGTGCAAAGCGTTTTTGATAAAGGATATACCGTATGTTTCGCACCATAAGGCGCACCTGCTGATAAGACGCACCTAGATTTTAGAGATGGAAAATTAGGGGGGAAATGGGGGCTGTCTACTATATGGGACACTAATATGGAGGGGGAGGCGCTGGAGCAGAGGGGCGCGATATACTCAGTTCCTCCTCCCTCCGGCCTCTCTTCCGGCCGTTCTTACAGCGCGCGGCCGGCGAGGCCTTCTCCCCTTCCTCCTCGCCAGAGGCGCGACTGAGTGACGTCACGAAGATGTGCTTCTGGCTTCAGGCCCTTCCGGAGACGCAGCGGTAGCAGCAGCAGCGCCCCCGGAAGGGCCCAAAGACAGAGGCGCATCTTCGTGACATCACTCCGTCGCGCCTCTGCCGAGGAGGGCAGAGAGGAAGGCCTCGCCGGAGAGGAGGGAGCCCTGTGGAGCGCTGCGGCCCTCTTCCTCCTTCCCTCCCTCCCTCTTGCCCTGTGAGTCCCCTCTTCCGTCCCTCGTTCCTCTGCGCCGCCGACTGGCTGCGGCGACACGGCAGCGGGAGCCTGGCCATCTTGGGCACAGCCGGAGCCGCCGGAGCCGCCCGGGGGGCGAATATAGCGTGAGTATATCGCCGCCCCTGCTCAGCGCCTCCCCCCTCCCTGCCTGCATCTTCGCTCCATAAGACGCGGCTCATTTTCTTCCTACTTTGGGAGGAAAAAACTGCGTCTTATGGTGCGAAAAATACGGTACTCACAAGAGCTGGACCTTAAGGAAGACTGAGTGAAGGAAGATAGATGCTTTTGAACTGTGGTGTTGGAGGAAAGTTCTGAGAGTGCCTTGGACCACAAGAAGATCCAACCAGTCCATACTTCAGGAAATAAAGCCCGACTGCTCATTGGAGGGAAGGATAGTAGAAGCAAAGATGAAGTACTTTGGCCATATCATGAGAAGAAAGGAAAGCTTAGAGAAGACAATGATGCTGGGGAAAAAGGAAAGAAAAGGGAAGAGGAGCCGACCAAGGGCAAGATGGATGGTATCGTTGAAGTGACTGGCTTGACCCTGAAGGAGCTGGGGGAGGTGACGGCTGACAGAGAGCTCTGGCGTGGGCTGGTCCATGAGATCACGAAGAGTCGGAATCGACTGAACGAACGAACAACAACATACTCACTAGCTGTGAAGGCCATATTATTCAAGGATTACACAAAGCTGCCTTAGTGTTCTAAATTGCATGGGAGCCTTATATGGATATAGATCAGTGGTTCTCAACCTGTGGGTCCCCAGATGTTTTGGCCTTCAACTCCCAGAAATCCTAACAGCTGGTAAACTAGCTGGGATTTCTGGGTGTTGTGGGCCAAAACACCAGGGGGCCCACAGGTGGAGAACCACTGAGATAGATGATTCCCAATTTCATCTGTCAATCGATGGAAGGCAAGAGAACTGGCAGTAGTGGAGGTGGCGTTTACATGTTCATCTTCACATTATTCTGAAATCATGCTGGATATAAATGGCCAAGTGGGGAATAGTTATATCTAGCAATTCCCTAGATTTTAGATGTAAGCATTTTCACCTGCTGCTTGCTAAATAACTGAGTCAGCAATACCACATAAATACTTGATGAACTTCCAGCATGTCTTTTAAGTTTTTTGCTGGATCAAGGCCCAAGCGCTGGGGAAAAGATATACTTTGCAATGTGCCTGGAAGGCTTGACTTTCTGAACTGGGATGAAGCAAAACGATAAGAGAATTGCAAGGCTTAAGGGAGCCTCTCACAGCGTAATAATGTAATTTTTAATTTGTCTTACTTAAGATGCTTGAGGGGGAAATGATGTCAGAAGGCTGTGATTTTGACACTCCTATGCTTCCCTGATAGATGGTAGGGAGAGTGAAGAAATATAACAACCCAAGAAACATTAGATGGAACTTTAAGATGAGGAAAGAGAGGAAAAAATCTCACTAGTACTTTAGCAGAAATTGGCTTTAGAATTTAGTGCTGTTTGAATTGAATGTTTTGTTGTTGATGCTTGCTGGTTTTATTAATTTTGGCTGTTCTTTGGCTGAAACACATCATCTGAGCTCTGCAAGTGCAGAATTTCCTTTGAATGAAGCAGAGAGTTTTTAACCTTCAGGACATTCAGAAGGAGACCAAGATGCTTCCTTGCAAAGCTATGGTCCTTCCAACTCTTCTATACGCCTGAGAAACATGGACCATCTTTAAACATCAACCTTGACTTTTAGAAAGATTCCATCGGTGTTGCCTTCAAAAATTCTTGAAAATCTCTTGGGAAGATGGGTGGACAAATGTCAGTGTTCTAGAGCAGGGCTGTCCAACTGGCGGCCGCGGGGCCGGATCCGGCCCCGTAGCCTGTTGGACACGGCCCCACCTATGCCCTCAGCCACCATTTTTAAATTTGAAAAAAAAATCGATCAATTTTTTAAAAATGGCGGCCGGGGTTCCGGGGGAGGGGAGGCGGGGCAGGAGGAGGAAGAGGCTAGCTCCTCCTCCTTTTCGCGCCCCCCCTACCTAGGGCGGGGGCCGCCAAAAGGTGCAGAAGGCAGCGCCAAGAGCAGCGCGTCACAGGCCTGGCGTGACGCTGCCCCTTGGCCGCCTTCTGCCCTTTTCGCGCCTCCTTCCTAGGGCGGAGGGCGCCGAAAGGAGGGAGGCGGCGCCAAGAGCAGCTGCTCTTGGCGCCGCCTCGCTCCTCCTGGCGCCCCCTCCGCCCTAGGAAAGAGGAGGCGCCCGAAAAGCACGTCACTTCCCACGAAGAGTAGGCAGTGCCAAGGGGCAGCGTGTCACGCCAGGCCTGTGACGCTGCTCTTGGCGCCGCCTTCTGCCCTTTTTCGGCCGTTTTAGGAGGGTGGGGCCTGGGGTTGGGGCAGGGCCTGGAGGCGGGGCCTGGGGGCGGGGCCGAGCGGCCCCCTAGGTCATCAGTGACCTCTTATTCGGCCCTGGACCCCGTAGAAGTTGGACAGCACTGTTCTAGAGGAAGCAAAGACTCTTGGCATAATGAAAATCATGCGTAGTTCATGTTTTATCTCTCCACACACTGTCTTGCGAAAGAAAGAAAATATGAAGAATCAATATGCCAGTCACATGATGATCAATAGGGTGGTCCGGAACTAGTAGTTTACTCTTTGTTTATTCATATCATGATCTGCACCATGCATTATTTAATGGGGTTATTAGGATAACAACCATGAGATCAGTCTGCATTGACTCACACAATGTCCTTTTTGAGATCTATAAATGGTCTTTTGCTGTCAATGTGGAAAATCTCCTTCCAGCAGTTCATGAAGCAAGAATTCTCTCTCACACTCTCTCACTCTCTCTCACACTCTCTCTCTCTCTCACTCTCACTCACTCTCTTTCACACACACACACACTCACACACACACACTCTCTCTCTCTCTCTCTCACGCTCTCTCACACTCTCACTCGCTCTCGCTCTCACTCACACACTCTCTCTCACACACACTCTCACACACACTCTCTCACACACTCTCTCTCTCACATACACACTCTCTCTCACACACACACTCTCACACACACACACTCTCATACTCTCTCTCTCTCTCTCTCTCTCTCTGCAAGCACCTGCACACCTCAAGCCTAAATATGGAACTTTTGCCAAAATTCCCAGGCTCAGCTAACTCCCTGAGCCAATCAGGTTCCTGCTTTGCATTTTACAGTTAACACACCCACTAACTGATTTCTTACATTCCCAGCATTGAAGCGATGCTCCTCTGCCATCAACTTTACTGGACTGGCCACGTTATGTGAATGCCAGGCCCCTGTCTCCCAAAGCAGTTACTTTATTCTCAGTTCAAGAACTGAAAACAGAATATTGGTGGATAGGAAAAGAGATTTAAAGATGGTCTTAAAGCTAACCTTAAAAACACTGATAACTGGGAAACCCTGGCCCTCAAGTGTTTAATACAGCTGTTACCAATGGTGTATGGATTTTGAAGAGGCACAAATAGAGGGTGAAAGGGAGACACATGCTAAGAGGAAGGCACCTCAAGCAAACCCTTGTTATGACCACCTTTCATCTAGAAATCGTATGTCCTCATTTTGAAAAACCACGTAGATCCAGAATAGGTCTTCACAGTCATTTACGGAGCTATCGTGAAGTCTCTGCCTTCGGAAGACGATCATGCTTGGATACGGGTGATCATTTTTGTGGCCCAAATGTTGCTGCGTAAGACAAGCAAAGTTGTATATTATCAAACCTATCACCACAGAATGGTAACTTCCACTGAGATTGAATTATTTGGGATCTCAGTGAAGTTATTTTGCTGCTGCTTAAAGCATCTGAAAAAAATCTTGCCTGCCTATTTTCCCTTTCTCCCTAGTTCTCACATGGCCAAGAAGGAGTGACCTCTGCCTGCACCGAGATCTCTCCAGGCCATGATAACTGACAATAGAGTGACATCTGAGGCATAATGTCAGCCTGTGACTCTAACATTGTGACCTTTCTTTTCCGGTAGGATTTTTAAAAACTTTGTCTTATGAAGTAGCCGGCGAAGCTTTGAATATTGGCATGAATTATTTTGTGCTTTTCAGTTGACCCTTTTTTTTTCGAGTCAGGAACTACTTGAGAAACTTCTGGTGTGAGAGAATTGGCTGTCTGCAAGGATGTTGCCCAGTGGACATTTTACCATCCTGTGGGAGGCTTCTCTCATGTCCTAATGAGAAGCTGGAGCTGACAGATGGGAACTCACCCCACTCCCTGGATTTAGATTGCCGACCTTTTGGTCAGCGGTCCTGCTGGCACAAGGGTTTAGCCCATTGTGTCACCTGGGGCTTCTAGTTGACCCAATGAAGCAGGGCCATTTTCTGAGTGTTGTTCTTTATTTACTCTCCTGATTTTAGAGTTTTGTAATACTTGTATTTAATACCCGTAATCCCCCAGCCCGGGGGTGTGGGGTGTTTTTCTTATCTGTAACTATCCACTAACCAGAAGCCGATAGTTCATTAGCCAGCTCTGGTCCAGAGAAACTCTGTACAAGAGGTCTAAGACAAGTCTAAATTTATCACTGTAAGTGATCTTGTCTTCAATGTAATATCCAGCAGAGAGATATAGAGTTTTATTTGGATAATGAAGATTAAATAATACACTTTATTTATTTATAAACTAATACCCGTGTCCATTCTGTGTTTACCTATTGAGCTGAGGTTTACTTGTTGCAACGTGCAGCTTCCTTATTTAACGCTGAGTGAATCTGAATAGATAGAATTTCTCTGTGAGCATTATATATTGAATCTCAAAGTAAATACCAAAAATGTCAAATGTGCCAAGAAATCTGTCTATTATTATCTACAGTTTACAATATGCTATGGAAGATCTATGTATCATTCCAGGAGGTTTTGGACTTCAGAAACCAAGGATCAGATCAGGGCCGTAGCCAGGATTTTTATTGGGGGGGGGGGGGGGCTGAGTTTGATTCGGGGAGGCCGAGTCTGAGTGAGAGAGGGTCTACCCTACCAAACCTTTTGTATTGTTATCCCAATACCTCCATGCTTATAGGATATATTGAGCATAGTGATCAGATCATGATATGAATACGCATAACAGTTTAAATAATGTACCAGTAAGGCCTTCTCGCGGACCACCCTGAGAATTTCAGGGGGGGGGGCTAAAGCCCCTCAAGCCCCCTCCCCCCCCCGGCTACATTCCTGCAATGAAGATATTGTTATGTAGCAGCGTATTTTACCCAGCGTCCAAAGTCCAAATGCAAAAGACTCACAGACCAGAGTAAAAATGAACAGAAAAATCTTTACTCTTTACTCAGCAGAGATGAAACATAAACTGGCAATGTTGCATACAAAAATCAAGCAGTGCAACAAACTTACATAGTCTTTGTAAGAAACATAAAATAAGGCATCTTCATCTTACATCAAATGAGAGAGCAAAGATAAACCTTGAGTAAATCGCTATTCCACCATAGCCTCCTTCAGAGTAGCATCTCCATGCTGCTCCCCAGAGCAAAGTCTTTGAGCATAGATCTCCTCAGAGAATAATAATAATATAATAATAATAAACCTTATTTATACCTTGCCACCATCTCTCCCAACAGGGACTCGGGGCAGCTCACAGGAGGCCAGGCCCAAACAACAAATTGCAATAAAATAAAATACAATAAAATAACAACTGAAACGCAAACAATATCACAGTAAAATACAAAATATATGAATACAATGAGCAATATATACAAAACATAAGAAAGCAATAAACAAATATAATGACAGTGAACTGGCCGCATGTACAATAAAATGATTTAAAAACTCAGGGTGAGATAAAAGGAGTAAATTATGTGCACGGGAGAACTCATAGAAAAACAAGATAGTAGACATACCTTCATACCGGGGTGTACTCCTAGGACAGAAATGTTGAGAGAAGCAATCTATATATATAATTTTGGTCAGTCCGTTTAATGTCGTATATAGACAAAGAAACTATGGCTCGCAGAAGCACCAAACTTGACAACAGACTGGACCATTACACTCGCTACAGACAACAGCAAAAAAACCGGACCTACATCCCTCCCAACACCCCAAAAAACGAACCCCAAAAATTGCCAACTGAACTCCCACCCGGCCGCCGCTGCCAGCGCGACGCTTAGAACGTTCGCACATGGCAGCCAGAGCGCCTCCTCCGCCTCCTCCTTTGATCAGGAAGAGCGGCGTGGGGGACCTGGAAGGAGGAGGGGAAACCCTCCCCTCCTCCCCAGCCCCTCCCACCACCCCGCCACCCCC
>JARBWK010000005.1:124714066-124897978 GCA_030556195.1 Anolis apletophallus
CGGGGAAGGGAACAACCCCTCATCTCCTGGCCCCTCCTGGCTGGGCTCCGTGTTCGCTGCAGAGCAGAGCAAAGGCCGGGATGCGCAGCTCCACAGCCCAGCTTGGTACCCCATTTGAACCCAAGGCAACAGCAAGGAAGCCGAAGGGACGTGTGTGTGTGGCACTCCTGGGGGGCTGAACCCCTTCGGGAAGGAGAGCTGGGGGTGGCGATGGCTGCGAGCCTCTGCCGAACTTCGTTCCGAGGCTCGGAGCCACCCCGTGTGCTCAATTCCTATTTGTCCTGCTCAGCTGAGCCTGAGTGTGCTTTGGCCACTCAGCCCAGCCCTCCCCCGCGGGACGGTGACAGGCTTCCTGTGCGTGGGCCTCCCGGGGGGGAGGAGGGGGTGGGTTTGGCGGAAGCAGCGGCGTCACAAGGGGGGAGGGTGACATTTAGTAAAATGACAGTTAGAGTGTCATTTTGTGTCATTTTGGTTGGTGGTGTGCCCCAGGATTTTGTAAATGTAAAAAATGTGCTGCGGCTCAAACAAGGTTGAAAATCACTGGTTTAACCCACTGCACCACCGGGGGCTCCTAAATATAATAAAATATATTTGTATACAATAGATCAGATTTGAAACGTTGGTGATGAAGCACAATCACTTTGTGATAAAAGTTTTAAGTATTTCCAAAATTTATCTAACAAGTTTGTTTCTTGCTTGAGGGATTCTTTAACATCTCCATTAATAAAGCAAGAGTCCATGCACTTGGAGTAATGTTGAGCCTGCATTATGTCACACTTTCCTTGAGGTTCCTCCATCCTCAAAGAAGCTTAAAATGTATAACCTCAGCAGTATGGGATGTAACCATGTGCAGAAGCTCTCATTTTGACACGTTACTGACCACATGACATCGGCCTGTGGGCAAATGTGTGCGAAAAATATTCAGCACGTAGGCAGGTTAGAACAAGCATTTTTTGTTGCTGAGACATCAGAATGCCATTGGCATTTATGTGCAGCAGGCAGAAACCCTCTTGTTTATGCAATATACAAAAGAACAACATCTTTAGACACACAGCATAGGAAAAAGCAGATTCTTCACAGAATTCACATTTTGCAATGCATTATGTGTGAACAGCGAGTGTGCTAACCGTTATCTGTGTGTAGACAGTGTAATGACAATGTTTAGTCACTAGATGGCACTGATTTTACTAGCTAGTAGAGGGTCAAGAGTTTCCTTTGGACCTTATCATACTCAAAGTGGGAAATGCCTTTCTTGTAGGCAACCATGGCTTTTGAGGACTTACATACAAACCAGATCACACTTCCCTGTATCTATTAAAATAATGTGCTTTGTCTGATCACATGTCAGATGGATAACTCCTAATCGTTCCAATGTTCCCCTATGTTACAGCTTTTGGAATGGGACTCCAAGTGGGATAGCATCCACCCCTACGTCCCATCTCGAAATTTAAGATCATCCGGGGGGGCCCTGCTCTCGCTCCCGCCAACAGCTGAAATGCGCCTGGCGGGGACGAGGGACAAGGCCTTCTCGGCGGTGGCTCCCAGCCTATGGAACACACTCCCAACAGACATAAGAGCGATCCCTTCTCTCCTAACTTTCCGCAAGAAAGTGAAAGCTTGGCTCTGGGACCAGGTGTTTGGTGAAATAGAAATAGCAGCACCCTAAAGGGATAAATCTGGACTGATGTGAAGACAGATGAGGCTGGTATATGTTTTTAACTGATGACTGTGTTGATTTTAATTATGATATTTTATTCGGTTGTCTATCTGTTATGGGGTTGTCTATTTGGTGTGATTTTATTGTATCTGTTGAAGTAGCCTCTTGATGGGGCTCAATTGTAAGCCACCCTGAGTCCCCCTTCGGGGGTTGAGAAGCACGGGATAAAATGCAGTAAGTAAATAAATAAATAAATAGCCATTATTTCCCTGCTTTTCCTTAAAAATCTGATATGTAAAAAAGGTCATGAGTCAAAGAACCTTCAGAAGCTCTGCCCGTCACTGCCTTTCTTTTTTGGAAAAAAAATTGTAACCTCCGACTCAACGGGGAAACAGCAAAACATCGTCTTACTAGCAGTTTGAAAGCATGCAGTGCGAGTAGATCAAAAGGTACTA
The DNA here is from genome assembly GCA_030556195.1 of Anolis apletophallus. NCBI lineage: Eukaryota > Metazoa > Chordata > Lepidosauria > Squamata > Anolidae > Anolis > Anolis apletophallus. The sequence goes on from JARBWK010000005.1 coordinate 124,716,179, forward strand.
TCTCGGTGGGAAGATAAAAGGCCGCCCCATGCAGACATCCCGGCAATAAGATCAGAGATGTCTATGGACAGCAGGCTCCTTCGGCATGGATAATGGAAATAGAGCACTTCCCCATGGCCGGAAGTTGAGCATCACCTCAAGACAGAGGAGATGGAAAAAGGGGAAGGTCTTTACTTTATCTGTGTATTGTATATCATCGTTCATGTAAAAGGCATTGAATATTTGTCTTATATGTGTTCTGTAATCTGCTCTGAGTCCTTCCAGGGAGATAACGCAGAATATAAATGAAGTGTATTATTATTATTATTAATCATCATCATCTTTTCGTTCCTATAAAGCTGCACAGTTTTGACACTTAAACAAAATAATAATAATAATAATAATAGGAAACTGTGAAAATAGAAAACACAAATGACTTTACTCAAGTTCTCTGGTTGCAAGTGGAAGTGTACTGCTGGTCACGTCAACAAAAATGGAGTGATAGGAAAACAATGCACTCAAAAAATGCTCCGATGGACACGACATTGGCATGGCTGGTAAGATGCATATGAGAGTAAGATCATATCCAGAAAGCCATGCTTCTGATGCATGTTGAGAAAAAACTACAAGCGAAGCCAATTTGGAATTCAGTTTTCAACAACTACAGGCCACATATCCATTTCATATTGAGATGAAATGTGACCATTCCCATAGGGACTTGTGTGCAAAGGGAGTCAGAGACAGATTATTTCCCTGTGCGGTAAGGTCCTTTGTTTTGACCTTGTTGAACAGAGATAATATACAATTAGACCTTTCATTTTTGCAGGTGTTAGAGCAGGGGTGCGCAATTATTTTTTCCAAGGGGCCACACGAGAGCCAAAAAATATTATGGAGGGCCGCACCTAAAGGCGGAACTACATTCTAATCTACATAATTTATTTACTTTACTTACTTACTTACTATATTTACTATATATTACAAATCATTAATATTAACATATTAATATATCAAGAAATATTCATATATTATTAGTATTAATATCATAATTATAGTATATATAGACATAATGTTATATTATATTATAATTTCAATATATTATATTATTTATTATATTATTATATTATCATTATAAAATTATTATACAATAATAATAAAAACCACTAAAATTAAATTAAATTCAAGAAGACAAGGTGCAAACCAAGATGAAGGCTGACATCCTGAAGAGAGGAAGGATCCCAAGATGGAATGGCCCAATGGCCCCAGCCCAGAGGATGGCAAAGCGGACCCAGCCACTGACGCAGTAGAAAAGAGCAGGGCAGCAGGTCATCGGAGGCTACAGGCCTCCGCCTGCTCTCGCCCCCAGCCGTTCCCCAGCTGATTGCCCTTGCGGGGCCAAGAGGAAGGGGTGCCAGTGCCGCCATCCGATTGCGGGCTCTGTGGGGCCTGTGTTGGCAGACAGGCCGGAGGAGCGGTGGCTTTGGAGTGCCTACCAACTGGGAGGCGATCCTGGCCTGCAGGGGAAGCCCTTGGCAATCTGAGGTGGCTCATCGCCGTGGCGACCTGGAAGACGATCAAGTCTTCTGGGTCGCCACGCCGATCAGCCCCCGCAGGTCGCGGAGTGCTCCCACTGCAGGCACGGATCGCCTCCAGGGATGGCAGGCACTCCAAAGCCGCCGCACCCCTTCCTCTTGGCCCCGCCCCTGACACCCTTCTCCCGGGCCGCACAGAACCGGCTGTTGGGCCGCATCCGGCCCGCAGGCCGTAGGTTGCCCACCCCTGTGTTAGAGGCACGGGGCTCTGCAAAAATTTAAAAATGCATTTTTAAAAAATTCGAGAGAACGTCTTCCAGAGGTTGACCATTGAATTGTGCTGGAGGATCTACAAATTCCTCGAAAAATGTTCATCATAGAATTGTCCTGAAGAATCTAGAGATTCCTAGACAGAACCTATTAATCAAATTCTCAACTAATCAAATCTGCAAAAGCTAAACCTGCAAATCTATAGTTTTTCTCCAGCTGCTTGACAGGTGTGCTTTTTGTCCAGCTGCTTGAGGGGTGTGCTCCCCCCCCCCTTCCATGACAGTCCAGTTCTATATGTATTAATTGATTGCTCTCTTATGCTCTCCATTCTGCACAATTGTTTTGTCAATGCTTTCTTGTACACCTCCTCGTTGGCAAATAGGAATAATTTAACTTGTGTACTTGGCACACTGGTTTGTGACTTCTACGTGCAATGCACATGAAATACAAAAAGCAGGGCAATGCGACCTGGTTCACAGTATTCTCCATGACACCACTCCACTCCAAAAAAAAATATATCTTCTTACATTTCTACATCTGTCTCCCTGTTGCTTCTTTTCTATGAAAAGAGTCTTGTGTTAAGACTCATTAAGGCATTTCTGGCCTCAACCTGGGTTTCTATCTATTCCATATCTGCAATAGGCACAAAATGATTTTTAAATTTACGTTAATAATAATAATCATCTTTATTTATATCCAGCCACCATCTTCCCAAAGGGGACATGGGGCGGCTAACATGAGGCCAAGCCCAGAATGACAGTACAACATAACAGCAGTCTGGCTTTAAGCTGGGACATGGTACTGAGACAGCCTTGTTCGCCTTAGTGGATGATCTATGCCGGGAGCTCGACAGGGGGAGTGTGTCCCTGTTGGTTCTGCTGGACCTCTCAGCGGCCTTCGATACCGTCAACCACGGTATCCTTCTGAGATGCTTTGCAGGAATGGGCCTTGGGGGGTACTGCTCTGTAGTGGCTCCAGTCCTTCCTTGAGGGTCAGTCCTTGTACTGTGGGGTCCCACAGGGCTCAGTACTGTCTCCTATGTTGTTCAGCATATACATGAAGCCGTTGGGGGAGGTCATCCGGAGTTTCGGAGTACAGTGTCATCTGTACACAGATTATGTCCAACTCTGTCACTCCCCCCCACTCCCCCGTGCTACTACGGAGGCTGTTCAAGTCCTGAACCGGTGCTTGGCCACTGTAACGGACTGGATGAGGGCTAACAGATTGAAATTAAATCCAGACAAGACAGAGGCACTCCTGGTCAGCCGTAAGGCCGAACAGGGTATAGGGTTACAGCCTGTGTTGGATGGGGTTACACTCCCCCTGAAGACGCAGGTTCCCAGTCTGTGAGTGATCCTGGACTCATCGCTAAGCCTGGAACCCCAGGTCTCGGCGGTGGCCAGAGAAGCTTAGGCTTGTGTGCCAGCTGGGCTCATACCTTGGGAAGTCGGACTTGGCCACGTTGGTCCACGCTCTGGTTACATCCTGTATAGACTACTGCAACGCTCATTACGTGGGGTTACCTATGAAGACTGCCCGGAAGCTGCAATTAGTCCAACGCTCAGCAGCCAGATTACTAATGGGAGTGGGGTACAGGGAGTGCACAGCTCCCTGTTGCACCAGCTCTACTGGCTGCCAATTAGCTTCCGAGCACAATTCAAAGTGCTGGTGTTGACCTACAAAACCCTATACAGTTCCAGCCCAGTTTACCTGTCCGAACGTATTCTCCCCTATGAACCGCCAAGTGTGTTAAGATATTCTGGAGAGGCCCTGCTCTCGGTCCCACCACCTTCGCAGGCGCGTCTGATAAGGACGAGGGACAGGGCCTTTTCTGTGGTGCCCCCCCTGGCTGTGGAATTCCCTCCCAAGTGAAATTAGATCTGCCCCCTCCCTCCTGACTTTTAGGAAGCGGGTGAAAACATGGCTGTGCAATGAGGCCTTCGCAGAATGCAGGAGATCGCGAATTGACTAAAGTCGCTAACCACTTGATACGGACCAAATACACGGATAGAGTTGGACCCGATTTTAAATTGGCAAAAGGCTTTTTTAATGTATTTATTGTATTTGTAATTGATAATTTTATTGTAAATTTATGATGTTTTAGATTTTCAATGTTAGCACTGAATGCTTGCTGTTTGCCAGTCTGAGTCCCTCTTCGGAGGTGAGAAGGTCGGGGTACAGAAGTTTTAAATAAATAAATTAATAAAATACAAACAGCAAATAATAACCTCCTTGCCATCCAGACCTCAAGCCCTTTCAACTCTAATTTTTTTCCCCCTCAGCATCACCCATTTTAATCCAGATAAAAGAACAGTCTGCAAAATACAACTTCAAGAAAATGTGCCAGCTTTTGCAGTGTCATAGCTATCAACTAACTCATAAGATTCTCATAACTTGAAATAAACATGAGTTTTCTCTATCTCTGCAGAAATAAAAGAATCTTGCACTCTTGCAAAAACACAACCAGAAGATTATGAAGCACATCTCCATTTCTAGCTGGTTGTCTCAGCTGGGTCTCCCAGAGTACGGTGCTCTTTTTGATCAACATTATGATGGAGTAGAGGTAAGAAACCAGATTTTGATGAGAAAATTGTTAAACCCATTTCAAGCCACAGCAGTTCAAACATCTCTAACCACTTTTCCATCCTCTATGACGAAGAGCTGTCAGGACTTCCTCATTCCAGCATTTTCTGATCTTCTTGTTCTTTATGGCAGTGTTTCCCAACCTTTTTTGAGCCACGGCACACTTTTAACATTAAAAAAATCTGGGGGCACACCACCAACCAAAATGACACAAAATGACACTGTAACACAGTAAAGAACGGCAGGGGGATGGTGAGCTGCTGGGAGCAGCTGCTGGGAGTGCTGAAGTCAGGGGAGGAGCCAGGCCACACCATGCCCCTCCCCCTGGCTTCAGTTCTCCCACAGCTTTGCCAGCCTTGAGGGGGCAGTGCCAAGCCAGCATTGTGCTGGCTCTGCCACCGCTGGCTTGGCACTGCCCCCTCAAGGCTGGCGAAGCTGTGAGGGCGCTTAAGCTGGAGGAGGGGGCGGAGCCAGGCCACGCCATGCCCCTCCCCCCATCTTCAGTTCTCTCACAGCTTCACCAGCTTTGAGGGGGCAAGCCAGCATTGTACTGGCTCTGCCATCGCTGGCTTGGCAATGCCCCCTCAAGGCTGGCGAAGCTGTGGGAGTGCTGAAGCTGGGGGAGGGGACGGAGCCAGGCTGCGTCATGCCCCCCCTCCCCCGGCTTCAGCTCTCTCACAGAGGAGGAGCATGAGCGGTGGACGGGCTTCAGTAGGCGGGGCTCCTCCACGCGGCTTCAACAAGCAAGGGGCGAGAGTCATGGCAGATTGGAAGCTGGTTGGGGAAACGGCCGAAGGAGGAGGTGCCCTGGTCCCTTCTTTTTCTTTGCAGCCGCCCGTCCCTTCCTCCTCCTCTCCCAAGCAGCAGTTCGGCAGGAGGAGGGGGGAAGGAAGGGGGGCAGAGAGCTTTTCTCGCGGCACACCTGATGATCGCTCACGGCACACTAGTGTGCCACGGCACACTGGTTGAGAAACACTGCTTTATGGCATTGTAAAACACCTCCCCCGCTTTTTTAGCGGTACCTAATTTCTCTAATTACAGCTAAAGCTGTTTTCGAACTGCTTAGGTAAACGGTGGGCAGGGCTGACGGTTGGCTGCCCACGCCAACCCGTGGTTCAAACTTGCAACCTTTCGATTGATAGATCTTTTAGTTGCTGATTATTTAACAGCTGTGCTAAATCTCCGGCCCAAAACAAACATACTCATAGAAGGCATCTCTCTTATAAAGAAGGTTTGTGAGCCCAATATCTCTTTCTCTGTATTGTAACGTAAAGTCAACCACATGTAATTCACGTTTGATCAGCCCACACACTGCTTTGCCAGAGAAAGAAAATATGCCACACAGATGAACAATAAAGAACAAGTACTTTACTCTTCGTAATTCAGAACAACATATTTACAATCATGTGGTCAGTTACATCGACTCACATAATGTCTTTTTATGAGAGATTTAAAATGGTCTTTCTTTTAGGCCTGGGCAATCCATGGTTCTAAATGGTTCTAAAGTACTTACAAAACTAAACATTTCAGAACTCTAACAAAACTTTCAAAATTTCATTATTATTTCATTATTGGCGATTTTTAAGACAGAACCAATTAGGAACTGCCATTTATAACGAAATTTTGAAAGTTTTGTTTTAGAGTTCTGAAATGTTCACCACCAGAACTTTAGTTTTGTAAATACTTTAGAACCATTTAGAACCATGGATTGCCCAGGCCTACTTTCTTTGTCCATGTGGATAAACTCCTTCAGTAGCTCGTGAAGCAAGAACATGCTTCAAACTCTGTGTCTCTCTGCTTCTCTTTCAGCACTTGTATAGCCCAAGCCTGGAAAATGTAACAGTATCCGAAAGTCCCAGACTTAGCTTGCTCCTCAGGCATAGCCAAACCCAGTGTTTCCCAACCTTTTTTGAGCTGTGGCATACTTTTTACATTTACAAAATCCTGGGGCACACCACCAACCAAAATGACACAAAATGACACAAAATGACACTCTAACACAATAAAACATATAATTAATTGACCTTGAGTTTTGGAGTTGTAGTTAACCTACATCCAGAGAGAGCTCTCTGGACTCAAACAACGTTGGATCAGGACCAAACTTGGCATGAATACTCAATATGCCCAAATGTGAACACAGATGGAGTTTGGGGAAAATAGACAAGAAGCCAGAGGGAGGCCGAGAGCGGTTTCATGTGCACCGAAAAGGAGGGGGAGGAGGGAGGGGCGTGGCCCTGCTGGGAGCTGTTCTCCCGGTTTGCGGCTCCGCCGGGCTTGGTGGAGCCGTAACCGGGAGAAAGCTCCCCCGCCAGGAACAAGCCCTGCCTGGGAGCCGGGTTTGGCGAAACTCGGCTCCCAGGCAGGGCTTGGGCCCTGTGGGGAGCTGTTCTCCCGGTTTGCGGCTCCGCCGGGCTTGGTGGAGCCGGAACCGGGAGAAAGGCTCCCCGCAAGGAAATTGAAGAGATGGATCTTGGCCCCTGGCTGCTTCCAAAGCGCTCCGCCGGGCTTGGTGGAGCCGTGAACCGGGAGAAAGGCTCCCCGCAAGGAACAAGCCATGCCTGGGTGCCGGGTTTGGTGAAACTCGGCTCCCAGGCGGGCCCTGGGCCCTGCGGGGAGCTGTTCTCCCAGTTTGCGTCTCCACTGGGCTTGGTGGAGCCGAACGGGAGAAAGGCTCCCGCAAGGAACAAGCCCTGCCTGGGAGCCGGGTTTGGCGAAACTCGGCTCCCAGGCAGGGCTTGGCCCCTGTGGGGGAGCTGTTCTCCGGTTTCTTGGCTCCCGCCGGAGCTTGTGCTTCCAAAGCGCTCCGCCGGGCTTGGTGGAGCCGTGAACCGGAGAAAGTCTCCCGCAAGGAACAAGCCCTGCCTGGGAGCCGGGTTTCGCGAAACTCGGCTCCCAGGCAGGGCTTGGGCCCTGCGGGGAGCTGTTCTCCCGGTTTGCGGCTCCGCCGGGCTTGGTGGAGCCGTGAACCGGGAGAAAGGCTCCCCGCAAGGAACAGGCCCTGCCTGGGAGCCGGGTTTGGCGAAACTCGGCTCCCAGGCAGGGCTTGGGCCCTGCGGGGAGCTGTTCTCCCGGTTTGCGGCTCCGCCGGGCTTGGTGGAGCCGTGAACCAGGAGAAAGGCTCCCGCAAGGAAATTGAAGAGATGGATCTTGGCCTGGGAGCTCCGGTTTGGAGCCGTGAACCGGAGAAAGGCTCCCGCAGGAACAAGCCCTGCCTGGGAGCCGGGTTTGGCGAAACTCGGCTCCCAGGCAGGGGAGCTGTTCTCCCGTTTGCGGCTCCGCCCGCTCCGCCGGGAAAGGCTCCCCGCAAGGAAGAGATGGATCTTGGCCCCTGAACCTGCTTCCAAAGGCTCCCCGCAGGAACAAGCCCTGCCTGGGAGCCAGGTTTGGCGAAACTCGGCCCTGCCTGGGAGCCGGGTTTGGCGAAACTCCCTGCGGGGAGCTGTTCTCCCGGTTTGCAGCTCCGCTGGGCTTGGTGGAGCCGTGAACCGGGAGAAAGGCTCCCCGCAAGGACATTGAAGAGATGGATCTTGGCCCCTGGCTGCTTCCAAAGCATGCTTTGGAAACAGCCAGGGCCCGAGATTTCCTCCATTTCCCCAGGCTCTCCCTCACAAGCAGAGGGAGAGCCTGGGGAAATGGAGGAAATCTCGGGCCCTGGCTGTTTCCAAAGCGAGCTCGGCAGAAGACGCGAGATGGCTAAACTCGGCTCCCAGGCAGGAACCTTTCTTCCGAGGCTCCCCGGCCCTCCTTGGCAGCTGGGATGGGCCGGCTGGCCAGCACGCAGAGGGGAAACGGCCGAAGGAGGCGGCGCCCCAGCCCCTTCTTCTTCGGTGCTGTCCGGCCCTTCCTCCCCCCCCCACCCCCAAGCAGCAGCAGCATGCTCCAACACTTCAGTACTTTCATTCATGGGGCATACCTTCAATACAAGTATTTTTTTAAAAAAACATTTGCTCAGTGTTACCGCTTAGGCCCTAAGGCCAGGCAAGACCATTCAAGATAAAAACATGACTTCACTGTTAAATGGTCATATGAAACTCTTCCCATAACTGGGGTTTTAGGATAGAGGGCAGAGCCGTGAGCTCAACGAAAGTTTCATTGTTTGCTTCAGTGAAATGTGGATTGCCTTGTAAGCCTGGAAACAAGTTGTCTGTGTCATTTCTTTAAAATATCCCCAGCATATTCTCATGTCTGTTGAAAGACAAAGTAATCAGGGCTTTATTCCACGACCTCCCCATCCCCGCATTATTGTGAGCTCAGGTTATGATCCTAGAAAGGGCTGCATGCCTTGAACTGCGCTGCTTGTATTTGCACGCACATCTTCACGGTCAGTGCCTCAGCAAGTTAAAAAATGGATGAAAATTGAAAGTTGTTGTACGATTAAAGGTGGTCTGGTTCTGTATATTGGATACTGCAAACTCCTCTGCATCTCAATAGGACTGCTTCAAGGAGTAAGCAATTCAGCAGTCGTAAATGTTATAGATTCCTAGTCATAAATCACAATCATGTGCATGTTTATTTTGGAGGTATGCCCCCTTTCCTCCAAATTCAAAGGATCATGCTCCCTGTGGAGTACGGTTGGTCCTCCATATGCATGGATCCTGCATCCAGGAATTCAACCATCCACAGCTTGAAAATATTACCCTAATTTATATAAGGTACACAATTTTACTATGCAGCGTGCTAAACCGCTGAGCTGCTGAACTTGCTGACTGAAAGGTTGGAAGTTCAAATCTGGGAAGCAGGGTGAGCTTCTGCTGCCAACCTAGCAGTTTGAAAACATGCAAATGTGAGCAGATCAATAGGTACTGCTTCAGTGGGAAGGTAACAGCTCTTCATGCAGGCATGCCGGCCACATGACCTTGGAGGTGTCTACTGGCAACGCCGGCTCTTCGGTTTATTTATTTATTTATTTATTTATTTTATTTGAATTTATCAGTCGCCACTCCCGTTTGGCTCAGGGCAACTCACAACAGCAAGATCACAGCATAAACAGAGTAAAACATTACATAGCAATAAAATACACAGTAAAATGCAAGATTAAAACAGTGCTACATGATGATAAAATACACAATAAGAACAATTAAAATAAGTGGCAGGTGGTGTGACAAAAGATTGCCCGGTTGCATAGCTTCCGGAATGCCAGTAAGCCTGAGAGTGTATGGATCTCGGAAGGCAATGCGTTCCATAAAGTGGGGGCTATAACCGAGAAGGCCCTCCTCTGAGTAGCCATTTAGAAATGGAGATGAGCACCACCCCCCAGAGTCAGACACAACTAGACTTAATGTCTAGGGCAGGGCTGTCCAACTGGCGGCCCTGGGGCCGTATACGGCCCCCAGCCCCTTCCCTACGGCCCCAGCCTACCCTGAATTTTTTTTTAAAAAATCGATCTCTGGGGGGCGGGGCTGGGTGACGTCAGACATGGCGCCAGCGCCGAGCCTGACGTCACCCAGCCCCGCCCACTCCTTCCTCCTCCTCCATCTCGCCTCTCCCCCCGCGCACCAATCGGGAACGCCGGGGGAGGGAGGGAGAAGGCTGGCCTAAAGAGGAGGAAGGGAAGCGCTTCTCTTCTTTCTCCATAGGCCCGCCTCCTCCGCCCCGCCTCTCCCCCCGGCGCTCCGATCGGTGTGCGCCGGGGGGCGAGGCGGGACGGAGGAGGAGGCTGGCGTGACCCTTTAGCTGGAAGGGCGGTTGAGGAGGGCTCTCCTCAGCTTTGCCCTTCCAGCTAAAGGGACACGCCAGCCTCGAAGCGGGAAATCGCTGCTTCTGAGGCTGGCGTGTCCTTTTAACTGGAAGGGCGAAGCCATGGAGAGCTCTCCTCAGCTTCACCCTTCCAGCTAAAGGCACACGCCAGCCTCAGAAGCAGCGATTTCCCCGCTTCCGAGGCTGGCGTGTCCCTTTAGCTGGAAGGGCAAAGCTGAGGAGGGCTCTGCTTGGCTTTGCCCTTCCTCTTAAAGGGACACGCCAGCCTCCGCAGCGGGGAAATCAGGGGCGGGCCATGCAGGACGCCGGCGTGGTGACGTCAGACGTGGTGACGTCAGCGTGCCGTCAGGAGCGGCCCGCCCCCTGCCCCGGCCGCCCCGGTCCTCAGGGGCCCGGGCTCCGGCCCTTGGCCCAAAAGATGTTGGACAGCCCTGGTCTAGGGGAAACCTTTACCTCTTACCTTAACAAAATTTTACTATTCTAGTATATATAATAAGGAGCCCCCGGTGGCGCAGTGGGTTAAAGCGCTGAGCTGCTGAGCCTGTTGACCAAAAGTTCATAGGTTCGATTCCGGGGAGTGGTGTGAGCTTCCGCTGTCAGCCGCAGCTTCTGCCAACCTAGCAGTTCGAGAACATGCAAATGTGAGTAGACCAATAGGTACTTCTCTGGCGGGAAGGTAACAGCGCTCCATGCAGCCTTGCCGGCCACATGACTTTGGAAGTGTCTACGGACAATGCCGGCTCTTCGGCTTAGAAATGGAGATGAGCACCACACCTCAGAGTTGGGCACGACTGGACTTAATGTCAGAGGAAAACCTAGTATATATAATGCGACTTGTGCATCCCTTGATTTTAGTATCCATGGGGTGGTGGCAGTCGGGGGAGAGGTCCAGGAACCAAACCCAGTGGATACTGTGAGCTCAATGTGTACTTATGATCACCTAAGTCAGAATGAGAATAGTATGAGGTAGTTGTGGGGCCACATTTGACACTTGGCAATTTCCTATTTGAGCTTTGGTTCCATGGATGCCCCAAACCTCAAATTAGAAAAAAAAGAGATCTGAAATGATTAGAAGTGACTTCTGGTCATCTCAGAGATCCCTTTCAACCACGAATGAATACAGCAGTCTTGCTGAGTGAGTGTCAGGACAAGGAGAAAATGATCCTCCATCCCTTAGCACAGTGTTTTTCAACCTTTTTTGAGCCGCGGCACTTTTTTTACATTTACAAAATCCTGGGGCACACCACCAACCAAAATGACACAAAATGACACTCTAACACAGTAATACATATAGTTAATATGTTTTTAAATGTATTTATACACTCAGTGTGAAACCTGGGCCTGTTTCGATGAACACAACATAGATATCCTGGCAGGAATGGCAGAAACACACACACAAAGGTCTTGCTCAACAGCTGGGAGTTATAGTTCACCCGCAATCAAAGAGCATTCTGAATTCCACCAATGATGGAATGGAATCAAACTTCCCACACAGAACTACTATAAGAGTTTGGTGGGCATTGACCTTGAGTTTTGGAGTTGTAGTTCACCTATATCCAGAGAGCACTGTGGAGGGGAGTGAGGAAGACGTGGGGCGAGTTTGCGCAGTAGCGCCTGCACGGGTCATGTCTTCCTCCCTCCCCCCTCCCGCAGAAGCAGCAGCGTGAGCAAAGCGAGGCAAAGCGAGCAGAGCGAGGTTGGGAAGAAGGGAGCCCGAGTGAAGAAGAAAAAGTGTTTGGCAGGAGGGGGAAGAAAGGGTATTGGAGGTTCCAATTTCCCACGGCACACCTGAGGATCGCTCATGGCACACTAGTGTGCCACGGCACACTGGTTGGGAAACACTGCCTTAGCATGTGACTATACTGTTCCACCGCTCTATATGGTAATTAACTAAAACTTCCATCCTCCTTTACTATTGGCTTGGATGGCTACCAATGATGAGAGCTGTAAAGCAACAACATCGGGAGGTCTACAGCAGTCTTTCTCAACCAGTGTGCCGTGGCACACTAGTGTGCCGTGACGGATCTTCTGCTGTGCCGTGAGAAAAGCTCTCTGCCCCCCTTCCTCCCCCTCTGCCGAACTCCTGCTGCTTGGGGAGGAGGAAGGGCCAGGCAGTGGCGAAGAAAAAGAAGAAGGGACTGGGGCGCCGCCTCCTTCGGCCGTTTCCCCAGCCAGCCTCCAATCCTCCATGACTCCCACCATGACTCTCGCCCCTGTGAGCCCCGCCCACTGAAGCCCGTCCACCGCTCATGCTCCTCCTCTTTAGGAGAGCTGAAGCTGGGGGGAAGGGGCTGGGCATGGCGGGGCCTGGCTCTGCCCCCTCCCCCAGCTTCGGCACTCCCAGCAGCTGCTCCAGCCTTGTGGGGACAGTGCCAAGCCAGCAGTGTGCTGACTCTGGCATGGCTGGCTTGGCACTGCCCCTGGAGCAGCTGCTGAGAGCCGGGGGGTAGGGGCGGGGCATGGTGCAGCTCTGCCCCCTCCCCCAGCTTCGGCAACAGCTTCTCCAGCCTTGAGGGGACAGTGCCAAGCCAGCATTGTGCTGACTCTGGCACGGCTGGCTTGGCACTGCCCCCTCAAGGCTGGAGCAGCTGCTGGGAGAGGTGAAGCCGGGGGTAGGGGGCGGGGCATGGTGCGGCCTGGCGCTGCCCCCTCCCCCGGCTTCAGCACTCCCACAGCTTCTCCAGCCTTGAGGGGACAGTGCCAAGCCAGCATTGTGCTGGCTCTGGCACGGCTGGCTTGGCACTGCCCCCTCAAGGCTGGAGCAGCTGCTGGGAGAGGTGAAGCCAGGGGTAGGGGGCGGGGCATGGTGCAGCCTGGCTCCGCCCCCTCCCTGGCTTCGGCACTCCCAGCAGCTGCTCTCCCAGCAGGCCACCATCCCCAGCCGTTTTTACTGTGTTAGAGTGTCATTTTGTGTCATTTTGGTTGGTGGTGTGCCCCCGGATTTTTTTAATGTTAAAAGTGTGCCGCGGCTCAAAAAAGGTTGGGAAACACTGGCCTACAGTGACCCTTCTGTGACCATTGCCTATGCACTGGCTCAGAACTGGAGATAAAGCAGTACATCTTGTGTATCTATGGGGTAAGCTGTGCCATAAAATGCAGCCTGCGTTTCAGAATCTAAGATAAAACACCCCTGTTAAGATAAGATGTGCAGTTTGCTGTTTGCCCTGTTGCGTACCTTCTGTGAGCAAGTACAGACATGGGTTTTGGCACCAAAGTAGCTAAAGCAGATATTTACTAAGTTGGATGGGGGGAATACATCCCCCTCCCAAGTTTTGTCTTGATTTGATCAATAAGAGGCATATGTCGCATCTCACCCAGCATTTAAATCAAACAATGTACTCTAATGAAAACATCATGATTTCGTTTTTTTGGAAATAAACCCGAGAGCTGGGGTGTGCTGCAGAAACTTGTCAGCTCCCAACAACCCACTCCTCTTGCTTAGGCTTACCTCTGCATATTGTAGTGCTGGTCTTGAATGCAAAAAGAGAAAAGCAAGCATTTATTTTAAACAAGCATTCTGGTCCATGTATTCCTCAGATGTGTGGTTCTACCATTCATATTGTCCCTGGCTTACAATATGTTGTAACCCAGGCCATCTGGGAGGTGCCTAGTTGGGGAAGGCCATTTACTTATTGTGGGAAGAAGGGCAAAGAATTCCAAAACATCCTCATGCCCAAGGTCTAGTTCTTGTGTTATTAACAAATAATTTGCAGCTGGGTAACATATTGTGATTTGAACAATTGTTATTCAATGCCTAGTCCTTTCTATGTTTATGAGACAAAAGAACAAGATATGTAGTGCTGAGTGTAATATATTTAATAAAATAGCAAGTCCAGCCTCATGTAAGCCGTCCCGAGCCCCTTTCACAGAGATGGTGGTGGGGTACAAATAAAGATTATTCTCTAGGCATTACTTCGCAAACGAAGATTCTTAGGAAGGACTCATCCCACGCTTTTTACAAGCGCGTTGATGACTAAAAAGGCCAATCTGAGATAGGCAAGTCCGGTTGCAGAAAGCACAGCAGAAAGTCTCCTTGGGTGATGTTGGTTCCAAGTTGCGGTTCTTTCTGCGTTGTCGTTTCTCTTCGAGACCCATTCGGCGTGTCTTCTCGAAAGAGGCCGCAGCATTGTGGATAGTGCATCTCCATGCCTCCTGATGTGTGGCCAGGGTGGACCATTGTTGGTGATGAATCTGGCCGAGTCTGAGATGTTGTTTCAGAGACTCCTTATATCTCTTTTTTGGAGCGCCTCTCTTGCGCTGACCTGTGGCGAGTTCACCATAGAGTAGTATCTTAGAGAGGCGGTGGTCCTCCATCCTAGAGATGTGCCCTGTCCAGCGCAGCTGTGTTCTCAATAGCATGGCCTCAATGCTGGTGATCCCTGCTTGCTCAAGGACAGCAACATTAGTCACATAGTCGGTCCAGTGTATATTTAGGATTGTGCGAAGACAGCGCTGATGAAAGCGTTCAAGGAGTCGTAGGTGTTGGCGATAGGTGACCCATGTTTCAGACCCATATAGGAGAATAGACAGTACTATAGCTCTGTACACACTGATTTTGGTGCTTTGCCTCAGGTGCTTGTTGCTCCAGACTCTTTTGTGAAGCCTTCCGAATGCACTATATGCCTTTGCTAATCTGTGATCGATCCCTTTATCAATCTTGGCGTCTGAAGAGATTATACTTCCCAGGTAGGTGAACTGCTGAATGGACTTAAGCACAGATTTGCCTATGCTGACGTGGGGGTGATGGTGTTCTTCCTGTGGTGCAGGCTGGTAGAGAACTTCAGGCTGACTTCCAGCCCAAACAGCTCTGCAGCTGTTGCAAAGCAGGATGTTAGGCACTGCAGGGCTGCTTCTGAATGGGCAACAAGGGCAGCATCGTCTGCAAAAAGCAGCTCATTATTATTATTATCTCATCCATGTCTTTGAGCTGGTACTGAATTAATAGAGGAGCGTACCTATTACCTTGTAATGATACTCTCCTGAACCTCTCACAGCTGGAAAGAGTTTAATTGCTACGTAAGCAGTAATTAAACTAGTTTCAGTGATAAATCATGAAAAAGGAGCATCTGCTTCCAAAATATATGACCTGCTTTCAATAATTAAATATATCTTACTGCTATATTTTTTCTGTTGTTGGTTATATTTACACAGATGCATTATAAATAATGATGCACATGTGAAGCTTTGGATGAAATCAGGCTATAGTAGAAAGCTATGTTTTTTGCAGTGCAATTATAACTGGACTAATTCCAGAAGGCAATAGGGTGCTGAAGGAAGGTTATTTCACAACTGGGATCTATGACTCTTAGGACCGTATCACACACACACACACAGAGAGAGAGAGAGAGAGAGAGAGAGAGAGAGAGAGAGAGAGAGAGAGAGAGAGAGAGAGCAGCGACGCAGAGTATTATTTGAGAACAGAGAAATACTGGGCCACCATGTCAGATTACGGCAGGGGTCGGGAACCTTTTTGACTCAGATAGCCATAAAAGCAAAAATACGTTGAAATTTATTTCAGTGAGAGCCATATAATATAAAACCCATCTGTGCAGAAGTGTTTATTTTTTATTATAGGATTGAGGATTGAATATGTATTTAGATGTTTAGATGTTTAGGGAAGGTGCACTTCTTCAGTGAGGGCCCACCTTGGGGAAGAGTTGTCATAGCAACATGGCTGTAAGGCAGAGGTGGGAGGAGTCAACAGCTTTCTGCCACAGCCAAGAATAGAATTCTGGGGAAGTTTGAATTTTGACGGTTTAACTGTCAGCCCAGCTCTAGGAGAGAGCAGGTTCTGAGGGCAGTCTGGTTTTGGAGCTGTAGAGAGACAGTTCTAGTAGGCTGAGCTTGCGAGCCAGTCTGTATAGAGCCTGAGGGCTAGAGATAGGCAAGGTGCCTATAGGAGGAAAGAAGGTCTGTGTGTGAGATAGTTACATACTGATCTAACTGAGTAATAGTAACAGTCAAACATTTTAAACTTTGTATCTTCTACAATACCAACGTAACCATGATGAGTTGAGCCTCTAAGAAGTTATAACGTATCCATCACGCTTTTGTGCCAAGCTATAAACTGTTACTGTTCTTTTCATCAACAATCTCTCTCTGTTCCGTATTTTAAAAGTCAAGCCTCAGAGTAAAGCAAGACAGGAAAGTGTTTTTAACCCGTCTTGTTACACAGTTTGAAGTCCCACAATAATTGGTGACAGACCCTCCTAGATAACAGATAACAACAACAGTCCTCACAATCTGGTGGCTAACCTCTTTTACATTAGGTCAGATACGTAGTGACCTCATCGTTACAAATTTGTGGCAGCGGTGGGATCAGTAAAAGAGGGTCCACCCTGTCCAGCCGGTTCATCTGAATAGCCTCTTTACACCATCCAATCCAATAGATAAATAAATAAATAAAAACAAAATCTGACCGAACTCTCTCCCCCCCCCCCCCTCTCTCACACACACACACACCTTTGGGCTCGATGGCGGCGAGTGATGGAGGTCCCCCTTTCGCACCTGCAGTCTAAAGACACCCCTTGCAGGGAGAGGGTGGGTTGGCCGGCGCATGCACACAGCCGGGATCTTCGCGCACCGCTTCTCCTGCCACCAAATCTTTTTGCCGTGGTTGGGGTCACTTCCTTCCAAGCTGGGGCTGCTAAGGAGGAGGAGGAGCCCCAGCCGCTCAGAAGAGCCATGGAGGGGGGCCCTCCTCCTCCCTAGCAGCCCCAGCTTGGAAGGAAGTGACCCCAACCATGGCAAAGAGATTTGGTTGCGTGCACAGTGGCACGCGAAGATCCCAGCTGCGTGCGCCACCAGATCTCTTTGCCGCAGTTGAGGTCACTTCTTTCCCAGCTGGGGCTGCTAGGGAGGAGGAGGGGCCCCCTCCATTGCCGCATCAGGCGCCTCCCCCTACTCCCCTTGGCCCATGGCCAGAGTGCATGCCCAGTCTGCCTCGGCCCCAGCGGCTCTCCCAGCTTGAGGAGAAGCCCAGTTTGGTGGGGCTGGGCAGGAATTATTTGCCTTCTCCTCCGGCATCACCGCCAGAGGACAGGAGGAGCTGAAAATATGGACATGTGACAACCCTGTCTAAGAGCCATATGAAATCATCAAAAGAGCCAGATATGGCTGATGAGCCATAGGTTCCCGACCCCTGGACTACACAGAGAAGCCGTTGGAATCCACAAGCACATGGACAATTTCAACAGAAAGGAGGAAACTATGAAAATAAACAAAATCTGGTTGCTAGTATTAAAAGAAAGCCAGAATCAAGACAGTAAATAAAAAACACCACTTAGTAATAGGGGAGTTCCAAACAGCAAACAATCAAGTGCCAGTTAACACCTTCCAAACAAAGGATGCCCCAGGCAACAATAGCCAGGCTATGCAGCTGCGAGGGTACTCAATGCTAGTGAAGCTTGAAAATTGCAACATTCACACTTGTTTCAAACAGACTAGAGTTCTTTCTCCCACTCTGGACATTCCACAGATATACAGTGTTCCCTCACTTTGTTTGTATTTCGTGTCAGGAGCGACTTGTGTTCACTGTTCACTTATTGCGGGGTTTATGTTTCAGGACCTCCCGCAATAAGTGAAAAACCGCGATGTAGGGATGCTATATTTATTTTAATATTTATATATTATTTTAGTAGTTATAAACTATTTTAAGTCTTTATAAACTTAAAATAAAGTGAAGGAAAGGAAGGAAAGGCCCTTCAAGGCTGGAGGGAGGGAGGACTGAGGAGGCAAAGCACCTCGGAGAGCAGTAAAAACTGTAAAACAGCAAAAATACCACGATATGTATGTTAAATTAATATTTTTGAAAACCATGAAACAGCGAGTCCGCTAAAAGTGAACCACAAAGTAGCAAGGGAACACTCGTGTGTGTGTGTGTGTGTGTGTATGTATATATATATATATATATATATATATACATACATATATATATATATATATATACCCGTTGCTGTGCCCTATTTAGGAGATGCGAGAAAGTCTGAGTATGTAAGGGTTGGAATAGATGTTACTTATGGTCTTGGTGGGGTCATGGCTGTGTCGTTGTGGGTTGTTCTGGTGGGTGGGATGTTGAAGTCCTGTGGAGTTGTCGGTGTGTGGTGTTCCTGGCGTTCTGCAGAGCTTGTGGATATACAATGTTTTTTGTCTTTCCGTCTGCTGTGTTGATGTAGAGGTTCTGTGGTTTCCCAACTCTGGAGCACGCTACGTAGAGTTGTCTGTGGGAGAAGCATTCTGTGTCAAGGTCTATGCCACAGATTTGTAGTGTTTGTCCTTGAGCCTTGTTTATGGTGATGGCGAAAGCTAGTGTAGTGCAGTGTCTTTCTGTTCTGGCGTTTGTTCTGTCCTTTTTGTGTGTGATGTATGCAGCGTTGAGAGTGTGTCGTCAGATGCTGTTCTTTTTAGGAGGCATGGCTTGTCTTTTGGGTCAGCTTATGCCTGTGTGGAAGGAAGGAATGGCATACAAATGGGTTGAGCAGTAGACGCAAGGTTGTGTTATGTGCGTATTGTGTTGTGTGTAGGTATTATGTTCGTGATATTCTGGGGGTATGTGTTTGTCAGTGGTGCTGTCACAATGCACGGACTTGGCCGGCCCCTCAATCACACACACAGAGACGGACTGAAGGCTAACTACTTTATTGAATATACAAACAGTTCGAAAGGAATATTGTCCATTAAAATAGCAAAAGCAAATCCAAAAGGTGAGCAATCAAATGTCCAAAAGCAACTTGAGGATAATTCCAAAGGCTTGATAAGGCTCCGCACAGCAATGCGGATTCAGGATACAAGCAAGGTACAGGAACAAGGCAAGGCTTGATGACCACTAGCTAGCTTAGCCCCGTGGTCCCGCTTCGCTTCAGGTCTGCTCAGAAGAGACGTGGCCGAAGCACTGAGGATTGATTCCCACGGATGCTATACTTAATCTTTCGGCCGAGGTCCCCGACGCTCTAGGCCTTGTCTTCTCCAATCCTTGCTGACGGACCTCGGCCTGTCTAGGCTGCGGTGCCATCCCCTTCTCCTGGACTCAATGCTACTTCTCCTATCAAAGGTTCGACCTTGCCTCTCAGCAGCTGGGCCTCTATCAGCATGAGAGCTGTCCTCCCTAGAATCTTCCCAGCCGCTTTCTTCCATGTTTTCACTTAGAAGTTCCTGCGAACCTCTCCCCCCCGGGTGTTCATAACTTCCGCTATCTCTAGACTCCATTTGCACCTGGTTATCTATGTCTTCATAGGGGTCAGGCCAACCTTATCCCAAGCCAAGCTATGGTGAACTGATGTTGGCCAATGCTGGTTTTGCTGGTGGCCTAGTTCCCCAGGCACAAATGAGAACTGGTGTGCTGGTGCCTGTGTCCTTGGTGCCTTAAATGTTGGCAGTTTTTGAATCGTATTCTAAGTAGTTTTGGTAACTGATGGGCCTCCTGCTGGGTTTTTTTAATCGGGGGCCTGGTTTTTGGGGGAAAGGTTTTTTTGCTAAAAACCTTCCTTGCCTGAGGCTTATTTTTGTTGCCAAATTTGGTGTCTCTGCCTTGTAAGGTTTCTCTGCCTAGGACGGTCGTTCGATGACGACTCTTCCTTTATATATATAGATATACACCCCACTTGCCTCATTTCCAACAAACCTCTAAACAAACCTCTGAGGATACTTGCCACAGATGCAGACAAAACATCAGGAGAGAATGGAACATGGCCATAGTTTATGCTACAGAATGTTATGTATAGTGTGAGGACTCACCCATTCTGTGCTAGGCCGAGACCAGCGTAGTAGTTTGGCACCCATGGTTAAACAGGATGGCCAGGAAGTGGAGAGTGGCTTGGATCTTTCTCTGGGAGGGGGAGAGAGAGCTGCCTGAGATTGGCTCAGAGCAGAGGGGAGGAGCCGAGCTGCTTCAGAGGAAAAGAAGTGTAGCTTATTTGGCAGTCTCTTGTCAGAACTCAGAGAGAGAGGAGTTTTTGGACAGAGCTGAGAGTGAGCGGTCAGAGAGAGACAGTTGTCTTGAAAGCTGACTGGAAAAGTGCTGTGGAATAGCTGACAGGCAGTCAGTCACAGGCTTTTTGGGGATCTCTAGTGTTAGAGATTAGCTCACTTCTCTTAGGAAGCTAGCTACAGGATAACTCTAGGGAAGAGAGTTAGTAGCTAGGGTGCTTCTAGAAAGACTGAGTGTTAGCTCAGGGAGTTACTAGTTTAGCTAGTGAACAACTACTCACTACTAGTCAGCGGCATTAGAGTGAGGAAGGTTAGATAGACAAGTTTAGAACTGTCTAGTGTTGTAACTAAGATCTAAGAAAGTAATCTATAATAACCAACATGCTCTAGTACAGGGGTGCCCAGGACGGTGATCGTGATCACCCGGGTGATCTTTGGGCCTCATCCGGGTGATCTTTAGGCCCCTGACCAGGTCAATTGCTGTTGGTCCTCTTCACGCACCCCTGCACGCTCCAAGCACGCCTGAGACTCCAAGAGAGAAAACTGGCACTTCTGCGCATGCGCGCGGGCAAGCTGAGCACCGCGTCATCCAATGCCGCCTTCCTCCTTTGCTCTGTGACGTCTGTGAGTGGCTGGAGAAGGATGGAGGGAGGAGGAATGCAGAAGGGAAAAAGAGGGGGTGGCGTGGATGACGCGATGGCTCTTCCGCTTTCCCCCTCCCTCCCTCCTTCTCCAGCCTCTCAGAGTCATCACAGAGCAGAGGAGGAGGGCGGCGTTGGATGACGCGGTGCTCAGCTGGCCCGCACACATGTGCAAAAGAGCCCATTCTCCCTCTTGGAGTCTCAGGCGCGCTTGGAGCGTGCAGGCGGCGCGTCAAGAGGAGCAACGACGGAGAAGGAAAAAGGACACTTTGGGAGCCATTTCCTGTCCAAATTGAAGCACAAAGTTTGGTCTTCTTACTTTCTGCCTAATAATATCTATGTATATATGCCAGGGAGGGAGAAATGGGTGCCTGTGTGTATTTTAGCATGTCCCGTTCTTTATATTTCTGAGAAACAAATGACTTTGCAGCTACCAGGTCTCTCTGTTTACTTTCTTCCTGATTATATCTGTGGGAAAATGGCAGGGAGGGAGAAATGGGTGCTTGGGTGTATTTTAGCATGTCCATTGTTTATATTTCTGAGAAAGAAAGAAGCCCCGTGCAGATGGAAGGTGGCAGCAGGAGTGGGTGCACGCGCGCGCGTGTGCATGCGCGCACCAGGTGATCTTTTAAACTTGGTTCTTCATATGGTAGCTCCCATGCTGAAAAAGTGTGAGCACCCCTGCTCTAGTACATTTCTGTTAACCATTACGCTCTGTGCCTTTCAAAAGCCTGTTAAGTTAATAAAAGTTTGTTTGTTAACTTTTAAGAAAAGCCTCCATTGTGCCTCTTTACACCAGAGTGTGCCAGTTCCCGCCTTCCCACCGTTTCAGTCAAGGGGGAAAGATTTTACCTCAGAATCCCCTCCGTGTGTGTTTTAAAAGGAGCCTAGCTGAAATATTATTTTAAAAAGGAAAATCCTAAAATGTACTTTTAGGTTGGTGCCAGCGTTCAAAGTGATTAAAGCCTCTCAGTTTATTAGCCCAAGTCGTCACATATAGCTAACTAAATAACAAGAGTGCTAAGAAACCTTGTTGGTGAATTGTGAAGATGTACTTTGGTGAGGTGCCAATGTGCATTAGTAAGGCCCAATGCATATTGGCATTCCCCAACTTTTGCAGAATGTGGCACAGTTGCAAAGTGGTCTTTGCCATGTGCAGGTGGCCCTGTTCCTAATTAAATGGCATGTCCTGTGCTTTATAACCCTACAATTAAGATGTCAGGTCTTGTAAAAGATACCACAATAGGTCTCTTATGTGAAGCTCACCTTCCCTCAAAGCTGATTCCAAAGAATGCTCCTTTTAATGAACCTCAGACAAAGCACAGGGAAACAAAAGGGAGACGGGAACAGATACTGGACTGATGAAGTTTCTCACAGTACTTTCAAATTACTGGAAAGGTGAGAAGACTACACACTAAAACTAGCTGTTGAAAAACAGAACTTGTTGACACATAGTGATTTGAGGTTCTTAAAATATTTTATTTTAACCTCGGTAACACTTGATATGGTATTTTCCCCAATATTTTTTATACCCATTCTCCAGTTTTCAGTCTTCTTCTGGAGAGAAAAGGTGGGATATAAATAAACATTATTATTATTATTATTGGAGTTAGTGTGGAACCGAAATCTTTCCGTACAATTACATTTTGACTACAGAAGCCAGCATCCCCTTGGTAGATTCTGTAAATCGTAAAAACAACCTTAAGATTTCCATATTTTCAATCTCGATCATTGGGAGAACAAGTTGTTTATGTATTTGAGGAATAATATCCTACAGCCTCACTCTGCCATTTTCGTGACATACAATTGGTCCACCTTCATGAATTCCTAGGATGTGACTGGCTTGTCATTGCATTAACCAATCCCTTGTTATATCTTGTAATGCAGATTTGCGCACTGCAAATTTTTTGTTTTAACTGAGAATATAATTAATGTCAAAATATTCTGTTTTTTAACAGTGCCTGTTTTTTTCACTTTTCCAATAATTTGAAAACACTGAGAAAGTTTTACAGTCCAATATCAGTTCTCTTCTCCTTTTCCTCTGCTTTGTCTGAGGATCATTAAACAAATTTTTGACATGAAACGGGACATTGGAGCACAGATGGCAGAAAGAACGTTGTCCAATTTTGAGAAGTCTAGCATGATAGTTTATTTATTTATTTACTTACTTTATTTATATTCTGCTCTTCTCACCCCGAAGGGGACTCAGAGCGGATTACAGTACACATACTTGCAGACAATCTCTGCAGTTCAACATATATAGACAACATATATAGACATATATAGACGAACAGAGGCAAACTTCTGGCCACCAGGGGGAGCTGATGTACTCCTCATCTCTCAGGGTTTTCCAGCGTCCTTTGTTGTTTCTTCCGCATTCCTCAGCGATTCCTGGAGTTCTTTAATGGCCTCATAAATCAGTCAAAATTTGCCTCCCCACTTTAATGTGGTACCTTTATCTCCTACTTGACAAATGCAACTGTCTTTTGGGCTCTTATGTTGTAATGTGGGGCTGCCTATAGTTTATTAATTTACTTATATACTGTCAAAATAACTGTTTACTTAATGATCTAAAAGTGTAACAGATAATTGCTGATAATATTCTGGGTTGCAAATTTTATAGGTATTTGTGATCATTATTTGTTATGAAATGCTTCTATTCAACAGCTAAATATCTGAAACAAGATGTTAGATGCCACTGACAATATTTTCTAATAGCACAATTCTATTTTGGTGTATTTAGAAGTAAATCCCATCTGAGTTCACAGTCACTGCTTACTCATCTTGCAAAAGTGTGCATAGGATTGCAGTCTTAAATTATCATTTAGTTTAAGACCAAGATTGATGGTTGCTGTTAAGATTTCCTAAACCGGTTTCATTTTTATTGGGTTGTTAATAGGATTTACTCCATCTGACAGAAGCTGATCTCAAGAGAATGGGAGTTAAGAATCAAGTCCACCGGACACACATCCTTTCCAACATCTTGCTCCTTCAAGAAGCAGAAAGAAAACAAGGTAACTATTATATGGTGTCTACAGACTTAGGACTTGTGATATCAAATGGGATGAATAAAGCTATTTAAAAGAAAAGAGGGAAGTGAAAGAAGCATATAGCAGAACTGGCATGGCAAGCCCCCTCAGTGACATCCAAGGTCCTCTTTATCATCTAATGGTATCTATTTCAATAAGCCCCATAATAAGATTTATGTCTTGTTGCCACAATGGCTTCAGCATCACTGGACAAGGTATATTCTGAATTGTTTTTCTCCCAGACCAGCTTTTCTTTTATTCTTGTTTCCATTTATCTCGGACTCCTTCTACACTACAATCCAGGTTACCTGCTTTGAACTTCATTATCTGGCAGTGTAGGCTCTATAATCCAGTTCAAAGCAGGTAATATGGATTATTTGATTTGATAATCTGGATTATATGGCAGAAGAGCCATGCTGAATCGGACCTCAGCCCATCTAGTCCAGCATTCTGTATCACACAGTGGCCCACCAGTTGTACACGGGGATCTCGAGCAGAAGGGAGGGCAAAACCCTCACCTGCTCCCGACCCCCCACAACCAGTACCCAGGGAAATCCTGCCTACCTCAACCAACTCCGAGGTGGCACTTGAATGTCCTTTTCAGTAACTACCGATACACTTGGTATCCATGAATCTGTCTAATCCTGCCTTGAAGTTGTTCAGGCTGACAGCTGTCACAACCTCTTCTGGAAGTGAGTTCCATAACCCAATGACCCTCTGGGTGAAGAAATATTTCCCTTTATTAGTCCTAATTTTCCTACCTTGGAGCTTTAGGGAGTGCCCCCTAGTCCTAGTGTTTTGTGACAAAGAAAAATTATTTTTCTTTATTCACCTTTTCTATCCCATGCATGATTTTATACACTTCGATCAAGTCACCTCTTAAAGCCGTCTTTCAAGGCTGAAAAGACCAAGGCGTTGCAACCTGATTTCATAAGGGAGCCGCTCCATCCCTTGGATCATTCTTGTTGCCCTTTTCTGTACCTTTTCCAGTTCCGTTATATCCTTCTTAAGGTGCGGAGACCAGAATTGTACACAGTACTCCAAATGTGGCCTTACCATAGATTTGTAGAGAGGTAATACAACATTTGCTGACCTATTTTCGATTCCCTTTCTGATCATGCCTAGCATAGAATTTGCTTTTTTCACTGCTGCTGCGCACTGGGTTGACATCTTCATTGAGCTGTCCACCAAAACCCCAAGATCCCTTTCCTGGTTTGTCTCGGAAAGATTTGACCCCATCAATTGGTAGGTGTAGTTGGGGTTCTTTGCCCCGATGTGCATGACTTTACACTTGTTTAGGTTAAAATGCATTTGCCACTTTGTTGCCCATTCACTCAATTTCGAGAGATCTTTCTGGAGCTCTTTACAATCAGTTTCATTTTTAACTACCCTGAACAATTTAGTGTCGTCTGCAAACTTTCCTACCTCAGAATTCACTCCTACATCCAGATCATTAATGAATAAATTAGAGTGGTTTGCTCTCACTTAGGACATTATCACATGAGGACAGTATCACATGAAGCTCTAAAATGGGTTTTGGTATTGCAAACTTGTTTTGGGTTTCAGCTGCAGCATGCCACTCTTCTTCTCACACATATAATTCCCCAAATACTTGAAGAAAGTTGCAAGTGCTTTTAGTTTACTGCAACTGCCAGGGCCTGTCTCCTCACCCAATTCATGCATTACCTACTCACACATACCCTACCTTTCCCCCAGAGGAATTGTGCAATTCCATACGTTCAAAATCTCATGAGACTAGGACTTTACAATTAAATACTGTATTTCTGTAAATTTACAAGCATTCTCCCTTTAAATATGAATTAAAAAATAACACACATTGGTCCCACTTGCTAATTTCATAAAATATTGCTTTATTGTGCAGAAATGTGTGGTGGTTTTTTGTGTGCAGATTTATATTCCTCAGCAATCTCGTAAAGTGCTCTAAAACTTTGCAAAGACCCTTATATTTTCTAAGACAGTGTTTCCCAACCAGTGTGACGTGGCACACTAGTGTGCTGTGAGCAATCGTCAGGTGTGCCGTGGGAAATTGGAACCTTCCCCCTCCTGCTGAACACTTTTTCTTCTCCACTCGGGCTCCCTTCTTCCCAGCCTTGCTCTGCTCGCTTTGCCTCACTTTGCTCACGTTGCCGCTTCTGCTGCCATTTTGATCCGAGGGGGCAGTGTGAGCATGTTTAGAAGGGGAGGGGGAGGGAGGAAGACATGGGGTGAGTCTGTGCAGTAGCCCCCGCACGGGTCACGCCAAAGCAAGACAAAACGAGCAGAGCGAGGCTGGGAAGAAGGGAACCCGAGTGCAGAAGAAAAAGTAAGTGTTTGGCAGGAGGGGGAAGAAAGGGCGTGAAGGGGGAGGAAGAGGCCACTGTCGAAAGCTGGCATGGGCAAACTTGTACCTTCCAGGTGTTTTGGACTCCAACTCCCACCATTCCTAGTAGCCTCAGGCCCTTTTCCTTTTCCCCCCTCATCCACTTAAGCAGGAAAGGGCCTCAGGCTGTTAGGAATGGTGGGAGTTGAAGTCCAAAACACCCAGAGGGCTGAAGTTTTCCCATGCCTGTTTTAGGGACCTTAAAGTAGTGAGCCTCCTTCCAACATTGTGATTCTGGATAGAAAACAAACAACAACATAACATTGTTTGAGTCCACAGTGCTCTCTGGGTGTAGGTGAACTACAACTTCCAAACTCAAGGTCAATTCCCAAGCAAACCCTTTCAGTACTTTCTGTTAGTAATGAGAGTTCAATATGCCAAGTTTGGTTCAATTCCATTGTTGCAAGAGTTCAGGGTGCTCTTTGATTGTGTGTTAACTATAAATCCCAGAAACTGTAACTCCCAAATGTCATGATCTATTTTCCCCAAACTCCATCTGTGTTCACATTTGGGCATATTGAGTATTCATGCCAAGTTTGGTCCTGATCCAACATTGTTTGAGTCCACAGTGCTCTCTGGATATAGGTGAACTACAACTCCAAAACTCAAGGCCAACTATATGTATTACTGTGCTAGAGTGTCATTTTGTGTCATTTTGGTTGGTGGTGTGCCCCAGGATTTTGTAAATGTAAAAAATGTGCCGCGGCTCAAAAAAGGTTGAAAAACACTGCTCTAAAGTGTGTGTGTGTGTGGGAGGGGGACTTTTGAAACCTTCCCATGGTGTTCTGGTGTGTTGTATAACTGTTAAATCTATAGTAATGATAAACGTTCATCTGTGCATGTATACTGACAGATGCACATTGGTATTTTCACTTTTTTTCTCCTATTTTGGAATGATGCATTGAGTTTTGGGTTTGTTCTCTATTTTAATGTTGTTGACAAGGCATGGGGTTTTTTTCCGGCCATTCAGTTTAATTTTAGTCTTAAATTGATATACTATACTGAAAGTGCACAAATATAAATTGTATATATTTGGAGGTTGCTGATTGCTGTCCTGTATCTTGTTAGAAGACAAGAAAATGTATGATAGACGAAACCTAGACTACTGTTGGTACGAGGGCGGGTCAATAAGTCAGTGACCTTTTGCATTTCCCGCCTCTTAACTGAAAGGGCAACACTGCTATTGTCAACAGGCATCTGTCAGTTGACTCCTGTCAAAATTTGAACAAGCTTTGTCATTTAGTTTGTGTTTGACAGTCATTGATAGCAGACTACCATGTGATTTGAGGAGAAAATGGGAAAAAGTGAATTTCGTGTGCTCATTAAGCATTCTTTTTTTGCGGAAAAAACCATCACTCAAACCAAGGCTAAGCTTGATAAATACTATGGGGACTCTGCACTATCCATTTCAATGGTAAAAAAGTGGTTGACTGAATTTCGTTGTGGCCATACAAGCACGGAAGATGCCGAACGCTCTGGACGCCCAGTTGAGGTCTCTACACCCGAAACAATAGAAAAAATTCACAATATGGTGTTGGCCGATCAGAGATTGAAAGTGCGAGAGATTGTGGAAGCCATAGGCATCTCACATGGCTCAGTGGTTTCAATTTTAAATGATCACTTGGATATGAGAAAGCTTTCCGCAAGATGGGTGCTGCGTTTGCTCACAATCGACCACAAATGAAATCGTGTGACAATTTCGCAGGAGTGTTTGGCGTTATTCAACTGCAATATGGATGGGTTTTTGCGCCATTTTGTAACTGTGGACGAAACGTGGATCCACCACAACACACCAGAGACCAAACAGCAGTCAAAACAGTGGATTTCTTGGGGTGAATCGGCACCAAAGAAGGCCAAGGTGGGTTTGTCAACCAATAAAGTAATGGTGGCAGTTTTTTGGGATGCACGCGGTATAATCCACATTGACTACCTTCAAAAGGGTAAAACAATCAAGGGTGAATATTATGCCAACTTATTGGGTCGATTTAATAAGGATTTGAAAAAAAAGACCGCATTTGGCCAAGAAAAAAGTTCTTTTGCACCAGGACAATGCAAGGGTGCAAACATGTGCAGTTGCCATGGCAACAATCCATGAATTGGGATACAAATTGCTCCCTCATCCGCCCTATTCTCCGGATTTAGCCTCGAGTGACTATTTCTTGTTTCCAAACCTGAAGAAATGGCTCGGCGGAAAGAGATTTGACTCCAACAATGAAATCCTCTCACAAACAAATACCTATTTTGATGACTTCAACAAATCTTATTTTTTGGAAGGGATAAAAAAATTGGAGAAACATTGGACAAAGTGTATAGAGCTCAAAGGAGACGACGTTGAAAAATAAAATGATTTTTTATCCAAAAACCTGTGTTTCATTCAAAAAGTCACTGACTTATTGACCCACCCTCGTACATAAAAATGCAACTACCAACCACATTGAGAGTTGCAGCTTTGCCAAGTTTGCACTGCATAGCAATGGAGAAGAAAGACAGATGAAGCCTGACAGGTCTGAGCAGTTTGTTTCCCTAGTGCCTTTTTCACAGTCCTTTGCTTCCCACTGCAATTGCAAATAAAGTATTGGTTCAGTTGCGTGTGCTCCAACAGGATTCTGGTTAGAGTAAGCAGTGACTTCATTTTCCAATAGTGTCTGGTTTGTATACAAACTTTGGCACAGGTTTTCCTACTGGCAGTCTTTCCTTCTCTTTGCACTATTCTGTGACCCTGCATCTGCTTTACTGGAAGGGCCCAATTTAAATGGGATGGAGGCACTACGACTCTCTCTCTCTCTCTGTGTGTGTGTCTCTCTCTGTCTGTGTGTGTGTGTGTGAACCAAACAAATGTGAACACACTCATCCACAGTAACTTCTACCCCACTTTAGGATCAACGAACTTGAGAACTTTTCTTAGGAATGTAGAGGAGAACTCTGAAAAAGTAAAACATGCAATCCAAGTCCTTGGAGATAAGTGAAGTATGAAAACTTTTCTGGACACAGTAAAGCCTTATCAAATGGATTTCTGCATACTTTGTAGAATGTATGACATTCTTTTTAATGAAGGTTTTATTTAATGTTTTTTTTTCTTGGACGTTACACAGAACTTCAATTGGCAGGCGAGATATTTGTTGGTGTTGTCACTGTTGCTGCTAATGATTTTTTTTTTGGTCTGGGTACAAACTGCTGTTTTATGTATATCCTTCTGCAATTTCCAATTTGTTGATTTTTAAACAATTGGCTATTATAAGACCACAAGTGGTTTTGAAACTCCTTTCAACTGGCTATTGCTCATTTAGCTCAGAACTATTGTGTGATTTTATACGACGGGGGGGGGGGGGACTGAAGTGTGGGTGACTGTGTTTGGGAGAGTGGACAGTGAGGCCCCTTCTACATTGCCATATAATCCAGATTATCAAAGCAGATAATGGAAGTGCAGATTGCCTGCGCTTGCAAGACAGCGTTCTACCATCTACGGCAGGCGAAACGTCTGGCTCCCTACCTCTCCCGCTGCGACCTGGCCACGGTGATCCAAGCCACGGTCATCTCGAGGCTCGATTACTGTAATGCGCTGTACATTGGCCTACCCTTGTCGGCGATCCGGAAACTTAAGCTGGTGTAGAACGCAGCAGCGCGCCTGCTGTCGGGAGCCCCAAGATCTGCGCATGTGACCCCACTCCTGCGTGCACTGCACTGGCTTCCCATTGAATTCGGGTCTCATTCAAGGTGTTAGTTCTAACTTTCAAGGCCTTACATGGGGCCAGTGTACCTGAGGGAGCGTCTTACCCCATACAAACCCAGAAGATCACTGCGCTCAGAGGGGCTTAATCTACTAGAGGTCCCTAGTATTAAGATCTGTAGGCTGTCGAGCACCCGGCAGAGAGCATTTACAGTGGCCGCTCCGACCCTCTGGAATTCTCTGCCAGAGGAGATACGAGCACTACGGGGCTTGTTGGCCTTTCGCAAGTCTGTGAAGACTTGGTTATATAGGCAGGTATTTGGTTCCAACTGATGCTTGCCAGCTGCCAACATACCGTCCTGCCATGTATTGCTTCTGCATATTGCTGCTTGCCGGGGTTATTGTGGGGAGTGGGGCTTTTGGGTATACGTCTTTTATCTGTTTTGATGTTTTTATTGATTTTATGTTGTAAACCGCTCTGGGCTCCAGAGAGAGCGGTCTACCAAATCGAATTTATAAATAAATAAATATAAATAACCCACATTATCTGCTTAGAACTGGATTATATCTATATCCCGTATAGATTAATGCAACGCTCTCTACGTGGGGCTGCCTTTGAAGACTGCTTGGAAGCTTCATTTGGTCCAACGGACAGCAGCCAGGTTGATAACAGGAGCGGCACTCAGGGAGCGTACAACTCCCCTGTTGTGCCAGCTCCACTGGCTACCAGTTTGCTACCGGGCACAATTCAAAGTGCTGGCTTTAGCCTTTAAAGCTCTAAATCAGGGGTGGTCATTACGGTGATCGGGAGCACCTAGGTGATCTTCGGCCCTCTTCCAGGTGATCTTTGGGCCTCACCAGCCAGATGGCGCGCTCCTGCCATGAGCGCGCACGTGCGCTCCCGCCGCCACCTTCGCGGGGCTTCTTTTGCCAAAATGAAGCTTTAGTGGGCGGGCCCTGGCGCTCGTCTTGCCACGCACGGTGTGGTGACATGACCACCCATTGGTTGCTGCTGGGGGGGGGAGCAAAGCGAAGGCACATGCACAGATAAGATGTGAGGCTGTGGGAGGGATAGAGGGAATGTGTGTGTGAGAGAGGGAGAGCCAAGGAGAGAAGAAAGAAATCCAGAGAACTTTTTCGGATCCTTTTGGCAGGCAGGCGGGCGCTGGAAGGAGAGAGGGAGAGAGAGAGAGAAAGAGGCGAAGGAGGCCGGGCAAAGTGGGGCAAATCCAAGCAAGCCCAGCTGCAAACCCTGCTGCTGCCCTCGGGACTCCCATTCCAAGCCGAGACCTGGTCGAGCGAGCTGTGTTGGGCTGCTTTCTTTCCTTGGTTGGGGGGGA
Organism: Anolis apletophallus; assembly: GCA_030556195.1. Lineage (NCBI taxonomy): Eukaryota > Metazoa > Chordata > Lepidosauria > Squamata > Anolidae > Anolis > Anolis apletophallus. Next base: position 124,747,218 of record JARBWK010000005.1, read on the forward strand.
GGAGGGAGGGCTCCGCCGTGTTCCTGGGGCTGAACCCGAGGAGGAGAGGGCTGCGGGGATGGAGACTCCACTTGCTGCTGCTGCTTGTGCCCTCGCAGCGTTTCTCCGCCTCGCCCTCCCTCGAAGGAGAAAGGCGGCAAGGGCCCATGGGAGAGAGAGAGAGAGAGAGAGAGGTTGGCTCTTCAGAGCCGGCTTGGAAGAGCCCCCCCCCCCTCTCTCTCCCCCGTGGGCATGGACTGCCACCAGTGGGAGGGGTCCTCCTTCCTGCCAGTCGTCCACTTGGGCATCCTTTCTGAGTGACACCCTCGAAAGGAAGGGCACCCCCCCCTCGGGCTGCATCTGATACTTTGGGGAAGCACGTCTTCCACTCTTCCTTGTCCTGCCCAGGTAAGGAAGCCTCGAGGGAGGGGGGAGGGGGGAGGCTGCCATGGGGAGGCTCCAGCCTCACGTGGGTCCCTCTCTCAGTTGAGTTTGCCGGCCCAGGCAGCAGCCAGGCGGCCCCTCTTCCCAGCCCTGCGCCAAAGCCATATCTGGCCGGAGCGCTGGCGGGTGCACCTACAAATACCCTCCTGCTGCGTGCGTGGGAGGGGCCTGCTGTGCACGCAAGAAGCAGGACGGGATGGGGACTTCCTGCTTCGCGATAGCACGCAGCAGGAAGGAGGAAGGCAACGAAGACATTAAGAGAGAGCGTGCGCGCAGGCAAGAAGAATCCCCTTCCCGGGTGCACGCGGTGGCGAGTTCGTGGGCAGGCAAGAAAGAAGCCCCGCGTGGACGGAAGGCTGCAGTAGGAGCGTGCGCGCATGCGCATGAACACTCACATACACAACAGGTGATCTTTTCAACTTGATTGTTCATATAGTAGCTCGCATGATGAAAAATTGTGGGCACCCCTGCTCTAAATGGTTCTGGTCCAACTTACCTGTCCGAACGTATCTCTCCCTATGAACCATCAAGATGCTTAAGATCATCCGGAGAGGCCTTGTTCTCGGTCCCGCCTGCTTCGCAGGCGTGCCTGGCAGGGACGAGAGACAGGCCTTCTCAATGGTGGCTCCTCAGCTTTGGAACTCCCTTCCTAGTGACATCAGATTGGCCCCCTCCCTACTGACATTTTGTAAGAAAGTCAAGACTTGGCTTTTCGAGCAAGCATTCGCAGACAAACTTTAATCGAAATCAAAGATTACTATGACGACGAACGGAAACCGATTTTAAGATTGTGAAGCTGAGATTTGTATTTTGTAGTTTTTAACTGTTAATTTTATATGTTTTATATCAGGGCTGTCCAACTTCTACCGGACCTGTGGCCAGTAAATTCCAGTTACTGATGACCTGGGGGGCCGAAGGGTCTGCCTCCGCCCCCGGCTCCGCCCCTCCCCGGCTCCACCCCTGCCCTGCCCCAGCTCCGCCCCCTCCCTGGCTCCGCCCCTTCCCCAACTCCGCCCTCTCCCCCCACCTTGGAGGTGTCTGTGGAGGACACCGGGGCTTTGACTTGGAGATAGAGATGAACACCAAGATCCCAGTCTCAAGTCCCAGTCCCTGCTTTGAACTGGATTATATTGCAGTGTGGACTCAGGGCCCTTCCACACAGCCATATAACCCAGAATACCTGCTTTGAACTGGATGATCGGAGTCCACACACATATAATCTGGTTTAAAGCAAATAACATAGGATTTTATTCAGATGTGTGGAAAGGAAGTCAAATAAGAAGCCAGGGCCCTTCCACACAGGCCTATAACCCTGAATGATAAGGCATAATATTCATTCTGCCTCTGCTAATAATAATAATAACAACAACAGGTTCCTGGAGTAGGAGACCTCCAAGGGCCATCCAGGGCCATCCAGTCCAATCTCCTTCTGCCATAAGGGGAAAAGACAATCAAAGCATTCCTCACAGATGACCATTCAGCCTCTGATGATGATAATGATAATAATAATAATAATAATAATAATTACAATGGGTTCCTAGAATAGGAGACCTCCAAGGGCCATCCAGTCCTACCTCCTTCTGCCATAAGGGGAAAGCACAATCAAAGCATTCCTCACAGATGGCCATTCAGCCTCTGATGATGATGAGGATAATAATAATAATAATTACAATGGGTTCCTAGAATAGGAGACCTCCAAGGGCCATCCAGTCCAATCTCCTTCTGCTATAAGGGAAAAACACAATCAAAGCATTCCTCACAGATGGCCATTCAGCCTCTGATGATGATGATAATAATAATAATAATAATAATTACAATGGGTTCCTAGAATAGGAGACCTCCAAGGGCCATCAGTCCAATCTCCTTCTGCCATAAGGGGAAAACACAATCAAAGCATTCCTCACAGATGGCCATTCAGCCTCTGATGATGATGATGATAATAATAATAATAATAATAATAATTACAATGGGTTCCTAGAATAGGAGACCTCCAAGGGCCATCCAGTCCAATCTCCTTCTGCCATAAGGGGAAAACACAATCAAAGCATTCCTCACAGATGGCCATTCAGCCTCTGATGATGATGATGATAATAATAATAATAATAATAATAATAATTACAATGGGTTCCTAGAATAGGAGACCTCCAAGGGCCATCCAGTCCAATCTCCTTCTGCTATAAGGGGAAAACACAATCAAAGGATTCCTCACAGATGGCCATTCAGCCTCTGATGATGATGATGATAATAATAATAATAATAATAATAATAATTACAATGGGTTCCTAGAATAGGAGACCTCCAAGGGCCATCCAGTCCAATCTCCTTCTGCCATAAGGGAAAACACAATCAAAGCATTCCTCACAGATGGCCATTCAGCCTCTGATGATGATGATGATAATAATAATAATAATAATTACAATGGGTTCCTAGAATAGGAGACCTCCAAGGGCCATCCAGTCCAATCTCCTTCTGCCATAAGGGGAAAGCACAATCAAAGCATTCCTCACAGATGGCCATTCAGCCTCTGATGATGATGATAATAATACTAATAATAATAATAATACAATGGGTTCCTAGAATAGGAGACCTCCAAGGGCCATCCAGTCCAATCTCCTTCTGCCATAAGGGGAAAACACAATCAAAGCATTCCTCACAGATGGCCATTCAGCCTCTGATGATGATGATGATAATAATAATAATAATAATAATAATAATTACAATGGGTTCCTAGAATAGGAGACCTCCAAGGGCCACCCAGTCCTATCTCCTTCTGCCATAAGGGGAAAGCACAATCAAAGCATTCCTCACAGATGGCCATTCAGCCTCTGATGATGATGATAATAATACTAATAATAATAATAATTACAATGGGTTCCTAGAATAGGAGACCTCCAAGGGCCATCCAGTCCAATCTCCTTCTGCCATAAGGGGAAAACACAATCAAAGCATTCCTCACAGATGGCCATTCAGCCTCTGATGATGATGATGATAATAATAATAATAATAATAATTACAATGGGTTCCTAGAATAGGAGACCTCCAAGGGCCATCAGTCCAATCTCCCTCTGCCATAAGGGGAAAATACAATCAAAGCATTCCTCACAGATGACCATTCAGCCTCTGATGATGATGATAATAATACTAATAATAATAATAATTACAATGGGTTCCTAGAATAGGAGACCTCCAAGGGCCATCCAGTCCAATCTCCTTCTGTTATAAGGAGAAAGCACAATCAAAGCATTCCTCACAGATGGCCATTCAGCCTCTGATGATGATGATGATAATAATAATAGTAATAATAATTACAATGGGTTCCTAGAATAGGAGACCTCCAAGGGCCATCAGTCCAATCTCCTTCTGCCATAAGGGGAAAACACAATCAAAGCATTCCTCACAGATGGCCATTCAGCCTCTGATGATGATGATGATAATAATAATAATAATAATAATTACAATGGGTTCCTAGAATAGGAGACCTCCAAGGGCCATCCAGTCCAATCTCCTTCTGCCATAAGGGGAAAGCACAATCAAAGCATTCCTCACAGATGGCCATTCAGCCTCTGATGATGATGATGATGATGATAATAATAATACTAATAATAATAATAATAATTACAATGGGTTCCTAGAATAGGAGACCTCCAAGGGCCATCCAGTCCAATCTCCTTCTGCCATAAGGGGAAAACACAATCAAAGCATTCCTCAGCCATGTTGAATCAAACCTAAACTCTCATGAGAGCAACAGAAAGTACTGAACCTTGAGTTTGGGAGTTGTAGTTCTCCTCCATCCAGAGAGCACTGTGGACTCAAATAATGATGGATCAGGACCAAACTTGGCACGAAGCCTCAGAAGAGGAGGAAGCCGGAAAGGGAATGGATGAGCACCCCCCCTGTGCTCTGAACTCGGCCCCGCCCCTTTTCACTCTGGCCACGCCCCCTCTCACTCGTGCACACTCTCTCTCCTTCCCTCTTTCCTTCAGGTGGTGGAAGGGGGAAGGAATGAAAGGGGGAAAGAGAGAAAGAAGGAGGGAGGGAGAGAGGGGGGGAGGGAAGTAGGAGGAGGAGGAAGAGAGCCTGCTCCTCCTCCCTGCCCCGCCCCTCACCCCCCGCGAAAAAAAAATATTCCAAAAAATATTCCAAAAAAAATTCCAAAAAATATTTTAAATTTTTTTTAAAATCTTAAAAAGCAGATATCTTGCAGGAGGGTAGGGGGCCATGGGGAAGGGGCTGGGGGCCGTATACGGGCCGGGGCCGCCAGTTGGACAGCCCTCTTTTATATGACTGTTTTTATCTTGTGATGTTTTGTATATGGGCACTTGTTGCCGCTTGTTCACTCCCTCGAGTCGCCTTCGGGCTGAGAGAGGCGGTATAGAAGCATGGCAAATAAATAAATATATAAGTTTATACTAGCCCATCTGGTGTAAATCTGTCCACTTGAAGCAGGTGAATATAGCATTGAGATATGCAGAATAAAGAAACTCCCTCGGAACAAAGCACCAGGGCTTTCTACCCAACAGACACCTGAAGGACAACATCAGAGCTATGGTCAATATCATAGAGGTATATGAAAAGAACCCCCAGACGGAGGTTGGATTCCTTTTTGTCGACGCCGAAAAGGCGTTCGACAATGCCAATTGGAATTTCTTAAAACAATTGATTGTTGAGAAGGATATGGGTTTTAACTTCAAGAATGCTATCCAGGCCATATATTCCGGTCAGTCGGCAGACCTTTTAATAAATGGGGAATCGACAGGAGAGATTAGTATACAAAAGGGCACTAGGCAAGGCTGCCTGTTGTCACCCCTCTTGTTTGTTATGATTTTGGAACCTCTTCTTAATGCCATCAGAACAGATGGCGAATTAAGAGGCCTGCGTATCAGGAAAGAAGAACTGAAAGTAAAAGCTTTTGCTGACAACATTGCCTGTATTGTTGAGAACCCGTTAGAAACTATAACCTATTGGTCCAAGAAGATAACGGAATTCGGGGCAGTGGCGGGCTTTAAAATCAATAAGGAGAAGACCAAGGTCCTAACGAAGAACATCACTAATGAACGAAGGGAACAACTACAGGCAATCTCCAGCTATAAGACGGAAAAAAGAATTAAATACCTGGGTATTTATTTGACAGCAAACAACAATCAGTTGTTAAAAAACAACTATGAAAAAACCTGGGAGAGCATCAAAAAGAAACTAGACAGCTGGAGGTGCCTCAATTTAAATCTGACGGGCAGAATCGCAGCCATTAAAATGGGCGTTCTCCCCAGAATGATGTTTCTTTTTCAGTGTATTCCTGTAATTAGGACTGATTATTGTTTCAGGACCTGGAAATCTGACATTCTCAGGTTCATCTGGAATGGCAAAAAAGCCAGGATAAAATATAAACTACTATGCGACAAGAAAGAACGGGGAGGTCTGGCTTTGCCGAACTTACAGCTTTATTACGAGGCCGCAGTTCTTAGCTGGGTAAAAGATTGGGCAACTCTGAGGAAGAATCGAACTCTAGCGGTGGAAGGATTCGATCTGCGCCGAGGTTGGCACGCCTACCTCTGGCACGACAAGGCCACAATCGAGAGGAATTTTACAAACCACTTCTTCAGGGCGGCCCTTATAAAAGTTTGGAGGAAGTACAAGGCTCGTTTTTACTCTAAAACACCACTGTGGATTTCGCCGCTAGAAGCCAAGCATATGAAGGAGATTCCAGCCCGAAAATGGTTCACCTATAAACAACTTATTTACAAATCCCCCAAGGCATGGCACTTAAAGACATTGGAGTGTCTCTGCGAACAGGAGATTGAGCTCACCTGGTTTCAGTACGCACAGGTGAAAGAGCAATTCAAGCAAGATATGCAGAAGGATTTTCTCAACCTCAGAGACAGCATGGGACAGAATCATGAAACTGGAGAACAAGGAAATATCATTTATGTATAAAAATCTTCTTGAATGGGAGACGGAGGATGAAATGGTTAAAGAAACCATGGTGAAATGGGCCCAGGAACTGGGTCACTCCATACTCCTTAAAGACTGGGAAGGGGTTTGGAAAGGGAAACTAAAGTATTCGGGCTTTACCAACATCACCGAAAATTGGTACAAGATGTTTTATCATTGGTACCACACTCCTGCGAGCCTGGCAAAATGTTACAAGAACCTAAAAGATAACTGTTGGAAGTGTGGCGAAAGAAGAGGTACATTCATCCACTGTTGGTGGACCTGCAAGAAGGTCAAGCCGTTCTGGAGGGAAGTACATTCACACGTAGTTAAAATCCTTAATTTGAAGTTGGAAATGAAACCGGACTATTATTTGCTGAATATAATGGACTCTGAAATTCAACGAAATGGTGACAAAATTCTTTTCTATCTGGCTGCGGCGGCGCGAATTGAGATAGCAAAAAAATGGGAAACTATCACCCCGCCGAAAAGTGAGGACTGGCTACTCAAATTAAGGGAAATAATGGATCTGGACATTCTGAAAAGCAGAGTGTTAGACCAGAACCCGGACAATAGGACAAACTGGAAACAAGTTATAGTTTATTTGAAAGAAGTCAACCCCAAAGGGAAATCTAATAAGGAAAGAAAAGGGGTCTAAAAACCTTAAAGGAGAGGAGGTGGCATTAGGAGCAACTTCGGTTAAAAGGACAATCCAAGATTTATTGCTTACCCTGCAGACTGGACTGGAAGTCACTCTATCTCAGATCTTGTTTTCCTCTATTTCAATTTTCTTTCTTTTCCTCACCCCCTGTTTTTTCCCTCTTCCATGTCTACCCCCAACCCCGACCTTTCTCCTCAGCCCCTCTCCCCCCTACCTTTATCCTGCTGTCTTATTTTTTTTCCTACTCCTACCTTCTCCCCACTTTGATCTTTCTTTATTTTATTGTATGCATCAAAACCCTCAATAAATACCATTTAAACAGAGAGATGCAGAATAATCACAGGATGTCTTAAACCTACACCTACTGATAGATTTTGTGAACTGATGTGCGGCAGGAAGTTTATGTGAATTGCGAGAGAACTAAGGTTGAACACTGTGAAAGCCACTCACTGCATGGCTACCAGCCTCCTCCCAGTAGACTTAAACAAAGGAAAAGTTTAATGAGAACCACCACTCCTCTACATGTTCCTCCAGCAGCAGCAAGAGTACCCTTCTGGGCAGCAAAATCAGGTAATCCCAAATGAATGCCCCAACCCCCACCCCGAGGATATCCAGTGGCAAACCAAGAATGGGCAACTTGGAAATCCCTGAACAGACTCAGAAGTGGAGTGGGCAGATCAAAAGACAATCTGGCCAAAATGGCACTACCACGAAGAATCCTCCACCTTGTGCAACTGTGGAGCAGAACAAACAACTCCGCATCTGTATGCTTGCCCACAGTGCCCTGCCTCACGCACAGAGGAAGAATTGTTAAAAGCAGTGTTTCCCAACCGCTGTTCCGTGGCACACAAGTGTGCCGTGAGCAATCGCCTGGTGTACCGCGGGGAAACCTCTCTTCCCCCCTTTCTTCCCCCTCCTGCCGAACTCCTGCTGCTGCTGCTTGGAGGAGGAGGAGGAGGAAGGGCCGGGCGGCGGCAGCGAAGAAGGGCCCGGGGCGCCGCCTCCTTCGGCCGTTTCCCCAGCCAGCCTCCAATCGAGGGAGGGCAGAGAACGGAAGCAGAAGTGGAAGTATGCTTGTCTGGGCGCATGCGCACTAGGTTCCGGGGGTGGCAGACACATTCACCTTCTTCCTGCGGTGGTGAAGGAAGCGAAGGAGCCAGCTGCTTCCGGAGGTGACCCGGCTCGGCCCTGCTGCATCTCAGGTGAGGCCCCTGGGCACCCTTCCCCTCGGCCTGGCCCCCCCAAAGCCCCTCGGGAAGGAAAGGTCCTAAAGCGGAGAAGGGGCCTTCCTTTGTGGGGGGAAAGGGTTGGGGCCTGGCAGGAGGGCCCTCGGAGGAAGGAAAGGCAGGTGGGATTCCGTGAGGGACTCCCTCGCCAGCCTTCCTCAGCCTTCCTCCCAAATGTCATGGTCTATTTTTCCCAAACTCCATCTGTGTTCACATTTGGGCATATTGAGTATTCATGCCAAGTTTGGTCCTGATCCAACATAGTTTGAGTCCACAGTGCTCTCTGGATATAGGTGAACTACAACTCCAAAACTCAAGGTCAATGCCCACCAAACTCTTACAGCATTTTCTCTTGGTTATGGGAGTTCTGTGTGGGAAGTTTGTGTCTATCTACCATTCCTGCCAGGATTTCTATGTTATGTTCATCGAAACAGGCCCAGGTTTCACACTGAGTATATAAATACATTTTTAAAACACATCAACTATATGTATGACTGTGTCCGAGTGTCATTTTGTGTCATTTTGGTTGGTGGTGTGCCCCAGGACTTTGTAAATGTAAAAAGTGTGCCACGGCTCAAAAAAGGTTGGGAAACACTGGTTTAAAGCTACATACAATACGGTCAGTGTTACCTGTTGTTGGTCTACAAATATTTAGGTGCTTCTGCTCCCTTTATCAGTTTTATACCTATTTATTTATTTATGCAATGGTTTTGACACAAAATAAACAAACTGCCATATAATCTAATTCAAAGCAGAAAATCTGGATTGTATATGGCAGTGTAGATGGGACGTAAGTGAGAAGGTACAACATGGGAGAAGCCCTAACAGAAGAGGAAAGGTTAGGCACTTGAGAGTGATTCCTCCCTCCTTTCAGTTGTTCTTCCAGCCAGCAAATTCCTGGTTGCCTGGATGAGCCAGCTAATGTAGGCTCGTTGGATGAAGCATGTGTGTTATCGAACAACCGCCAATCCCACAGGCCTGTTGTCTGACAACCGGGCAAGCCCCGTGGACCGACCACGGGGCAGAGACCGCGAGGGTTCAGTTAACCTGGCGAGCCCGGAGCGACTAGGTCCTCGTAGCCTACCCGCCTCCCGTAGATCCAATTATGCTCACCAATGCTGCAAGGTAGATGCCATGAAATTGTTTATTCTGCTCAGCTGAGAGGATGCGAACACGCAATACCCTGATTCCATAAAGAACGCATGCATATACATTCAAAACATTGGCTTTTAAAGGTTACAGAACTGTCAAAACAATTGAACTTCCCGCCCGCCTTCTTCTGGGCCGGCTCTGCTGGTGATTGGTTGGAACGTTTGAGGCCAGCTGATGGGCGGGAGGCTGGTCAGTTCCAGGGAGCCTATCAGCGCTCGCTCCCATTTGCCGGCTTCGGCCAATCAGAGGTCTGTGGCCATATATGGAGTTCCAGGAAGGGAAGGCTTAGGCGGGGATTACTGACAGGTTGGCATATGAATGTAAACAAAGAGTCCGAGCCAGGTAACGACCTGGGGCAACACCTGGAAGTGATGAAATCATTGAGTTGATGTGTCCCATCCGTATGTGAATGGGGGAGAAGGGGAAGAAAGGCCTGGTGATTCACTCAGACCCCTTTGGTGACAAAAGGACTTATTTTGGGGCACACCTGGGTTCCGAGGCCAGCTGTGGCACCCGCTGTGAAGAACAAACTTTCATTGTCCAGGTTCCAAAGGCGAGCTAAGCTTGACGACTCAGACCGGCGAAACTGCCTCCAGATCCGGCCAGACGTGGAGTTGAAACAAGAGTTCAATTTCCATAACAAGACTCTGACCAGGCAACGCATGCAATATGAATATGGTGATCCGCAAAGATTTCGGGAGCAGGGCGCAGTCGCATTTCCTCTTGACAAACATAGCAAACACTTTCAAGGCAGTCTTTTCTTAACTGACACGGGTGAGATGGGGGAAGGGTTACAAGGGGTCAAAGGGAAAACTTATGAAGCCACACTGTACATACAGGGAGATCCCCAGCAATTTCCCAGTACATTCCCATACAGTTCTTGCTCCCAGAGTTATGATCTTTAAACCAGGCAACGCAGTGCTGCCTTCCTTCTGGGAGTTGTAGTTCTCCTTGATGTAATTACTGTCCTTGGGAACTGCAGAGTCTTTGGGGCTTGGGGTGCAAAGCAGTGAGAATAGCAGCAAGAGGAGTCCGTGACCAGTGTCCTTGGGTGAACTTCAGGTCCCAGCTGGGAGCCAGGCCACTGATTGCGAGCGGCCGCTTTTCCGGGCTTTCCCCAGGCATGGGAGGGAGAACGGGGAGAAGAAAAGAGCAGAGACAAGATGGGGGAAGAGGCAGAGTGCCTTGGGGCAACAACGGGGCAAATTGGGGGAACTTCCAACTTGTGGATACTGAATGCATGGGTTCTATTGGCTGTGCAAATGTTGTGTGGATGGGGCAATGGGAGGCAATGGTGGCTGGGTGTACTGGGAGGGATGAAGTTGGTGCAGTGTGATGTATGGAACTGAGTGAGGCAGAAGGGAAGGGGGGAAAAAGGGGTCTGGTACTGGTGCAACTTAGGCCATGGGCCACAAGGAATACTGGGGACTCTCTGCGGTTTGACCTTCTGGATTCGGGGCTTCCTGGTTCGACTACATGTGGAGTTCATCTTTTCTATCTGTACTCTATATTACAAAGATGTAGATCCAAATCACAGGAAGGTGGGTTTACACTATGATCTCCTCTGACTGTGTTTTCAGGTACTTTTGCCTGATGTGCATTATTGAATATGTGTATCTGTCAGTTAAGTATACAGAGCTGGAATTCTGCCCAACAGCTACCATAAATTAACAGAGTGGGATGATCTCAAGAGTCAAGCATGATTGTTCTGAGCAGCTTAAAAATAAAGGAAGGAACATGGAAGTTAACGGCTAATCCAAGAAATTATCTCAAGTGAAGTGCATTGTAATTAAAGTTTGGAAATGAAGTATGGCATCTCACCCACCCTTGTTGTGATTGTGAAAAAAAGACCGCTTTTTGCTGTTCTGGGTTTATTTCTCTTATTAATTAAACCCATAATTATAGCTTGTCATTCCTTTTTTTTAAAGTAGTTTTTATTAAGCTTTCCAAAGTTAAAAATTGACAAATACAAACATAAACAGTCTCACAGAACAAACATAAAACATAGGCCCCAGAGACTTATAGTCCCGGGTCCTTTCAATCATACACTTAACATCCCATATTCTTTTAAACTCCCCCCCCCTTTCCCTCAGTCATTGCTTGGTTAATGTCCTTCCTGATAATTCAGTTCATTATCGGGCTTCTTCTCTTTTTACCCAGATCTTATCCTCTCTTATCCTATCTTATTGAAACATATTATTTACAATATCTCCGTTAGCCATTGTATCTTGTATTTTTTGAAATATTTTACGATTAATGACCAGTCTGTAGATTTCATTTTTCTATCCTTTGCAAGAGCTCTTTTTAAACAGTCCATGTTAATAATGTCCATCATTTTATTTTTCCATTCTTCTGGAGGCGGGGTCTCTTCTTCTTTCCATCTTCTTGCCAGCACTATTCTCACCGCCGATATGCAATAAATGGAACAAATTTTCTTTATTTTTTCCCATCCTAAAGTCTATTAGTCCCAATAACAGGTATCTGGGTTTGAACATAAACTTAAGCTTGTCATTCCTTAATGAATAAGTCAAGAGATAAAGTTGTTGGAAGAGATGCATGATTTTTGCCAATTTTACACCATTTGATTGAAACCAAGACAAATTCCAGGTTGGAATGACAGCTTGATAGTTGTCCCCTGTGAATGATCCACTGCAGGTGGAGAGAAACTTCCCCTGATGATCACCGGCCAAACTGCATTTGGACAAGCAAAATGATCTCCTTGGATAAAAGGGAGCCCATGAATAAGCCACAAAGTTTTGCAGTCCCTCTTCTGCTGATCATGTTGGAACTGGGTTGTTTGTAAGTTTTTTGGGCTATATGGCCATGTTCTAGAAGCATTCTCTCCTGACATTTCACCTTCATATATGGCAAGCATCCTCAGAGCATGTTGGAACTTTTTTGATGGATGATTCTAGGTGCAGCTAGGTGCAGAAGACAGACCCAGGCCTGGATTACCCATAAGGCCACCCTAGGCCATGGCCTAGGGGTGCAAGCCAAGGGGGGCGCAGTTCACGGACCAAAATAAATATGTTGAAACAAAACCGCAATGCGCGGCATGGAGATGACTCTCTATCTCTCAGGGGAGGGAGGGGGAGAGCGCTGTGAGGGGGCTGGGGAGGAGGGAATGGCGCCCCCCCTCGCCATCGCCCACGCCCCCTTGTCAAATAAGGAGGGCGTAAGGAGGCGGAGGGAAGCCCCCGGAGCCGCTGCCGGGTATGCGCGGCACCCAGGAACATGGCGGAGGAGGCAGAGGCGCTCACACCCTCCTGCCGCGCATGCCCGGCAGCGGCCCTGGGGGCTTCCCTTCCTTCCTCCTCCTCCTTGCGCCCTCCTTCCTTCACTCAAGGAAGGAGGCCGCGAGGAGGAGGAGGCGGAGGGAAGCCCCCCCCCCCCCGAGGCCGCTGCCGGGCATGCGCGGCACCCAGGAACATGGCGGGGGAGGCAGAGGTGGCTTGAATCCTGGCGCAGTTGCCGCCCCGCAGCAGCCTTCACGCCGAAAGGTCACGTGAGCACGGGAAGAAGGGCTCGGCGCCTGCGGGGGGAAAGGAGAAGCAGGGTTGGAATTAGGATTCTCCTTGCTCCTTTTTCCTTTTGGGGGCAAAGCGGGGGCAGTGGAAAGAAGGAATGTGGGGGTGCGGTAGAGGTTGGTTTGGGGGCGTAATTCCAAAGTGTGGCCTAGGGCGCCAAAAGGGGTTAATCCGGGCCTGGACAGACCTGTGGTTTGAATCAGCCCCACTGCAATAGAAGCTTGCCTAAGAAGTCCACAAGAATTTTCTTAATTGAGCATAAGATAGGCTTTCTGACTACTACAGGGAGGTTTTACAGCACTATACTAGTGGTTGTATCCAATGTGCCTGGGGGGAATCTTGCTTCTAAATACAGTAGATCTGTTTTGTCTGGTAATTTTGACTATGGGCTGTTTTCACAGCAAGGACTAACAGCTGTTATCTCTTCCCCAGCTTATAATGCTGTGTTTTTGTTTTGTGTCTGCCTTGGATAAAGCGCTGTGTCTAAGAGCAAGAGTGCATGATCGGTTACTCTGGGAACTCCACTTTTCATTATTTGCACCATCTCATTGTTTTCTTGCAGCCTCTCGTTTGCCAAAACTTTTTTTAATTGCTTGTGTAAAGTTCTGCTAGTAATGCAGTAGCAGAGATTTAAACTGACTTTGAACTCCCTCTTCCCATGAACCCACAAGACTAGTGCCTTCAATTTGCCCGTCAACTTAGGCCCCGTCTACACTGACTATTTAATTGCAGTTCAAAACCAGCCTCAAACTGTGGTAGCCAGATAACAAATGTCCACAAGTGAGGGCAAAGAAAAGTTATTAATGCACATCACTCACCATCTGGACCTCAAACTGCTGGTTCATAGATTTCCTATGTAATCACCACTTTTTTCAATACTGAGTTGAAAACGCATTAAATGGTCAGTATGGATGTGCCCTTAGTGTGACCCCATTAATTTCATGTTTTTTTTTAAATGTCAGGAATACTCAGAAGTGGTTTAGTCAGTTCCTTCCTCTGAAATAATAGTCTATAGCCCCTAATATTAGTTGTCAGTCTCCTATCTAAATATTAGCCAGAGCTGACCCTATTTATTATTCCAGGAACAGGCAGGATATGGTTCCTTTAGGACAGGGCTGCTCACAACGTTGATCGATCGCGGTCCCAGAGCTGGTAGATCGCTGCCAGATTTCAGAGGGGTGCTTCTGCCCCGCGCAGTGCATCTTCCGCCGGGCTTCCTCATGCTGCCCCTGAGGCGACTCCCCCGCCTCCATATGCAACGTGGCCAAGAAGGCGGGAGGGAGAAGAAGGAGGGCAGCAGAGCAAAGAAGGGGGTGAGTGCCCGGCCTGCGCATGCGCATTTGGAGTGCGTGCGGTGGCGCGCGAAGACTAGCCATGAGGGACGACAACCACAAGAAGGCTTTGGCAGCCATTTCTTGCCAAAGCCATCTGCGACTGCGAGGAGTTCATCTGCTTGGCCAAATTGATCAGCATTGAATGGCCTTGCAGCTGAAAGGTCTGTGTGCTTTCATTCTGCCTGTTTATATCTGTGGAATTATGTCAGTGTGGGAGAAGGAACTCTTGCCTGGATGCATTTGATGAAGTGTCCCTTATTTTTGCGAAAAATCACGTAAATGTCCCTTATTTCTTCTATCAAAATATGGTTAGGTAGGTCATTTTGACTTGGTTGTTTTATAATTAGTTTGCATGCTGAAAAAGTGTGAGCACCCTTGCTTTAGGATATTTATACCTCATAATTAATTCATGGTTATTTTAATGAACAAGAACTGAGCCTAAATCTTTCAACAATTTGCAAGATTATGGCTATAATCCCACCATAAACTGAGTACCTAAATCCAAGTCCTTGCATTTATTCATTATTTTTTCAATTTGGTTACATTTCATTCTACTAAAATATACACTAAACCAGAGGGACACTGACCAGAAGGACACGAGAGGTGGGCGAAAACCCTCCCGCAAGCCTAGATGGCTCGCGAGGGAAGCGAGCGGCCAGTTCTTGCTTCCCCATGAGCCATCAAGGCCTGCGGGAGAGGTTTTGCCCGGCTCTCGCGTCCCTCTGACCAGAGGGACGCGAGAGGCGGGCGAAAACCCCCCTGCAAGCCGGGATGGCTCGCGGGGGACGCGAGAACCGGGCGAAAAGCTTCCCCCGCGAGCCATCCAGGCTGTGATGCCTTGAAGGGAGGTCCCCGTGGCTCCGCCCCCTCTCCCAAATCGTCAGAACAGCTGTTCTGATGCTTTGGGAGAGGGGGCGGAGCCGCATGGCCGGGGGCGTGGCTGGGGCGTGGCCGGGGGCATGGCCGGGTGGCCCCCCAGGTGATCACTCACCAGAAGTCCGGCCCTTGAGCCGGCAGAAGTTGGACTGCCCTGGTATATAGCTAACTATCCAAACTACAACAAAAACACAGCAGGTTGGAAAATATATAGTACTTACGATGGCCTGTCTAAACTGACCTAGCTTGACCACAAGCACATCTGAGTCCTTATCTTGCCTGGGGAAGACTGAAAGAGCTTTCAAAATGGAGATCCCATCCCCAGGAAAAAAAGGGGCGGGTTCCAAACCAAAAAGATACATTTTGCAAGGCACCAGCAGCAAGTTCTGCAAACTGGCTGCAAACCTATTAATAATTAACTACCAGGGTGCCAGTGAGTCTGACAACCCTGAAAGAAAATGCAAAGGGATGCTATTTTCGATAACTGTGGGAGTAATGCAAAACAGATGTCTGGAAGACAGAGCAACACCTGATTCCCAATATTTCGGCAGCAATAACAACTGTCATTCCTGTGTTGTTCCACCCTACCTAACATTTATGCTTTGATAATTGCTGACTTGAAATATTGCAGAAACAGGGTGGATTTGTATACATGGGCCATCCCAGTGAATCATGAGGAATTGGCTCTGTTCCATAAACCAACATTTCTCCTCTGATTCTATTTTGCACTTGACTTAGGTAGGCAAGTGTTTGGTATTAGACTTGTGCATGGATCCGTTTTAGCTGTTTTCTTTTGGCTTCTTCAGCTTGTTCGGCTTCTCTGGATGACCGTAATGGCAAGGGCTCAGCCACCATGTTTTTTTTTGTTTTTTTTGTTTGCCCAAAACGGCCCACATGGCTTTTTCCCTTCTATTCGGGAGAACACAGCGCATGCTTCCTTAACCCCTTTCCTCGAACCCAGGCTCACTTGAAAGGAAGAAAAAAAATGGTCCCAGGAAGGGATGCTTCTTTAATCCCATTCCTCAAACCCAGGCCCCCTTGAAAGGAAGAAAGGATAGGATCCCAGGAATGGAAAGGGGCGCCTCGTAAGTTTCCCATTGCTACCAATGGACTGGATCTTCCTGCATCTTGCAACTGCCTAGCCAAAACATTTGCTGATTTTCAGGAGGCTCCTGAAAATGGATCTGAGTACCCAACGAAATTCGGATACCAATTTTATTTTATGTGATGTGTTTAATAATGTTTCATGTTTTATTAGGGGAGGGTCAATTTTAATGTTTTATACCAGGGCTGTCCAACTGGCAGCCCGGGGGCCGTATACGGCCCCCCAGCCTCTTCCCTCCACCCCCCTAAGCTTTTTAATAAAAAATAAAAATTGAAAAATAAAATAAATAATTTTTTAAAAAAAAATACCTACTTCCGGGTTCGGAGCAAGTATCACGAGAATACGCAATCCACACGGGATTTCGCTGTCAACGAGAGATCACGCCGGCGTTGACAGTGAAATCCCGTGTGGATTGCGTATTCTCGCGATACTCTTCGGCTACTCTACTACTGGATCGCTGAGGCCCACAGACACGATTAGGACCTTCTTCGACCCAGTCGGTTGTCGCCTCTCTCATCATCCGGGTACTCCTGGATCCTGCGCATTTGGAAAAGGTAGGCCGAAGCAGGGGCTCCTCAGGGGGCTCCTCATTCCCTCCCCCCATCTCCCCTCATGTATTAAATATAAAATTAAATATATTTAAAGATGAAATAAGGGGAGATGGGATACATTAAGGGGGGAGGGGAGGATGGAATTAAATATATTTAATATTAAATAAAAATAAGGGGGGAGGATGGAATTAAATATATTTAATATTAAATTAAAATAATTTAATATCTTATCCCTGCATTTTATCTCAGTAAAAGATTATATTTGACTGTATGCATGCCCCTTTTGAATGCCCACCCTGCATTTAATGTTAGTAAAAGATTATATTTGACTGTATGCATGCAGGGGCGGGGGTGGGGAGGGGGCGGGGAGGGGCGGGGAGGGGGCGGAGCCGGGGCGGGGGCAGACCCTACGGCCCCCCAGGTCATCGGTGACCGGAATTCAGGCCCCTGGGCCGGTAGAAGTTGGACAGCCCTGTTTTATACTGTTTTTATCTTTGGCAACGGAGCCCCCATGTGCCGGCAGGATTGAAGACCAACAGGTCAAATTCCAGGGAGAGCACGGATGAGCTCCCTCTATCAGCTCCAGCTCTCCATGCGGGGACATGGGAGAAGCCTCCCACATGGGTGATAACACATCAAAACATCCAGATGTCCCCTGGGCAGCGTCCTCGCAGACGGCCAATTCTCTCACACCAGAAGCGACACGACAAAAAAAATCGATGGCATTGAATTGTTGCCAACACTGTGAACCACCCCGAGTTCCCTTCAGGGTTGAGAAAGGTGATATACAAATATTGCAAATAAATAAATAAATAATTCTAAAACAGGTATAAAAGTCAAACATTTAATAAATTAGTATTTGCAAGGCTTGCTAACAAGCTGATTTTCCTTTTTGTGGAGCACGGCTGAAATGTTTTTTGCAGAGTCCACTGTACAAACACCACATGTTGTTTCTAACAGATTTGTGTAAATACGTGTTGTTCGGAAACGTTCTACGGTTGCCAATTTTTTTTGTGATCCCCAACACTGAGCTAAGGGGACTCAATTTGGCATCAGGACCTACAGTTTAGCACCGGGAATGTGGCGCAGCTGGCTGGGAGTCAGCTGCATAAGATCTCTAATTTATTTATTTATTTATTCAAATTTATTCGCCGCCACTCCCAATGGCTTGGGGCGGCTTACATACAATTGAAAAGATACAGCTAAAAAATCACAGTTAAAACATCGCAGTAAGACATCACATTAAAACATCGCATTAAAATCACCTCGGTAAAACAAAACAATACCCTCCCCTGGAGGACTGGAGCGCCGGAGGGAGCCCGGCCCTGGAGGACTGGAGCACCGGAAGGAGCCCGCCCCTGGAGGCCTGGAGCACCGGAAGGACCCCGCCCCTGGAGGACTGGAGCACCAGAAGGACCCCGCCCCTGGAGGACTGGAGCACCGGAAGGAGCCTGCCCCTGGAGGCCTGGGGGACTGGAGCACCGGAAGGACCCCGCCCCTGGAGGACTGGAGCACGGGAGGGAGCCCCCCCGGAAGGACCCCGCCCCTGGAGGACTGGAGCACCAGAAGGACCCCGCCCCTGGAGGCCTGGAGCGCCGGAAGGAGCCCGCCCTTTGAGGACTGGAGCACCGGAAGGACCCCGCCCCTGGAGGACTGGAGCACCGGAAGGAGCCCGCCCCTGGAGGCCTGGAGCACCGGAAGGACCCCGCCCCTGGAGGACTGGAGCACCGGAAGGACCCCGCCCCTGGAGGCCTGGAGCACCGGAAGGACCCCGCCCCTGGAGGACTGGAGCTGGACACGGAGGAGCCTGCCCCTGAGGCCTAGAGCACCGGAAGGACCCCGCCCCTGGAGGACTGGAGCACCAGAAGGACCCCGCCCCTGGAGGACTGGAGCACCGGAAGGACCCCGCCCCTGGAGGCCTGGAGCACCGGAAGGACCCCGCCCCTGGAGGACTGGAGCACCGGAAGGAGCCCGCCCCTGGAGGCCTGGAGCACCGGAAGGACCCCGCCCCTGGAGGACTGGAGCACCAGAAGGAGCCGCCCCTGGAGGCCTGGAGCACCGGAAGGGGCCCACCCCTGGAGGACTGGAGCACCCGAAGGACCCCGCCCCTGGAGGACTGGAGCGCCGGAAGGAGCCTGCCCCTGGAGGCCTGGAGCACCGGAAGGACCCTGCCCCTGGAGGACTGGAGCACCGGAAGGACCCCGCCCCTGGAGGCCTGGAGCACCGGAAGGACCCCGCCCCTGGAGGACTGGAGCACCGGAAGGACCCCGCCCCTGGAGGCCTGGAGCACCGGAAGGACCCCGCCCCTGGAGGACTGGAGCGCCGGAAGGAGCCCGCCCTTTGAGGACTGGAGCGCCAGAAGGAGCTCGTCCCTGGAGGTCTGGAGCCCTGGCGGACCTGCGGCCACCCCCCAGGAAGGGATAAGACCCCGAACCCGTAGGTCCAGGGCCCGGAGACCATCCCAGCCCAGGCCCCCTTGGAATTCCAACTAACGGCTTGAGCTCCCCCGAGCTTTCCCTAGGCCCAAGAAGGTAGCGGCTCCCACCAACAGGGGCAGCTACGGCGGGCCGCTGCATGATGTGAGTGCTGTATTCGTTCCTCTGGACAAGCAGCACCGAGGCGTTCGCCTGGGGACTCCCAGACTGCCTTCTTGTGACCACATACTGATCCCGCTCAGTCTGACTTAGCGAGTGGTTGATCGGCCCTGTATCCCTTTCTCCTTCCCTCGTGTTGTTGTGCAGTGTGTTGTGTGTCCCTTTGTGTATTGTGCTTTCCGCTTTTATGCTTCTTGTGAACCGCCCCGAGCCTCCGGGGAGTGATGGGTTAGAAGTCGATATAATAAATAAATAAAGGTCATGAGTTTGAGGCCTGCCCGGGTTGGGGTGAGCTCTTGACCAATTGTGTAGCTCGTTGTCTGTCTATATATGTTGTATGTCTATGGCATTGAATGTTTGCCTGTAGATGTGCATTGTGATCCGCCCTGAGTCCCCTGCGGGGTGAGAAGGGTGGAATATAAATGATGTCAATCAATCAATAAATAAAGAATCAGTGTCTTAAATAATTGGACAAATCAATCTTTCCAACTTGGTTCCCTGCAGGTGCAACTCCAATGAGAACCAAACCACCATATTTTATGGCATACTAGCACAGGGATCAGAGTGTATAGTTCTACATAAGGCCAGGGCACCGTATTGATTTACCGCAGTCAAATAATACTTATTTTCTATTCTTCTGCTTCCATTTAAACTCTTAACAATCACAGCAAGTTTTTTGCTAGCCTGTCGTCTATTTGATTCTTTCTCTCTTTCTTCTGCAGGCTGCAGGCTGTGGCCAAGTCTTTGATAGCTTTGCCAGCAGACATAACTTTCCACTTTAAACTCCTCCATCGTATTATTATCCTGCCAAAGATTATATCAGTACCTGTGTGGTCCTCTGGCGATCCTTGATAGCAGAATTGGAAACAGGTCTTGTCACCTTTAAGGAAGAGCTTTAGGTAAATGTAAACTGATAGCTCTGAGATTTTAGGTGGCTTTTGAGCCAGTACCCAACCTCAAAATGACACTGCTATCTATGTTTCCAGCCCTATTTATCTGTACTATTGTTGTGACCATCACAAATTGAATGAATAGCACAATTGGCATCTTTCTGATACATACAAAAGGAAACCATTATCCATCCCTGTATTCCTGTTGAAAGTAATGGAAGCAATTTCATGTATCAACAGAAGCATCTCGTTTTCCCATAGTTTCACAATAATGTGAAGGGATATGCCTCTATTAAAAGTTCCCCTAACAAACCTTAATTATCTGGACTGGTCATTTCTTACTTGATGACAGTGCAAATTCTGAGTTTTAAGAGATTTGTGTGCATTCCCATTGAAGTTAGCTGTAACAGCTGGCATCAAAATAGAGTAAATATCTATCCCAGGCCACATCTACAATTTAGAACTGGATTATATGGCAGTGTAGATAGTAAAAGGTAAAGGTTTTCCCCTAGGGTTGCCACTTGAATAAGGGACAGGTACCTAAAAATAGGGAATTTTTCACAAAAATAAGGGACACTTCATAAAAACTTATTTATTTATTTCCTTCATTTCTACCCCGCTTCTTCTCAACCCCCGAGGGGGGACTCAGTGCGGCCTAACAACGGCAACGATTCGATGCCACACAATATACATATAATAAAAACAACAGTTAAGATTAAAATGCATTAAAATACAACTAGAATTAAAATACATTAAAATACAATTAACATTAAAATGCATCATGTACATTCCCACAGTTAAAACAGTATTCCATCCATAAGCATTAGGTCTTATCCACGAGATTGCCATCTAACCAATTTGAAGTGCCGTGTCGTGCTAAAGTGCAAACGCTTGGTCCCATAACCAGGATTTCACTCTTTTTCTGAATGCCAGGAGGGATGAAGCTGATCGAATATCAATAGGGAGTGTGTTCCACAGACGCGGGGCCACTACCGAGAAGGCCCTCTCCCTCGTCCCCACCAACCGCATTTGAGATATAGGTGGGAGCGAGAGCAGGGCCTCCCCGGATGATCTTAAGGTACGAGATGGGACGTAGCGGTTGATGCGTTCGGACAAGTAAGCTGGGCCAGAACCGTATAGAGCTTTAAAGGTCAAGAACAGCACTTTGAATTGAGTGGACAGGCAGCCAATGGAGCTGACACAACAGGGGGTGGTATGCTCCCTGTATGTAGCTCCCGTTAGTAATCTGGCTGCTGCCCGTTGGACTAGTTGCAGTTTCCGAACTGTCTTCAAAGGCAGCCCCACGTAGAGTGCGTTGCAGTAATCTATTCAGGATGTGACCAGAGCTTGGACCACCGTAGCCAGATCAGACTTCCCAAGGTACGGGCGCAGCTGGCGCATGAATCTTAACTATGCAAAAGCTCCCCTGGCCACCGCCGAGACCTGGGGCTCCAGGCTCAGTGATGAGTCTAGGATCACTCCCAAGCTGCGAACCTCCGCCTTCAGGGGGAGTGTAACCCCATCCAACACAGGCTGTAACCCTATGCCCTGTTCAGCCTTTCGACTGACTAGGAGGACCTCTGTCTTGTCTGGATTAAGTTTCAAGTTTTTGATGAAGTTGATGATTTTCAAGTTTTTAATGAAGTGTTCCTTATTTTTGTGAAAAATTTCCCTATTTTTAGGTACCTGTCCCTTATTCTTATATCACAAAGTGGCAACCCTATATTTCCCCTGACATTAAGTCCAGTTGTGTCAAACTCTGGGAGGTGGTGCTCATCTCCATTTCTAAGCCAAAGCGCGGGCGTTGTCCATAGACACTTCCAAGGTCATGTGGCCAGCATGACTGCATGGATCACAGTTACCTTCCTATCGGAGCAGTACCTAGTGAACTAACCCAGGGGTGCCCACACTTTTTCAGCATGCGAGCGACTTCTAAAACAACCAAGTCAAAAAGATCTACCTTCCACGCGGCACTTTTTCTGCGCAGCGCTCCTTCCGCGGGGCATTGCGGGAACAAGGGAGTGCCTTCCGCGGGGCATTGCGGGAACGAGGGAGGCCCCGCCTTGCGCTACGCCCTGCCTCTCTCTCGTCCGGAAGCAACCGTGCAGCCTTCGCTGCCTCCCTCGTTCCCGCAATGCCCTGCGGAAGGAGCTCCCTTGTTCCCGCAATGCCCCATGGAAGGAGTGCCGTGCGGAAAGAGCGCTGCGCGGATGGTGCGATCGACCTCCTTTGGACCCGCGATCGATCAGTCGACTTCGTGGGCAACCCTGATCTAACCCTAACCCTAACCTAGAAACCCCCAGAATTCTGCAGGAGGCAGTAACTGGATTTTTCCTCTTTTACTTCATCACACTAGAGCAGTGTTTCTCAACCAGTGTGCCGTGGCACACTAGTGTGCCGTGAGCGATCATCAGGTGTGCCGCAAGAAAAGCTCTCTGCCCCCCTTCCTTCCCCCCTCCTCCTGCCAAACTCCTGCTGCTTGGGAGAGGAGGAGGAAGGGCCAGGCGGCGAAAGAAAAGAAGAATGGACCAGGGCTCCGCCTCCTTTGGCTGTTTCCCCCAACCAGCCTCCAATCCGCCATGACTCTCGCCCCTTGCTTGTTTAAGCCGCGAGGAGGAGCCCTGCCTACTGAAGCCCACCCACCGCTCATGCTCCTCCTCTGTGGGAAAGCTGAAGCTAGGGGGAGGCGGGGCATGATGCAACCTGGCTCCGCCCCTTCCCCGGCTTCAGCACTCCCACAGCTTCGCCAGCCTTGAGGGGGCAGTGCCAAGCCAGCGGTAGCAGAGCCAGCACAATGCTGGCTTGGCTCTGTCCCCTCAAGGCTGGCAAAGCTGTGGGAGAACTGAAGCCGAGGGGAGGGGCCAGGGCATGGTGCGGCCTGGCTCTGCCCCCTCCCCTGGCTTCAGCGCTCCCACGGCTTCGCCAGCCTTGAGGAGGCAGTGCCAAGCCAGCGGTGGCAGAGCCAGCACAATGCTGGCTTGGCACTGTCCCCCTCAAGGCTGGCGGTTATGGGAGAACTGAAGCCGTGGGGGGCATGGCATGGCCTGGCTCCTCCCCTCCCGGCTTTGCCACTCCCAGCAGGTCACCATCCCCCAGCCAGTCCTTACTGTGTTACAGTGTCATTTTCGTTGGTGGTGTGCCCCCGGATTTTTTTAATGTTCAAAGTGTGCCACGGCTCAAAAAAGGTTGGGAAACACTGCACTAGAGAGAGAAAAAATCCACTTTAAAGGTCTTTCTCATCTCCCTTACCCCTACTACAAGGTTGAGAATCCTTTTTCATCTTGAGAGTTAAATTCAATTTCCAGAAAGTTACCATAGTCTGTATTCCAATGGTGGTTGGATAGGTGGGTAGGACCAATACACTAGAGTGGGGCCAAAACCACAAAAAATGTTTACCTTAAAGTTCTTACTGCCAGTGGGTTAACCCTGAGAGCCAGCATGGCATATTGATTTGATCTTTGAACTCCGGGGACCAGGGTTCAGTTCCCTGTTCAGACATGAACATGGTGTGCTGTTGTGTTCTTAAAACTCTGAAAACTGTGCACAAAAATTTTAATTGCAAATGTTCATCTGGAAAAAGGAACAAATTGATAGGAAGCAATGCTACGTGATTCAAAGGGCGGTAAGGATGATGCATGAAAGCATGATCTTGTAATTGAGAGGGTTATGGAGCATTCGGTATTTGACAGGGATACATGAATATTAATTTTCTTTTCCTTACATTAATACAGTCACCTTAACTATCACATGATACTGCTGTGATTATATATCATTCTGTTTTATGTATGATTTACTCAATGCACCCTTGAGACCAGTATATTTTAAGACTTTCTTTATATATCACATGTTCTGAGTTGCAACATTTTTGTCACCAGGTCGTAGTCACAAGGATGAAATGTGCTTTCAAGCTAGATGTGTGCCCTAATATAGCTAACATAGTATTGTCGAGTCAGAAGTGCATTCATTCAATGATGTTCTTGTTAAACGAGAGATTTCATGCATTGAATCTAAGGCTCCTTCTACACTGCCATATGCAATCCAGGTTATCTGCTTTGGCCTGGATTATATGGCTGTGTAGAGTCATATAATCCAGTTCAAATCAGATAATGTGGATTATCTGATTCGATAATCTGGATTATATGCCAGTGTAGAAGGGGCCTTATTTATTTATTTATTTTATTTATTTACCTTATTTCTATTCCACCCTTCTCACCCCACAGGGGACTCAGGGCGGATTATGATGTACATATTACATTTAGACACACAAACACACAAGACAGACAGATTTAACGTCTGGCCACCAGAGGGAGCTGTCGCACTCCTTCATTCCTCAGCGTGTTTCCTGGAGATCTTTTTTATGACCTCGTAAATAAGTTAAATTTGCCTCCCCACTAAGTGGTACCTTTAATTTTCTACTTGACAGATGCAACTGTCTTTCGGGTTGCAAAGGTCGACAACAGGCTACACAATAGGTCGAGAGCCCACCTCGACCCGGGCAGGCCTCAAACTCATGACCTTCTGGTCAGTAGAGAACTTATGCAGCTGACACCCAGCCAGCTGCGCCACATACCCAGTGCTTAAACATATGTTCTTTCATGAAACTAGAATCCCTTCCTGTGGATTATGGACTTTCTCTGGACATTCATTCCCACTTTTTTTGACTGTTTATCAAATATGTAGAGTTTATTTATTTTATTTACGTCATTTCTACCCCGCTCTTCTCACCCCCGCAGGGGGACTCGGAGCGGCCAACATGGCAACGATTCGATGCCGTAGGAAATACAGTATAATAAAAAGATTAAAACATACACATAGCACAGATTAAAACAACATTAATTACGACAACATTATCTACACAATCTAAAAAGCCTTTTCCATTTTAACAATCACAAGGTCAGTTTCAAATGTTCAGTGCCATTATATTCATTGTCCAAATGCCTGGTTCCACAGCCATCTTTTTAGTTTCTTTCTGAAAGAAAGGAGGGAGGATCTCGATATGATTTTGCTGGGGAGCGAGTTCCATAGGCGGGGGGTCACCACCGAGAAGGCCCTGTCCCCAGTCCCCACCAGCCATGTTTGCGAAGCTGGTGGGACCGAGACCAAGGCCTCCCTGGCGGATCTTAGGCTACGAGGCTGAACGTAGAGGGAGATACGTTCGGGCAAGTAAGCTGGGCCGGAGTCGTATAGGGCTTTATAGGCCAAGACCAGCACTTTGAATTGTGCTCGGAAATGGACCAGCAGCCAGTGGAGTTGACGCAGCAGGGGGGTGGTATGCTCCCTATATGATGCTCCAGGGAGCAATCTGGCTGCTGTCCATTGGACTAATTGAAGTTTCCGAACTGTCTTCAAAGGCAACCCCACATAGAGCGCGTTGCAGTAATCTATTTGAGATGTAACCAGAGCATGGACCACCAAGGCCAGATCAGACTTCCCAAGTTATGGGCACAGCTGGCGCACAAGCTTTAACTGTGCAAAAGCTCTCCCGGCCACCGTTGAGACCTGGGGTTCCGAGCTCAGCGATGATTCCAGGATCACTCCAAGCTGCAAAACCCCATCCAACACAGGCTGTAACTGTATGCCCTGTTCGGCCTTTTGACTGACCTTTGTCTTGTCATGATTAAGTCTCAATTTGCTAGCCCTCCTCCCGTCCGACACAGCGGCCAAGCACCGGTTCAAGGTCTGAACAGCCTCCTTCGTAACAGGTGGGAAGGAGTGACAGATTTGGACATCATTTGCGTACAGATAACACCTTACTCCGAAACTTCGGATGATCTCTCCCAATGGCTTCATGTAGATGTTAAATAACATCGGTGACAGAATATAACCCTGAGGGGCTCCACAAGACAACGGTTGCGGAGTCGAACAGGTGTCACAAAGTAACACCTTCTGAGACCGACCCTCCAGGAAGGATTGGAGCCACTGCAGAGCGATACCCCCCAATCCCCACTTCCGATAGGCGCCCCAGAAGAGTTGCAACACTTTCCCCCCATTATGCACTTCCTCCTCACTTAAGAGGTCTATATTAAGCCTATGTTAAGTCATGCCAAAGTTGCATTTTGTTACATGCATGCATCTAAATTCCTGAGTATATAATACATTAGTGTGAGGTAGAGTTACATAAATTGCTGAGTATCCTGTAAAATCCACATGAGCTTTATCGTTTGCAGGTCGCACTCAGTACCTACAAGTCATAATGGTTATATATTATTCTGTGATGCGAAGCAGGGTTTCTTTGGGCAACAGAGAAATGAAGGACAGGACCGTTAACTTTATCTTCTGAAGGATACATTTTTGTGCTTGTTGTGAGATTGTAATTTATACTTGTATGGATACCAAATACTTGCGAGACTACGGGTACCCTAGTTTTAATTATGGCTGGACATGATGATCACTGGCTTCCCACACTTTTATGACCCTTGATGACTTGCTCTTTTGAGGCTTGCAAATTACAGACAGATCCCATTAATTGGATCTGCTCTTTTGTCAATTCTTCTTGCCTATGAGGTTTAGGGCCCTCCCACACAGCCATATAACCTAGGGCCCTTCCACACAGCTGTATTAAATCTCACATCAACTACTTTCAACTGGGATATATGGCAGTGTGGACTCAGATAACCCAGTTCAAAGCAGATATTTATTTATTTATTTATTGGATTTATACACTGCCACTCCTGGCGGCTTGGGGCGGTTTACAGAATAAGCCATGTATAAAACAATAAAACTGAACTATATAAAACAACCAATTTAAAACAGAATTAAATTCAAGACTCAAAGGCCTGCCTAAATAAATAGGTTTTGCATGCTTTGCAGAAAGTGGTCAAACTTTGCAAGGCCTGAGTCTCAGGTGGCAAGGCATTCCATAAGACCAGGGCAATGATGGAAAAAGCCCTTCGGCTAGTTGTTGTCAGGCGGAAGGATCTCACACTGGGGATATCTAAGAGTTTCTGATCCTCTGACCGTAGAGATCTCGGGGGGGGGGGGGGGTATATGGGAACAGACGATCCCTTAGATACACTGGCCCCAGACCATATAAGGCCTTAAAAGTCAAGACTAATACCTTGAAAGTATTCAACAGGTAACCAGTGCAGACCCTGGAGGACCGGTGTAATTCGACAACTCGCAGGTTCCCCTGCGAGCAGTCGGGCGTCAGCGTTCTGCACCAGTTTAAGTTTCCGGATCACCGTCAAGGGTAGGACAATGTAAAGACCGTTACAGTAGTCAAGTCTCGAGATGACCGTGGCCTGGATCACCGTGGCTAGGTCGTCGCGGGACAGATAGGGAACCAGACACCTTGCCTGTCGAAGATGGAAGAAAGCAACTCTGTTGACAGTGGAGATTTGAGCCTCCATTGACAGCAGAGGGTCCAATTGGACACCCAGGCTTTTTACTAGTGACGACGGGCATAATGCCACGCCGTCCAGGGTCGGCAGATGGATGTCCCTATCGCCCGGACGGCCCAGCCATAGGATTTCCGTCTTCGCTGGATTCACCTATTGTGGATTATCTGCCTTGATATTCTGGGTTATATCCAAGCAGGGCCTTTGGAAGGGCCCCCATCATATCAATATCTGCTTATCTGAGGGCCCCTACAGACATTATCTTTATCCCAGGACCTCCCACAGCAAACAGGAGGGTGGCCAGATGCCGTTCCCTGAAAACGTGGAAGCAATCGCTACAAACAGCAAAAAAGGTTTTTCAGGTGTGAGAATATCCCGGTTCTGAGCCAAAAATCTCTATCTTCGAATGTCTGTATGTCCCTGCAATCGGAAATCATGGGATTTTTATCTGGGTTTGTTTCCGGGTTTTAGATGTCTGTTCCTGATTGGTCAGTTCCTAAAAGGAAGGTGACAGTTGAGTAGAAGGCAAAAACATTGTTTGTGTGGAGGGCACATTTTCTTTGGCCAGGACAAAGTTGTGGTCTCCTGGTCAACACTGTACATCTTTTCACAGTATGAGCAATCAGAAACAGACATGTATAAACTAGGAACGCCACCCTCCCTGCACAGATGGCCCTGCAGCTTATATAACCCAGGAATGGAACTTATACAATGATTCACATCTTCGCATGTACACATTTTCCATTTTTAAAAAAATAAAAAAACAACTAAATTTCTGGCAAAAGTCCCATGGCAGCCATCTTGGAGGCTGCAAAATCCTGCAACAAAGTAGCAAGTGTGGACGACTGAGGCAGAAATGCCGGGACTGACAGATCTGTATCTGGAGATCTTCTCAGGTCCCGGGATTTTTTGTCCCTGACTAAAGCGCGTGATTTGGTGCTGTCTGGAACCACCCTGAGTGCACACTGCCATGTAATCCAGATTAATGTAGAGCTGTGCATAAGGGGCCTTACTTAGGACTGCTTGCATGCACATGGTCCCAACACCTCCATACAGAAAGAGTGGACACCTCTTTAAATCATTTTTAAATGCATGCAAAAACTCTTACCTTTATCATGCATTCAAGGCTGATTTATAGTGCTCTATGAACATCTTACAGCAGCCGAAATGCATTTACAAGCGAATGGTTCCCCTGAAAAATGGGCGATTTAGCCACTTTTCAACCAGTTCCACTTTCTGACCATGCTCCAGTCCCTGACGTGCAGCCTGGGCAGTCCTGAGTGGCCTTAATTAGGCTGCCCAGGTGGAAGTGCAGGCCAGCCGGTGCAAAGAGGGGGCGGGGCGGAACCAGCCCCGTCCCTGGTCGACCAGCGTTGGTGGCAGGAAACCTTCCCGCCATCCCAGGGGCTTCTGGGAAGGAGAAGCCCCTTCTCTCTCCCCAAGATGGCGGCGAGTGCAACCCCGCCCCGCAACCTGCTTGGCCGGTAAGTCGGCCAAGCCCATTATTCGCATTCCGGGTAAATTCCCGTCTGCTGAAATTTTTGCATGTTGAGCAAGCAGCTGTTAAAACTATAGAAATACAGCCAGTTTTTTAAAAGGTTGTCAGCTTATTCCATTAATTGCCTTATTCAAGCATAGGAGTGCTTGACAACAGACTAGTGAGTATTGAAATTATAGTCCATGATGTTTTTGAGGAAGACTATGATGTGTGACCAGGGCCAGTTCTGACATTAGGCACTGAGAGGGTTGATTAGGCCAGTGTTTCCCAACCAGTGTGCCGGGACACACTAGTGTGCCGTGAGCAATCATCAGGTGTGCCGTGGGAAATTGGAACCTCCAATACCCTTTCTTCCCCCTCCTGCCGAACACTTTTTCTTCTCCACTCGGGTTCCCTTCTTCCCAGCCCCGCTCTGCTCACTTTGCCTCGCTTTGCTCAGGAGGGGAGGGGGGAGGGAGGAAGACGTGACCCGTGCGGGCGCTACTGCGCAAACTCACCCCACGTCTTCCCTCCCCCTCCCCTTATGAACATGCTCATGCTGCCCCCTCGGATCAAAATGGTGGCAGCTATTTTGACATTGCTCCCATTTTCAAGCACATATCTGTGTGAGATGAGCTTCTCAAGCTTGACTGCGATAAAAACTAAACACAGAGAGAGACTGACAGCTGTTGAGCAAGACCTTTGTGTGTGTCTTTCTGCCATTCCTGCCAGGATATCTATGTTGTGTTCATCGAAACAGGCCCAGGTTTCACACTGAGTGTATAAATACATTTAAAAACATATTAACTATATGCATTACTGTGTTAGAGTGTCATTTTGGTTGGTGGTGTGCCCCAGGATTTAGTAAATGTAAAAAGTGTGCCACGGCTCAAAAAAGGTTGGGAAACACTGGCTTAGGCAGCAAATACTGGGAGGGCACAGATGGATGCCTAAGATGGACTGGTAACTTCAGGTTTAGTGGTATATGCTGTCTTATTGTCAGTATTGGAAGACACTTTCCATTTGTAATCCAGGTGACACCTGTATGGAATGAGAGGGACACCAACTTGTTCTTTAGACAGCAAATGCCTTGTGTGGCTCTTTGTGCAATTTTGGCACTTAGGATTTTGCAGTTGCCTGTGAGAATGGTGAAACATTTACTGTACATTGACTATGGGTTTGTGTATGCTGCTGAGATGTGTGTGTGTGTGTTTTATTTTTTTAAATGGTATGCATGGTTTGGTTTCCAATCACTCCACTCCTACATATTCTGCTCTCACTGTTAAGTTTATCTCTCAGGAGGAGTCGGGTGGGAAGCTTTTGAAACTCAGTGGTGCTGTTTAATGGTTTTGTGTGACTCCCATCGTGTGATGCTTAGAGGGCTTTCACTGGTGTTTTCGAGCATCCAGCAATGAATGTCCTGGCATGCCTTTGTTGCCTGGGAGATTGGTTAACAGCGCCAACAGCTCAGCTGATCCTCAGTCCAAGGAGTTGAGAGCTCAGCTGCTCATTGCGTTGAATGGTCTTCTGGGAAAACCCACTCCAGGAGTTTGAGCCGTTTTGTAGAGCCGTGAACAAATGGGATATGGCTTGGAAGCTTTCCTGAGGGATTAACAGCACTCAGGCCTGCCTTGTAATTGAATAGGGACTGTCAGATCGCCACACATTTATTAAGCAACAAAATATGTGGTGGGATAATGAGGACAACAATGTTCTTGTAGGTGGAGGCTCTTGGTTATATTTCTGTATTTACTATAGCAGTGATTTCCAACCTTTTTGACTACCCTCTGTCTTACAACTTAATGGTGTTTAGGAGTAGTCTTGCAGGGGGAGCGCAAGGGGAGGGATAGTAAGTCGATGTAAAGTAAAGAGATATCTAAACAATTGTGTAATGTCCATGCAATGGAATTGTATTTTTAAAACTTTGAAGTTTACTAGACTATCTCAATTTATTCTCAGCTACCACCAAAACACACGACATTGTCAAAACTTATGTGCAAATTCTTCCAGAGTTCAATAAATCAAACTGATAGAGGATATGAATTTAGGGTAGTCTTACCTTAGAGACAGACCCTAGGTTCCTCTAAAGCAGTGTTTCTCAACCTGGGGGTCGGGACCCCTCGGGGGGTTGTGAGGGGGTGTCAGAGGGGTCGCCAATTACTATCAGAAAACATAGTATTTTTGTTGTTCATGGTGGTTCTGTGTGGGAAGTTTGACCCAAATCTATCATTGGTAGGGTTCAGAGTGCTCTCTGAGTGTAGGTAAACTATAAATCCCAGCAATTAGAACTCCCAAATGTCAATGTCTATTTTCCCCAAATTCCTCCAGTGTTCACATTTGGGCATATTTAATATTCGTGCCAAGTTTGGTCCAGATCCATCATTGTTTGAGTCCACAGCGCTCTCTGTAAGTAAGTGAACTACAACTCCAAAAACTCAAGGTCAGTGCCCACTAAATCCTTCCAATATTTTCTGTTGGTCATGTGTGCCAAGATTGCTTCAATTCCCCCATTTGGTGGAGTTCAGAATGCTCTCTGATTGTAGGTGAACTATAACTCCCAGCAACTACAACTCCCATATGACAATATCAATCCCCACACACACGCACCTCACCAGTATTCAAATTTGGGTGTATCGGGTATTTGTGCCAAATTTGATCCAGAAAATACATCCTGCATATCAGATATTTACATTACGATTCATAACAGTAGCAAAATCACAGTTATGAAGTCGCAAAAATAATTTTATGGTTGGGGGTCACCACTACATGAGAAACTGTATTAGGGGTCAGCGGCATTCGGAAGGTTGAGAAACACTGCTCTAAAGCAAGGGTCCATGATGGAAAATCTTGGTGGGGCGGTAAGAAATGCCAAAATAGCCCCCTAAGTCCCAATAGTAGGTTCTCACCAAGATCCGGAAGTGTGCGCACCGAGAGAGTTCTATCCCAGCTGAGAAAGGATGACAGCAGCAATCATTCGCCATGCTGACATGTTTATTTCAAAATTTTCCAGTATTTTTATACATTTTCAGAACAGTCAGTTTCAAATCTCCCACCCACCCCTGTTCCCGCACTTCATCCTGATTGGTTGGAATCTTTGCAACAGCTGAGGGGCGGGACGCCTGCCAGCTTCCTCTAGCCAATGATGAGCTAGCGCTGCCTGCATTCTGGCCAACGGGGGAATTGCCTCGCCTGGCTGTTTGGACCAATGAGGACGAGAGGCGGGAGGAGGTGAAGAGACAATGAGATCGGAACTTTACAGATGAGATTATAACATGTAAATGAAGATTTGATTGACAAGAGAAGACCTCCTGGAGTCCTCAATCTTGTCACCTATTGTACTGATTTTGGAGTAAATGTTTTTCCTGATAGTTCCAGCAGTGTCCAGACTTTGTCATTTTCTGCAGGTATGGCATTCTATGGTGTGACGTTGGAACTCCCTGCTGCAGGATCAGTCAGCTGGCACTTTTGAAAGATAATACTTAAACTAGGGCACAAGGTATCATTATGGAAAGGAGAAAAAGTTGCAAATAGAGGTTTCCTTTTATTGGAGGATTTGCTATAACGTTAGGAAAGAGGAAAGGATAGACTGAGGCTGCCTCTGAGATCACGCTACCCAGCCATGCTGGCCCAATGGGGCACTTTGGAACTGTGGAACTCCCTGCTGCAGGCCAATCCAACTTGGAAGCAGGGGGTCCTCTGGGGGGCTCGACTTCAAAACCATTTGCCTTACAGCAGAAGTAGAGTGCACTGTGGTGTAACAGTAGGTCTAAATTAAGACATAACATAAAATAACATATAAATGTTTAATGAGACACCTGTGGTGGAATCTTTTTTACACAGTACCAAATTCAACTTGGCAGATTTCCAGCCAGAGTGTAATTTCTAGTTTTCTTACTTTGATCCTACTTTTTTATTTCCTATTATTTAATTCCATTCAATTTAATTTCATTCCCAGAGCCCCCGGGAAGCCTAATTGGTTTTTATGCATGTAATAATAATAATAATAATAATAATAATAATAATAATGAATATATTACCCACCTCTCCCTATGTCTTGAGGTAGAATATGATATCATTAAAACAAGAGATAAAATACTATCTAAAGACATGCAACAAGAAACACAGAGTTAAAATACAAATTGAGAAAATGCAGATTAATAATGACAAAGCGCACCATATTTTTTTTTCATTTTACGTGAGTCACATACCTCGAAAGAGGCAAAATTACCGCTTAGAAAACCCTATGAAATTAATGGGGTTATTGTAAGCCAGCAAGCGACTTGGAGACATATACAGGCACAGAAAAACAATTGAGGTGAATTGAATCTCCTGACCAGGAGATGACCTGCTTTATTGCCCAGAAGTAGACGACTGTATTTATAACCATCTTACAGCAAGAGTCAAGTGTCAGGGTCTTGTTGGTGCGAAATGATTGCTTTTACCTCTCTGCTGTTCAATCTTCTGTGACAAGTTGGATGATGAGGCAGAGGCCGGTTAAAGTGAAAACAATCTAGTGTTCAGTGACCCCAATTGTCTCTAAGAAAAAGTGGCCAAAGAATTCTGCAATCAGCAAAATACAAAAGTGTATGGCACCAGCTGCGATACTGCTAACTTACTTGGCTAGGAAGGCAAAACATAACATAACATAAATGGCTTTTGTAGCAATGGCATTGGACTGTATGTGAGCAGCATGTTCATTTAATTTCTTCACTGTTTGTCTCTGCTCACATAACTTTTTCAGATGGGACTTTTACTCATTTTTTGCTTTCAAAAATCCTATTTAGTAGTGCAGTGTTTCCCAACCGCTGTGACGCGGCACAGTAGTGTGCCATGACGGACCTCCTGCTGTGCCGCGAGAAAAGCTCTCTGCCCCCTTCCTTCCCCCCTCCTCCTGCCGAACTCCTGCTGCTTGGGGGAGGAGGAGGAAGAGCCGGGCGGCGGCGAAGAAAAAGAAGAAGGGGCCGGGGCGCTGCCTCCAATCCGCCATGACTCCTGCCCCTCGCTCGCTGAAGCCGCGTGGAGGAGCTCCACCCACTGAAGCCCGTCCACTGCTCATGCTCCTCTGCACGGCTTCAGCGAGCAAGGGGCGGGAGTCATAGTGGAGAGCGGCGCCGGGGACGGGGGCCATGACTCCCGCCCCTCGTTTGCACTGCCCCCTCAAGGCTGCAGAAGCTGTGGGAGAGTTGAAGCCAGGGGAGGGGGCGGGGCATGGCCTGGCTCCTCCCCTTCCCCCGGCTTGGGCACTTCCAGAAGCTGCTCCCAGCAGGCCACCATGCCCCAGCCATTCTTTAGTGTGTTAGCGTGTCATTTTGTGTCATTTTTGGTTGGTGGTGTGCCCCCGGATTTTTTAAATGTTAACAGTGTGCCGCGGCTCAAAAAAGGTTGGGAAACACTGGAGTAGTGCACTGTCCCATTCACAGAATTGTACAGATGTGCAGACACTGTTGTCACCAATTTGTAGCCTTCTTCTCTTTTCCCAGTGTGTCTTCCATGTGTATTTCTTTCTAGAAAAAAAACTATTAAGGAAGAAAAGATGGACTACCTTTTGATTCTTTGTGACGGAAGCCCTCCTTCAGTAAGCATCTTTTGTGATAGAGCTATCACTCACGTCCCGTTTGACCAATTCTTTATTGTCAGATTTTCTAACTTTTCCCAGGTTTTCACTATTTCAAGTCTTTTGGCACTTAACAGAAAGAGCAAAATATTTTTATTTACCAGATCCTTATTCTTACTTTAGAATACAGAAATCATTAGTAGAGCTCCTCTGAAGTGTCTTGTTTCTCCCACTATCTGGCTTATCTAAGATAGCACTTTATTGCAGAATCTCCATAGTTTGGGGCACGTTAGTCACAATTCTCTCACACCTTTTCTAACATAATTTAGAGATTCTGTTATTAGTTCTATGTAGTTTGAGTGTATAATAGTACCATCTATGCATAAATTTCAGAGTATTTTCTCTTAGTTGTTCTGAGATTGATTTATAAGCTCATGTGTTTTTTTAAAAAGATCCTGGATAATAATAATAATAATAATCTATTATTATTCCGCTCTAGCTCCCTGAGGGGACTCAGAGTGGATTACAGAATAAATATATGGCAAAATTCGATGTCATTATACAATCAACAAAGACAGACACTACATAGACAGAGGCAAGGCTACCCTCTTTTTCACTTCTGGCATCTGGAGGCTGTGCTCGGTCGGCCATGAGGGGGTGCTGTTGTTCCATTTTTCCACACCAAGGAGCCTGTTGTCCATGGACGCCTTCCTGAATGAACTGCCTAACCCTAACCTTGTACTTTTATACAAACGGCAAGGCATAACAATAGCAAAATCAGACTCCAAAAGAACAACCAACATTTCAAGGGCTCACTGGTTTCTTTTATCTGAAGCGAGATTATTTGGCATTCTCTTTGACACATAACACAGCATGTCTTCAGGGGCGCCTTTAACCTCCCCATCACAGTGGTGCCTATTTATCTACTCTCATCGCTGTTTTCAAACTGTTAGGTAAGAAGAAGCTAGGGCTACAGATGGGAGCTTACCCCAACCCGCAACTTGAACTGGCAACCTTCTGTTGGCAAGATTTTCTGTAGTTGGCAGTTTAACCTGCTCTGCTAACCAGGGCCCTTATATAATGAACTAGATGTGGAAACTGCAGTTATTTATGGAACACTTCCTTGGTTAGTCTTGGCATGCCAAAATGTTAGAGACCTTTTAAGATTTCTGTGCTTGAAGAATTAACATGGTAATTTAGATTGTTTTAGTGGTATAATTGTAGGAATCTGGAGTAGTCTGTAAATCTCATAATTCCTCAAGCCATTTGAGCTGCAATTAAAGACTAGCTGGAAGACATTTGGCTGTCTAAAGGAAAAGCAGGTGGAACCCTACTTCTACGCCCTGCAATCTATATATATAAATCTGTTCATGTCTTGGTGAGGGGCTTAGAAACAAAGAAACCACACAATGCAGACATGCCAAATTAGGCCGCAAAACACCTCACACTACAAAGTGTGTCCAGCCCTCGAAACCTACCCCAAAACAAACAAGGAAACACTCCAAAAAGCCAAAATCCTTGGAGACTACACTTCCCAGCATCCCCTGCGCCACGGATGCACCCCTTCTCCCCACTAGCCCCCAACAAAGAGAACTGCAATACCACCTTTCAACACCGCAGTGGCCCAGCACGCCAACAAACATGCCAACGCAGACAGGAGCTACGTCAGCGCGCGCAGGCGCCCTGGCCAATCCGGAGGGACCTACGCACCGCAAAGCAGCAGCGTGCGCCACGGCCATTACAAACGGCTTGCCGCCTCCTCCTCCGCCCACACCTCCCCTGTGTTATGTCGGAGTGTGCCCTCCTCCACCTCGACCACGCTCTTCCCTCACGGGGATGAATCGACAGCTGCCGCTGCATGTAAGTGTCATTTCTTTCTACTACACCAGTCTAGGCCCGTGCCCGCGAAACCCTTCAGGGACTACCACGAGACAACTGCAATTACTACTACTATCATGACCACATAGTTTCCCTTGCTGTTCTCCAGTCCATCTCCCTGCCTCGCAGAAAGGGGGCTGGACTACATAGCCTTTGCTGACCTCCTCCAATAGCCTCAGCTAACTCATACCCACAGTGACCGACCATCTAGGACTACATCTTCCCTCCTGCCTAGCAGAAACAACAAATAGAAACTACGACTACATGCCTTTCGCAAATCCCTTCCAACTCCATAGCCCTAAAAATAACAATATATACTTTCCACACAGATAGTACCAGAGTGGAAAGGAGATGCCCTAGAACACACACACACACATCTCACAATATATACCCACATTCTCCCAAGCAAACATGCACACAACACACATTCCCATCTACCTGGGTGCCTGCAATGCTATTCCCATACTTCTGCCCACGGGGTTGGACAGCCCGGCCTCCTCCAACTCTATGCTTCAATGAATACAAACCCACATATAGAGAGAACATAAACTACCCCTTTCATAACATGTACAGCACATTAGCATGCCTTCCCCTCCTCTTACAGTGCCATCACCCTGCTGGACACAACCCTACAAATGTCACCAAGAAAACCTAACGTGGGACTTCATTTCTCAAATCTTCACACTAAGCCACAGCAATGCGTGGCGGGGTACAGCTAATGGTTTCCAACACCCAAGAGCAACCAAGTTATCTAGAGAAGGGCAACTAAAATGGTAAAAGGTCTGGAAGCCAAGCCCTATGAGGAGTGGCTTAGGGAGCTTGGTTTGTTTGGGTTGGAGAAGAGAAGGTCAAGAGAGGGCATGATAGCCAACCCAGAACCATCTTTTTCCTCAATTCAGAAGTTAGTGCCTCTGCCTAATGGTAGGGCTAGTTCTGCTACAATCTCGGCATTACTTCGCGAACGAAGATTCTTAGGAAGGACTCATCCCACGCTTTTTACAAGTGCGTTGATGGCTAAAAAGGCCAATCAGAGATAGGCAAGTTCGGTTGCAGAAAGCACCGCAGAAAGTCTCCTTGGGTGATGTTGTTTCCAAGTTGCGGTTCTTTCTGCGTTGTTGTTTCTCTTTGAGTCCCATTTGGCGTGTCTTCTCGAAAGAGGCCGCAGCATTGTGGATAGTGCGTCTCCATGCCTCCCGATGTGAGGCCAGGGTGGACCATTGTTGGTGATCAATCTGGTCGAGCCTGAGATGTTGTTTCAGGGAGTCCTTATATCTCTTTTTAGGGGCGCCTCTCCTGCGCTGACCCATGGTGAGTTCACCATAGAGTAGTATCTTTGGGAGGCGGTGGTCCTCCATCTTAGAGATGTGCCCTGCCCAGCGCAGCTGTGTTCTTAATAGCATGGCCTCAATGCTGGTGATCCCTGCTTGCTCAAGGACAGCAACATTAGTCACATAGTCGGTCCAGTTTATATTTAGGATTGTGCGAAGACAGCGCTGATGAAAGTGTTCGAGGAGTCGTAGGTGTTGGCGATAGGTGACTCATGTTTCAGACCTATATAGGAGAATAGATAGTACGATAGCTCTGTACGCACTGATTTTGGTGCTTTGCCTCAGGTGTTTGTTGCTCCAGACTCTTTTGTGAAGCCTTCCGAATGCACTACATGCCTTTGCTAATCTGTGATCTATCTCTTTGTCAATCTTGGCGTCTGAAGAGATGATGCTTCCCAGGTAGGTGAACTGCTGAACGGACTTAAGCACAGATTTGCCTATGCTGACGTGCTATACAATGAATGTATAGTAAAAAATGTAAGGGAGGAAGGGTTGCTCTATTAGCTTTCTGTGGGAAAAGCAAAGAAAATGGAAAAGAAGAGACTTTTGCATTGAAGAAAAAGATGGTTCTGGGTTGGGAAGTTGGTTAAAGCAGTCAAAATTACTCTACAAACAAAACTTTGGAAACAGCATTGCTCAGCAAGATGTCATTGCTTTTAGAAAAATACTTTGCTGGATAATGGAAGGCATTATTATCAATACAAAAGCAATAAAGCCCTTGGCTATTGAACCAAGACAAAAGAACGTAATAGAACAATGTGAAGAATAAACTGCAGGATTACAGAAGATAACACAGCTGCACGAGAACATCAACATTCATAGAAGGAGAGAAACCCCTTGGAGAGACAGCTACCCGCATGTAGGGATTTCAGGAAAGCAGGAGCGAAAGGACATAAATTTAATGAAGAAGGAGCAAATCTGGAAATACAAGTCCTTTCAGTTGCCGAAGTGCATATAAATGGCCAAAAAAGTGGGCAGTCATGAATCTATTCTTAAAGCAACACTATAAACAAAACAGAAATACTGCATTGGTCAGCTGGTGCTTATAATTTTACAGAGTCAAAGACATTCGTTCCTATTCAAAGGATTAAGAGACTGTCCTGCATGTAAGTTACTGTGTAAGCTACAGTTCAGTACTGTATGGTTCAAAAAAGCAGTGTTTCCCAACCAGTGTGCCATGGCACACTAGTGTGCCGTGAGCGATCATGAGGTGTGCAGTGGGAAATTGGAACCTCCAATACCCTTTCTTCCCTCTCCTGTCAAACACTTTTTCTTCTCCACTCAGGCTCCCTTCTTTCCAGCCTCGCTCTGCTCGCTATACTCACGCTGCCGCCATTTTGATCCAAGGGGGCAGCGTGAGCGTGTTCAGGAGGGGAGGGAGGAAGACGTGGGGCGAGTCTGCGAAGTAGCGCCCGCACGGGTCACGTCTTCCTCCCTCCCCCCTCCCCTCCTGAAGAAGGAGCCTGAAAGAAGAAAAAGTAAGTGTTCGGCAGGAGGGGGAAGAAAAGGTGCAAAGGGGAAGGGGGAGGAAGAGGTCTCTGTCGAAAGCTGTCATGGGCAAACTTGTACCTTCCAGGTGTCTGGACTCCAACTCCCACCATTCCTAGCAGCCTCAGGACCTTTTCCTTTCCCTCCCTCAGCCACTTAAGCAGGAAAGGGCCTCAGGTTGTTAGGAATGGTGGGAGTTGAAGTCCAAAGCACTCAGAGGGCCGAAGTTTTCCCATGCCTGTTTTAGGGACCTTAAAGTGCTGAGCTTCCTTCCAACACTGTGATTCTGGATAGAAAACAAACAGCAACATAACACAACATTGTTTGAGTCCACAGTGCTCTCTGGGTGTAGGTGAACTACAACTTCCAAACTCAAGGTCAATTCCCAAGCAAACCCTTCCAGTACTTTCTGTTGGTAATGAGAGTTCAATATGCCAAGTTTGGTTCAATTCCATTGTTGCAAGAGTTCAGGATGCTCTTTGATTGTGTGTTAACTATAAATTGAGCAAGACCTTCATGTGTGTCTTTCTGCCATTCCTGCCAGGATATCTATGTTGTGTTCATCGAAACAGGCCCAGGTTTCACACTGAGTGTATAAATACATTTAAAAACATATTAACTATATGTATTACTGTGCTAGAGTGTCATTTTGGTTGGTGGAGTGCCCCAGGATTTTGTAAATGTAAAAAATGTGCCGCGGCTCAAAAAAGGTTGAAAAACACTGCAATTGAGTATATTTTCTCACAGGCTTCATTTCCACAAACTTCCTCTCTCTTTAATAAAAGTTGATACCAGGCTACTTGCCTGGAGCTTGGGGAAGGAAGGACTACCGTTTCCAGAACCCTCAGCCAGCATTAGGGTTGTAGCTGGCGATTAGGAGATGTATTTCCAAAAATGTAAATGCATAGAACTACCTTTTGACTCCATCCATGGCATAAAATATCCTCAGCAAGTTGAGTATACTAGGCAAGGACATGAAAGACAGAAGCTGTCTTGGAGACCATACTTCAGACATGATTTGAAAGGCCTGGAGTTCAGGGCAAGCTCTGTGGAAGACTGACTTCAAGTTGATGGTTTGTTTCGTTTTCTTTGTGACTTAAGTGTGGTGTGTGCAGCTTTGCTGTACTTACATGGTGTTGGGCACATATTCAGGTCAATAATTTATTTTCATCCACTGTTACATGGTTTATTTTCACATGTTTTGAGTTGTGCAGTTGCGGAGCATCTGTGTGTACATCTACACTGTAAAATTAATGCAGTTTGATACCACTTTTACTGCCATAGTTCAATGATATGGAATCATCTGAGTTGTAGCCTTCCCTGTCAAAGAATACTGATGCTTCACCAAACTAATGGTAAAGGTAAACGATTCCCCTGATATTGAGTCTAGTCATATCCGACTCAGGAGGTGGTGCTCATCTCAATTTCTAAGCCAAGGAGCCTGCATTGTCCGTAGACACCTCCAAGGTCATGTGGCCAGCAAGACTGCATGGAGTGCCGTTACCTTCACGCAGAAGCGGTACCAACTGATCTCGCATTTGCATGTTTTCAAACTGCTAGGTTGCCAGAAGCTGGGGCTAACAGCAGGAGCTCATCCCGCTCCCTGGATTCGAACTGCAAACCTTTTTCGGTCAGCAAGTTCAGCAAATCAGCGGTTTCACCAAACTACAACGCCTCTTTATCTTTTAATTCTCCAGCTATAAACATTTTAAGATACTAAATTGCCTGTAGCCGTTCTCACAAGTACATGGTGTAAGTCGGGCCCCGATTCAGTTATTGTTCTACATGACCACCCAGATTGGAGTTGTAGAACATCTCTTATCTGAAGGGGTTATCCAAATTTTTCATTTATCTTACTTTTCACTATATATTTATAGTATGTTTACTATGTAATGTACTGTTAAGCCTGTGTTGATACTGTATAAATAGCATTCTACTTTATCTGAATGCATGGCTGTCTGAAATACAGTCTTAGAAATAAACAAGGCTGTAGAATAATTGCTAGAGTAGTTTGAAAGGAGGTTATTTTTCTTGTGTTAGACTATCTGTGGCATTTCTTATGTCAAAATTAATGTTTTCTTCTAACGGCTTTTAACCATCATAAATATGATATATAATTACATATTTATAAAACTTTAAAAGTTTTTATGAACATTTACTGAGTTGGTGGCAGAGAATAAACTATATTTATTGTCATAGACACAAACTTCAGAATTATAAACTGTTTCTCACACAGACCTCTGCCATGAAATGATCAAGAATATTTGCTTCGACGTTTTAGGGGTGGTTGATCCATGAAAAAATTGATTCTAAACTCATGTGGGGGATTTCCGTTGCTGGTTTGTTATAGAAATTAATCCGAATTTTTTCAAATAAATTTCGTAATTGAAACATAATTAATAACGAATTTCGTTATTATTACGTTATTTGTTCCACGCATGCGCGACAGGAGGGTGGAAGGTGCTGCCTGCACTCCCCTCTGGCCAGCTGACACCAGAAGGAGGGCGCGAGGAGGAGGGTGCAAGGAGGAGGCGGATGGAAGCCCCACGCCCGGGGCTGCTGCCGCGCATGCGCAGCAGTGCCCTGGGGGCGGGGCGTCTTTTGGCCTAGGGCGCCAAAAGACGTTAATCCGGGCCTGGTGATGCTCAGCCCGTAGATGCCTCCATAATGTTAGATCATGTTGGATAAAGATAGTTTCTGGTTGCTTGAGAGTTACTCTTAAAATAGGCCTAGCTGTGTATCCCAATACTATACAATGCTGTGTATCCCATACTATACTATACCATTAACTATTGACATAATAATGAAGATGTACTGTCTTATAAATTTTATTTTCTTTTAATGTTTATTTAAAGTATGATTTAAAGCAGGCCTGTCCAACAGGTAGCCCGCGGGCCGTACACGGCCCGCCAGCCCCTTGGACGCGGCCCGCCTACCCACCTGGGATGAATAATATTTGAAATTTTTTTAAAAAAATTTTTTGGGGAAAAAATTCGGGGGGGGGGCCGCTC
This sequence comes from Anolis apletophallus, assembly GCA_030556195.1. Classification (NCBI taxonomy): domain Eukaryota; kingdom Metazoa; phylum Chordata; class Lepidosauria; order Squamata; family Anolidae; genus Anolis; species Anolis apletophallus. The sequence continues at coordinate 124,789,558 of JARBWK010000005.1, forward strand.
AGGGGGGCGCTCGTGGGCATGCGCGGGAGGGCGCCTCACCTCTCCCGCCCGGCGGCCTGCGCGGCGGCCTGCCCCTTTTCGGCAGGGCTGGGTGACGTCAGAGGAAGAGGTGGAGGCGCCGGCGTTTGACGTCTCCCAGCCCTGCCTAAAAGGGGCAGGACGCGCAGGACGCTGGGCGGGAGAGGCATCCTGCGCGGCCTGCCCCTTTTCGGCGGGGCTGGGTGACGTCGCCAAACCCTGCCGAAAAGGGACGTTGCGCTTGGTGACGTCGGCGTGGTGCCGGGTCCCTTCCACCTCTTCCTCCTCACCGCTGAGGAGGAAGAGGTGGAAGGAACCCGGTGCCACGCCAGCGTCACCAAGTGCGCCCTGGCGCGCATGCGCGGCGTCCCTTTTCGGCGAGGCTTGCTGACGTCACCAAGCCCCCGAAAAGGGACGTCGCTTGGTGACGCCGGCGTGGTGCCGGGTTCCTTCCACCTCTTCCTCCTCAGCATGCCGTCAGGAGTGGCCCCGCCCCCGCGAGCGACCCCGCGACCCCACCCCCCGCTGCGGCCCCCCAGGTCATCAGTGACCAGAACTCCGGCCCCTGGGCCAAAATAAGTTGGACAGCCCTGATTTAAAGTATTTAAATATTCTGCATTGCCTCCGTAATGATACATAGTTAACAAACACTGATCACAGTTCCCTGGTTCAGGCAGAACAAAGCACAACTAGCGGAATTGATTCACAGCTTGCTGCCCTCTTTTCATAACCTCAAAACTGTTTTTGGAGATAGATACATCCACTCTACCTAATGATAGGGCTGGTCATGCTGCTTGGATTCGAGCAATAATATAGTTGGGAAAGACAACCACTCTGATTTGTTGGGTGATGTGAATTGCCTTTTCCCTAAACCCATTGATGGGAAGGCACTCAAGGGAAAGCTGCTGTTTGCTTATTGGCTTTGTCACCTGCTGTTTTAATTAAAGAAGCTTACTCGATAACATGTGTCTCTTCGGGTGGCCGAGTCATGCTTTCGGACATTAAAAACCCCACACTGCGTCGCAAAAGACCGGACGCCAATAAGAGAAGGGAGAGAAGAATACACCCACACACCACCCTCCGTAAAATTAAGTTTCTTTCTATTTTGGCCTGAATCAGTTGCAGAATCACAGTTAGAAGAGACCACAAGGCCATCCAGTCCAACCTCTTTAGCCATGCAGAAATATACAATCAAAGCACTCCAGCTTCTGCTTAAAAACCACCAGATGATGAGATTGTGGGCAATGCCAAACAGCGCTTGCTGCCAGAAAACTCTTCCTACCATTTAAATGAATTTTATAGTGCTGTGTTTTAATTGTGGTGCGCCCCCCTTGAGCCGTGAGGAGTGGTGGATAAGAAATGAATTTTATTTATTTATTTATTTATTTACATCATTTATATTCCGCCCTTCTCACCCCGCAGGGGACTCAGGGTGGATCACAATGCACATATACAGGCAAACATTCAATGCCATTGACATACAACATATTATTATTATTATTATTATTCAGGTTTCTATGCCGCCGACTCCCTGAGGCTCGCGGCGGCTCACAGGAACCGAAACATTCACACAAGCAATGCCATCTAAGACAATTAAACAGTTAAACATATATAGACAGACACTCAGAGGCAATTTAACATTCCAGAAATCAGTTAAATTAGCCTCCCCACAAAGTGGTACCTAAATTTCCTACTTGACAGATGCAACTGTCTTTCGGGTTGCAAAGGTCGACAACGAGCTACACAAATTGGTCGAGTGCTCACCCCGACCCGGGCAGGCCTCAAACTCATGACCTCCTGGTCAGTAGAGATCTTATGCAGCTGACACCCAGCCAGCTGCGCCACATTCTTGGTGCGGGAATATTATTATTATTGTTTCCTCCTCCAATCTGAATCCCTTGCTTGGTGTCCTAGTTTCTAGAGCAGCGGAAGATAGGTAATGCCAATCATAGCTGTGAAACCCAATCCCATCTACGATTACTTGGAAATAAGTCTAATTTTAGCTGGGCATTTCTTCCCAGATAAGATGGACTGTAATGGTTGGACTGCTGGACTACAAGGCGTGAGACCCTGCTTGGTGATGAAACTCCCTAGGTATTTATTAGGCCTGGTTGATCCATTAAAAAATGGTTCAAAACGTGTTCTGGATGTAGGGGGCGCTGGCGCTTCCAATCTGAATGATATCTGAAATTTTTGGGAAACATTTTGAAATTTATTCGGAAAAATTCCGAAATTACGGAATGGCTTTGTCAATGGCGTCCGTGATTGCGCAATGCGCAAAAACCTGCAAAAAACCTCAGTCTGACGTGTGTGTGTGTGGGGGGGGGGGGAAATCCGCTTCCAGACTGGGTTTACCATGGCTCCTGCCCCTAGATCCTTCTCCCTAGGATCTAGGACAGAAGCCAAGTGTCTTTATCGTTCTTTGTTCAGGGCTGCAATGGTCTGTGGGGAATGAAGTACTCTCTCTGTCACCTTTGAGATTTGGGATGTAGGACTGCTGGCCAATCAGAGTCGGTTTTGCAAGTTCCCCCTCAGTGTCAACCAATCATGTTGTTTAAATGTAGAGTCTTGGATTCTTGGATGCTGGCCAATCGGAGTCCTTTATGCAAATAGTCCCTCAGTGGCAACCAGTCCCCTCTGTCTGATGCCTTAGAGCAGTGTTTTTCAACCTTTTTTGAGCCGCGGCACATTTTTTACATTTACAAAATCCTGGGGCACACCACCAACCAAAATGACACAAAATGACACTCTAACACAATAATACATATAGTTAATATGTTTATAAATGTATTTATACACTCAGTGTGAAACCTGGGCCTGTTTTGATGAACACAACATATATATATGACTTCCTCTGACATATTTATACATGGCTATCATGTCTTCTCTCAGCCTTCTCTTCTTCAGGCTAAACATGCCCAGCTCTTCATGCCGCTCCTCACAGAGCTTGTTCTCCAGACCTTTGTGAAATTTCACCCTGAGTGAAACTTGCTTCCAGTTAACTATGGATGTCAGGAAGCTGTTATAAACAGTTCTTTTGGGGGGGGGGGAGGCAACTATCGTGGAAAAAAACACATTTCCAAGCGGAGATATGTTTCTTGGAAACCTGTGAGGGGGCTGCTAGGAAGGGGGAAGAGTGCCAATTTCCCATGGCACACCTGATGGCCATGGCCACGGCACACTGGTTGGGAAACACTGCCTTAAGAGTGTTGGAGTTCTGAGGCTGGCCAATCAGAGTCCTTTATGCAAATAATCCCACAGTGGCAACCAATCGAAACGCTGCCACATATTCCTCCGCACCTCCCGCCGCAAACACTGACTTTTATTATATACATAGAAGATAGATAGATAAATATAAATCTTTTGTTGTTGTATGATGCTTTTAGATCAGTGTTTCCCAACCTGTGTGCCGTAGCACACTAGTGTGCCGTGAGCAATCATCACGTGTGCCATGGGAAATTGGAACCTCCAATACCCTTTCTTCCCCCTCCTGCGGAACACTTTTTCTTCTCCACTCGGGGTCCCTTCTTCCCAGTCTCGCTCTGTTTGCTTTGCCTGCTTTGCTCTGGGGTGACTCTGCGCAGTAGCGCGCGCATGGGTCATGTCTTCCTCCCTCCCCCTCCCCTCCTGAACACTCTCACGCTGCCCCCTCGGATCAAAATGGCGGCAGAAGCAGCAGTGTAGAAGAAAAAGTAAGTGTTCGGCAGGAGGGGGAAGAAAGGGCGCGAAGGGGAAGGGGAGGAAGAGGTCTCTGTCGAAAGCTGGCGGGGGCAAACTTGGACCTTCCAGGTGTTTTGGACTCCAACTATTACCATTCCTAGTAGTCTCAGGCTCTTTTCCTTTTTCTCCCCCAGCCACTTAAGCAGGAAAGGGCCTCAGGCCTTTAGGAATGGTGGGAGTTGAAGTCCAAACCATCCAGAGGGCCGAAGTTTTCCCATGCCTGTTTTAGGGACCTTAAAGTGGTGAGCCTCCTTCGGACATTGTGATTCTGGATAGAAAACAAACAATAACATAACATTGTTTGAATCCACAGTGCTCTCTGGGTGTATTCCCAAGCAAACCCTTTCAGTACTTTCTGTTGGTAATGAGAGTTCAATATGCCAAGTTTGGTTCAATTCCATTGTTGCAAGAGTTCAGGATGCTCTTTGATTGTGTGTTAACTATAAATCCCAGAAACTGTAACTCCCAAATGTCAAGGTCTATTTTCCCCAAACTCCATCTGTGTTCACATTTGGGCATATTGAGTATTCATGCCAAGTTTGGTCCTGATCCAACATTGTTTGAGTCCGCAGTGCTCTCTGAATATTGACTCAAGGTAAATGCCCACCAAACTCTTATAGTATTTTCTCTTGGTTATGGGAGTTCTGTGTGGGAAGTTTGTGTCTTTCTGCCATTCCTGCCAGGATATCTATGTTGTGTTCATTGAAACAGGCCCAGTTTTCACACTGAGTGTATAAATACATTTAAAAACATATTAACTATATGTATTACTGTGTTAGAGTGTCATTTTGTGTAATTTTGGTTGGTGGTGTGCCCCAGGATTTTGTAAATGTAAAAAATGTGCCGTGGCTCAAAAAAGGTTGAAAAACACTGTTTTAGATGGTACTAGCTGTACCCGGCACGCATTGCTGTGCCCTATTTAGGAGATGCGAGAAAGTCTGAGTATGTAANGGTTGGAATTGANNNNACTTACGGTCTTGGTGGGGTCATGGCTGTGTCGTTGTGGGTTGTTCTGGTGGGTGGGATGTTGAAGTCCTGTGGAGTTGTCGGTGTGTGGTGTTGCTGCAGAGCTTGTGGATATATAATGTTTTTTTTGTCTTTCCGTCTGCTGTGTTGATGTAGAGGTTGATGCTTGTGTGGGTGGGGTACTTTGGAAGTGAGTGGAGGTACTTGAAATCCCATCATCCATGGTGTGTCCTCCTCTGAACTGCAGTAGGATGGAGTGTGGGTCATGGGGGCACTGTGTGCCAAGTTTGGTCTTTATCGGTCTTGGTTCTGGGCCACAGTGGTCTGTGGGGAATGATGGGTTTTGAAGTAGTACAAATCCCATAATCCATGGAGGTACATCAATCCCCATGATCCATGGTCCACCCTCCTCCAAACTGTAGTAGAATGTAGCGTGGGTCATAGGGGCTCTGTGTGCCAAGGTAGGTTACTGTAAATTCAGGCCATACACAATGTCCCATGAGCTGAGGCCTAGTCGGGAAAATCAAGTTAATGAAGCCTTACTGTCAATTCGGCGCTTAAACAGCATTCCATTAAGTGAGGCCTAGTCAGGAAAATCATGTTAATGAAGCCTTACTGTCAATTTTGGGCGTGGTCTGTGATTTGTAGGGGTTTAAATTTTCTGTGGGAAGTGAATTGGGTGTACGTGTTGGCGACTGCCTCAGGCCTTTGCCTTATCCTCCTCTGCCGGTTTATTACGGGTCGGAATGTTCATGTTGGCTGGCCAATAGAGGCGTTATGCAAATACTCCCTCACTGGCAACCAATCATGTTGTCAGAATGTGGATGCTGGGAGATTGGCTGGCGGCCACAGAGGATGCTTGGAAATGTAGGTTTTTTTGTATCGTTGTTTTGGGGGCCTTTTAGGTTTTGGGGGGGAAAGTTTCTTTGCTAAAAACCTACCTTGCCTGAGGCCTATTTTTGTTGCCAAGTTTGGTGTCTCTGCCTTGTAAGGTTTCTCTGCCTAGGACGTTCGTTCCATGACGGGACCTCCTTTATATAATACTAGCTGTACCCGGCACGCGTTGCTGTGCCCTATTTTGGAGATGCGAGGAAGTCTGAGTATGTAAGGGTTGGAGTTGTTGTTAGTTATGGTGTTGTTGGGGTCATGGCTGTGTTGTTGTGGGTTGTTTTGGTGGGTGGGATGTTGGAGTCCTGTGGAGTTGTTGTTGTGTGGTGTTGCTGGCGTTCTGCATAGCTTGTGGATATACAATGTTTTTGTCTTTCCGTCTGCTGTGTTGATGTAGCGGTTGATGCGTGTGTGGGTGGGGTACTTTGGAAGTGAGTGGAGGTACTTGAAATCCCATTATCCATGGTGTGTCCTCCTCTAATCTACAGTCGGATGGAGTGTGGGTCATGGGGGGCATTGTTTGCCAAGTTTGGTCTTTATCGGTCTTGGTTCTGGGACACAGTGGTCTGTGGGGAATGATGGGTTTTGAAGTACTACAAATCCCATTATCCATGGAGGTACTTCAAGTCCCATAATCCATGGTCCACCCTCCTCCAAACTGTAGTACAATGTAGCGTGGGTCATAGGGGCTCTGTGTGGCAAGGTAGGTTACTGTAAATTCAGACCATACACAATGTCCCATGAGCTGAGGCCTAGTCAGGAACAGCAAGTTAATGAAGCCTTACTGTCAATTGAGGCCATACACAATGTCCAATGAGCTGAGGGCTAGTCAGGAGAATGAAGTTAATGAAGCCTTACTGTCAATTCAGAGCGTAAACAGCATTCCATTAAGTGAGGCCTAGTCAGGGAAATTAAGGTAATGAAGCCTTACTGTCAATTTTGGGCGTGGTCTGTGATTTGTAGGGGTGTAAATTTTCTGTGGGAAGTGAATTGGGTTTGTTTTGTGCCTCAGCCCTTTGCCTTATCCTCCTCTGACAGTTTATTATGGGTCGGAATGTTCATGTTGGCTGGCCAGTACAAGAGTTATGCAAATCCGCCCTTATTGGCAGCCAATCATGTTGTCAGAATGTAGAGGCTGGGAGAGTCGTTGGCAGCCCCGGAGGATGCTGGGAAATGTAGTTTTTAAACTCGTTGTTTTGGGGGCCTTTTAGGTTTTGGGGGGGAAAGTTTCTTTGCTACAAACGTACCTTGCTTGAGGCCTATTTCTGTTGGCAAGTTTGGTGTCTCTGCGTTGTAAGGTTTCTCTGTTTGGGAAGGTCGTTCCACGACGACTCTTCCTTTATATATATAGATTATTGCAGTGTTTCTCAACCAGTGTGCCGTGGCACACTAGTGTGCCGTGAGCGATCATCAGGTGTGCCGCGAGAAAAGCTCTCTGCCCCCCTTCCTTCCCCCCTCCTCCTGCCAAACTCCTGCTGCTTGGGAGAGGAGGAGGAAGGGCCGGGCGGCGGCGAAGAAAAAGAAGGGCGCTGCCTCCTTCGGCTGTTTCCCCAACCAGCCTCCAATCCGCCATGACTCCCGCCCCTTGCTTGTTGAAGCCGCACGGAGGAGCCCCGCCTAATGAAGCCCATCCACCGCTCATGCTCCTCCTCTGTGAGAGAGCTGAAGCCGGGGGGGGGGGGGGATGACGCAGCCTGGCTCTGCCCCCTCCCCCCGGCTTCAGCACTCCCACAGCTTCACCAGCCTTGAGGGGGCAGTGCCAAGCCAGCGGCGGCAGAGCCAACACAAGGCTGGCGAAGCTGTGGGAGAACTGAAGCCAGGGGGAGGGGGCGGGAATGGCGTGGGGGAGGGGCTCTTCCCCCAGCCTGGCTCGGCACTCCCAGCAGCTGCTCCCAGCAGGTCACCATCCCCCATCCATTCTTTACTGTGTTAGAGTGTCATTTTGTGTCATTTTGGTTGGTGGTGTGCCCCCAGATTTTTTTTATGTTAAAAGTGTGCCGCGGCTCAAAAAAGGTTGGGAAACACTGGATTATTGCATTGAATCCTTGCTGTGAGGCGATCTGAGTAGAGAAGATGGGGATAGAAAAGTCTTAAAAGAAAGAAATGAAATGGTGAGGGCTCTGCTGCGTTTCCCCAAGTCAAGAGTGGGGTCCTTCTTGGGAGCTGGGGAGGGGGTGTCTTCTTGGGAGCTGGGGAGGGGGTGTCTTCTTGGGAGCTGGGGAGGGGGTGTCTTCTTGGGAGCTGGGGAGGGGGTGTCTTCTTGGGAGCTGGGGAGGGAGTGTCTTCTTGGGAGCTGGGGAGGGGGTGTCTTTCCCAGGAGGCGGGAGGAAGGGGAGTCCTTGGAAAGGCTGGCGAAGAGGGCAAGGGGAGGTCAGGAGGGGCAAGGCACGCTTTCAGGCGGAGAGGAAGGAGGAGCGCCTCCCTCTCGCCTCGCCTGCTTTGCAGCTGCCTGCCTTTCCCTGGGCGCAAAGCCTGCGAGTGGCCCTCCTCTTGCCCTTGGGGGCCAGCCAAGGCGGCGCTAAAGGGCTCCTCCACAGAAGGAGGCGGAGGGAAAGAGGAGGAGGAGGAGACACAGCGTCTCCGCCGGGAGATGGCCAGAGCGCGGCGCGGAGTGGAGTCCCTCTCTGCCTTCCTCCTGTTGCTGACTCGCCTGCCTTTCACCTCTAACAAGGTAATACGCAACTTCTGGCTTTTGGGGGGAATGGAAAGGCGCATTTCAGGGATCAGGGCTGGACCAAAGGGGGAGAAGAAGAGGCAACGAGTCTCTCTAAGTCTCTGGATCTTTGGATAGGAAGGACGTTTTGGAGCCCCATCTACACACACTGCTATAGAACTCATCTCATGCAGTTGGGCTGCATTGAACTTCATAGGGTGAGTAGTCTATCATGCAGTGTAGGTGGACTCCGAGCCTCCTTTGTGTAGAACAGGGGTGCTCACACTTTTCCAGCATGCGAGCTACTTCTAAGACAACCAAGTCCCAAAGATCTACCTACCCACTACTCAGAGAGCCATAAAAGCAAAATATTATGAAATTTATTTCAGTGAGAGCCATATAATACATTTTAAGACTGAATTCAACTAAATGTGAGTATAATAAGCCCCTGAGCATTCCTCACAAATGGCATGGGAGCCATACACACTGTGCCTGTGATCTGCCTGGGATCTACCAGGACACCCTTCGAGATCTACCAGTAGATCACGATCTACCTAATGAGCACCTCTGGTGTAGAGTATAAAATAAACATCAGGAGAAGAACAAGAATGGGAGGATCTACACCAGGGGTGCTGCTCACACTTTTTCAGCATGCGAGCTACTTATAACACAACCAAGTCAAAATGATCTACTCACCCACGACTCAGAGAGCCATAAAAGCAAAATATTTGGAAATGTATTTCAATGAGAGCCATATAATATATTTTAAGACTGAATTCAACTAAATGTGAGTATAATAAGCCCCTGAATTTATTCATAATAATAATGATAATATTCATTCAGCCTCTGCTACTACTACTAATAATAGTAACAACAACAACAGGTTCCTAGAGTATAAGGAGACCTCCAAGGGCCATCCAGTCCAACCTCCTTCTGCCATAAGGGAAAAACACAATCAAAGCATTCCTCACAGATGGCCATTCAGCCTCTGATAATAATAATAATAATAATAATAGGGTTCCTAGAGTAGAAGGAGACCTCCAAGGGCCATCCAGTCCAACCTCCTTCTGCCATAAGGGAAAAACACAATCAAAGCATTCCTCACAGTTGGCCATTCAGCCTCTGATAATAATAATAACAATGGGTTCCTAGAATAGGAGGAGAACCCCAAAGGGCCATCCAGTCCAACCTCCTTCTGCACCCGGGCAATGTTGGAAGCCTGCGGGGTGGGACTGAGCCTTCCTCCCGCCCTGCCTGCGATCTACCAGGACGCCCTACGTGATCTAGATCATGATCTACCTAATGAGCACCCCTGATCCACAGGGATGGTGAAGATCTGGTTGCTTGAGAGTTTATTTATGTGTGCATTACAAATGTGACTCCCAATAATAATAATAATAATGCTTTGCCACCACTCTCATCATAGTGGATGGTGACAGGAGGCTTGGAAGAGGCTTGCCCGTCCTATTCGGTTCTTGTGTGCGAATTTCTTGTATCATTTCATTTCTTATTGTAAGTGTATATATTTTTTCTTTGAATCATTATTATTTCTGATGTATTTTGTATTTTACTGTGTTATATTTTAGAAGGGCTTGGCCTCATGTTAGCCGTCCCGACTCCCCTTTGGGGAGATGGTATCAATAAAAATGATGATGATGATGATTGTTATTATTATTACTACTACTACTAAGAGGAGTTTCTGAGCAGTTCAGTGCAGTTTGATCACACTGAACTTCATTAGATGAGTCTACTATGCAGTGTAGACAGAGCCCAAGCTTCTTTGAGCATCCTTGGAGTAAAGAAAAATTAGGGTATAAACATAATAATAATCGAGTAAAGTTCTGCCTCTGTTCATCTATATGTGTGTATGTGGAAATGGCAGGGATTGTCTGCTAAGTATGTCTACCTGTAATCCGCTCTGAATCCCCTTCGGAGTGAGAAGAGCGGAATATAAATAAAATGTATTATTATTATTATTAAAGGTAAAGATTTTCCCCTGACTTTTAAGTCCAGTCGTGTCCAACTCTGGGGGGTGGTGCTCATCTCTGTTTCTAAGCTGAAGAGCCAGCATTGTCCGTACACACTTTCGAGGTCATGTGGCCGGCATGACTGCATGGAGAGCCGTTACCACCTGCTGGAGCGGTACCTATTGGGCTACTCACATTTGCATGTTTTCAAACTTCTAGGTTGGCAGAAGCTGGGGCTAACAACGGGAGCTCATCATGCTCCCCGGATTCGAACCTGCAGTCTTTCGGTCAGCAAGTTTAGCAGCTCAGTGGTTTAACTCACTGCGCCACCAGAGGCTCCAAAAATAATAATAATAACAATAATAGTGATACTGGGTGCAGTGTCTAAAGACCTTGGCATGCACTTAAAAACAATCAGCACTGACAAAATTACCATCTGTCAGCTGCGAAAGGCCACCCTACTTGGATCTGCATGCATTATACATACATACATCACACAGTCCTAGGCACTTGGAAAATATCTGATGTGTGATCAAATACAAAAGCCAGCATAGTGATCTTATTTGTTGTGCACTTGCAAATCTTGTTATGTATGAAGTAATAATAACAATATTGATAATAATAATGGCGATGATGATAATCAGAGGATCCACAGAGCTGGTAAAGATCTGGGGGCTTGGGTGAGGTTGCGGAGTTTATTCATGTGTGTATTACAAATGTGACTCCAATAATAATAATAATAATATTTCATATCTGTTTCTCTTGTCACAGTAGATAGTGACAGGAGGCGTGGAAGAGGACTTTCTGAGCAGTTCAGTGTAGTTTGACTGTTTTGAACTTCATTAGATGAGTCTACCGTGCAGTGTAGATGGACCCCAAGCCTCTTTAGTCTCCTTTGAGTAGAGAAAAAGTGGGATATAAATAAACACAACAACTACTACTACAAGAAAGGAGGTTCCATCTGAACATTAGGAAGAACTTCCTGACTGTGAGAGCCGTTCAACAGTGGAACTCTCTGCCCTGCAGTGTGGTGGAAGCTTCTTCTTTGGAAGCTTTTAAACAGAGGCTGGATGGCTATCTGTCGGGGGTGCTTTGAATGCAGTTTTCCTGCTTTTTGGGAGGGGGTTGGACTGCATGGCCCATGAGGTCACTTCCAACTCTATGATTCTATGATTCTAACAACAACAATAACAACAATACAATAATGGGAGGATCCACAGGACTGATAGTGGTTGCTTGGGTGAAGTTGCGGCATTTATGTATTTATGTATTACAAATGTGACTCCAATAATAATAATAATAATAATACTATATTTCGTAGTTACTTCTCTTGTCAGTGGAAAGTGACAGGAGGCTTGGAAGAGGAGTTTCTGAGCAGTTCAACTCCCATCACTTCCTTAAGGAGGAATTATGAGGGTAGTTTGCACTTTGGGTCAGCTTTATGGGGAAGTGTCAGGGAAGTATGGTTGTCCAGATGCTGACATAGTCCAGATTGTTTAGCACAGGCTATATACACTCCAAACAGGCCGATATTTTGTGGTTGTTTGGAAACTGGATTCTGGAGAACAGGGCTCGAATCCCAGCTTGGCCATGGAAACCCGCTAGATGACCTTGGCCAAGTGACACTGTCTCAGCCTCAGAGGAAGGCACAGGCAAACTTGCTATGAAAAAAAAATCTTGCCTTTGGGTCGGAAGCAACAGAAACAACAGGAACAACAACATAAATGAAGTGCAGCCTTGTTCAGAAACTACTGTGCAGTACTTCCAGTGTGTTGGGTTGCGTGCAGCCTCGGCCTTCTTCTCATCACATTCTGGATGGCGGGGAAAGTGGGTTGTTTTAACTCTTTTGTGCACTTTGAAAAGGACAGTGTATTTTACTAGTGCTTGCACATACACTGGGCATTCGTATTTTCTTCCCAACGCTGAATCAGGGGAGCTAGGCTGGAAAGTTGTGGTTCATTCTTCACAAATAAAAGGGGATCACTTCAAAAGTCTGTGAATATGTTACAGAGATTTAGCCATTACCAGAAACTATACAATTGAAAATTACTTTAGAGCTAGAGATAACCAGTGGTTGTTCGATTGATATTTAAAGTGAACTGGTCATGTATTTACTCATTAACTGTGTGTGTGTGTGTGTGTGTAGGTAAAGGTTTCCCATTGACATTAAGTCAAGTCGTATCAGACTCTGGGGGCTGGGGCTCATCTTCATTTCTAAGCCACAGAGCCAGCGTCGTCCATCAATGCCTCCAAGGTCATGTGGCCGGCATGACTGCATGGAATGCCGTTACCTTCCCGACTATTGATCTACTCACATTTGCATGTTTTTGAACTGCTATGTTAGCAGAAGCTGGGGCTGACAGCAGGAGCTCACCCTACTCCCCAGATTTGAATCACCAACCTTTCAATTCTGCAAGTTCAGCAGCTTACTGCTTTAACTTGCTGTGCCACTGGGGCCTCGATAGATAGGTAGATAGATAGATAGATAGGGAGTGGTAGATTCCTAATCTCGGTTCTTTTCTTCTATTAACCATGATGTGATTTATTTTGTATTATTATGATTATGATAAAATACGAGCAATATCATGTGGTAAAGGGAGATTTATTAAAAAAATATGATAAAATATTCCAAACTGAGAATGTTTATTTCTTTAGTCATGCAATGTTTTTCTCATTGTCATCCCAAAATTCTCACTTGTTGAGATAGTCAGTCGGACTCAGAGTGTTGGACCGGGAATGTGGCGCAGCTGGCTGGGTGTCAGCTGCATAAGAGCTCTACTGACCAGAAGGTCATGAGTGCGAGGCCTGCCCAGGTCGGGATGAGCTCTCAACCAATTTGTGTAGCTCATTGTCGACCTTTGCAACCCGAAAGACAGTTGCATCTGTCAAGTAGGAAATTTAGGTACCACTTTGTGGGGAGGCTAAATTTAACTGATTTCTGGAATGTTATATTGCCTCTATGTCTGTCTATATATGTTGCATGTCAATGGCATTGAATGTTTGCCTGTATATGTGCATTGTGATCCATCCTGAGTCTCCTGCAGGGTGAGAAGGGCAGAATATGAATGACGTAAATAAATAAATAAATAAATTTGTGACTCTTAGCATGAGGGGGATTAGAGGACATCACGGTGAGCAAAGAGAGACCTAAATTGATTTGTGTGACTTATTGATATATTGGTTGTATGCTCTATTCACAAAAACTCCTGGTTCCCATTTCACACATAAACTGAGCTTGAGTACATTGAACCGCAACAAGTATACTTCTTTGCCTCGTCTTTTTCTGCTCTCCTTCTGTTGGATCTTGCATAGTGATACTCTTTTCTTTGGTGTTGCTCTGTAATGTAATGGCAAACAGATAGTGCTGTAGACAAAAAAACAATACGGCAATCAGTTTGACTGTGTTTTTAGTGTCATGTGTTTTCTACCATTCCTGTATTGTTCGTCTTTCCAATAATGCACACACCGTTACAGAATTTCTGGTCACAATTACAGTGGGCCTTTAGTATTTGCTGAGATTTGCTTCCAGTATCTCTGCGGATATGGAAAACTGTTGATGCTCAAGTACCATTACATGCATTGGCTAAGTAACATTCTGTTCCTTATATAAAATGGTGAAATCTGTGGATACTAGGGGTGGATATCTCCGGTTGTTATCCTTAGAAAACCGTTATTATTTCATATTAAAATCAATTTAGACCCTAATTTGACCCACGACCAAAAACCCGGAAGTGACATTTCTAAATCGAAACCTGGTCCGCCATTTCCGTAAAGGGCGCGTTATTATGTCGTTTTTATTTACACCCTTTCTTATCTTTAACCCGTGTTGGTTCTCAGCTGGGGAGGGGGCGTGGAGGGCATGCACTCCCATCTCTCATCGCCAGCTGAGAATCAACCCGCGATAGAGATATCGCGGGTTGATTCTCAGCTGGCGAGGGGGCTTGGAGGTGGGCATCCCCTGCGCACTGCACATGCGTGGCACCAATAATGAAATCATAATGAATTTCGTAATTAAATACGAATCAATTTCTAAATTTTCCCAAAAATATTCGGAACACTTTCTATTTTGAAACAACAGCCCCCCCCCCCCCCAAACATGAGTTTAGAAACAATTTTTTATGGATCAACCAGCCCTAGTGGATACATACAGCAGACTGGATTTTGCAAGGCACAAACAACTTATCCAGACAGCTTTATGCCTATATTTCGCATATTATGTTGGTGTGCTCCCTGTTATCTCTCTCTCGGCATTACTTCGCGAATGAAGATTCAGGAAGGACTCATCCCACGCTTTTTACAAGCGTGTTGATGACTAAAAAGGCCAATCTGAGATAGGCAAGTTCGGTAGCAGAAAGCACAGTAGAAAGTCTCCTTGGGTGATGTTGTTTCCAAGTTGCTGTTCTTTCTGCGTTGTCGTTTCTCTTCGAGACTCATTCGGCGTGACTTCTCGAAAGAGGCCGCAGCATTGTGGATAGTGCGTCTCCATGCCTCCCGAAGTGAGGCCAGGGTGGACCATTGTTGGTGATCAATCTGGCCGAGCCTGAGATGTTGTTTCAGGAAGTCCTTATATCTCTTTTTGGGGGCACCTCTCTTGCGCTGACCCGTGGCGAATTCACCATAGAGTAGTATCTTTGGGAGGCGGTGGTCCTCCATCCTAGAGACGTGGCCTGCCCAGCGCAGCTGTGTTCTCAATAGCATGGCCTCAATGCTGGTGATCCCTGCTTGCTCAAGGACAGCAACATTCATCACATAGTCGGTCCAGTGTATATTTAGGATTGCGCAAAGACAGCACTGAGGAAAGCGTTCGAGGAGTCGTAGGTGTTGGCGATAGGTGACCCATGTTTCAGACCCATAGAGGAGAATAGACTGACTGACTGACTGACTGACTTTAATATTTCTGAGTCGCCCTCCACGTTAGTGCTCCGGGCGACTTACACACAACAAATTCCACAATTAAAATAGAGTATTTAAAACTAGATTAAAATATTCAGTGGTTAAATGCAGGGGCCAGGCTCGCTATTTGAGTTCCTGGTTCTGCATTAACCATGGGCTTTCCTAAATAGCCAGGTCTTCAGAGCGGTCAGGAACTGGGGCAGGTCGAGGGAGGCTCTCTGGTCCGGTGGCATCGAGTTCCAAAGAACGGGGGCCACAACGGAGAACGATCTCCGTCTCGTGGTCTCCAGGTGGGCCTCTTTCAAGCCTGGTACGTGAAGAAGGTTCTTGTTTGCTGGCCGCGGGGTCCTTGAGTAAGCAGGCATCAACAAGCGGTCTTTTAGGTATGTTGGGCCCCGGCCCCGTAGGGCTTTGAAAGCCAAGGTCAAGGTCTTGTGTAAGGCTCTATACTCAATGGGCAGCCAGTGCAGGCGCTGCAGAGATGGTGTAATGTGGCATCTCAACGATGTTCCTGTGAGAAGCCTGGCGGCCGCGTTCTACACAATCTGGAGCCTGCGGGTTAGTGACCGGGGTAGACCTACATACAAAGCTTTTCAGTAATCCAGCCTTGATGTAACCGTGGCATGGATGATAGCTCTGTACACACTGATTTTGGTACTTTGCCTCAGGTTCTTGTTGCTCCAGACTCTTTTGTGAAGCCTTCCAAATGCACTATATGCCTTTGATAATCTGTGATCTATCTCTTTGTCAATCTTGGCGTCTGAAGAGATGATGCTTCCCAGGTAGGTGAACTGCTGAACGGATGTTGGTGCGCTCCCTGTTATAGTTGTGATTAATTTGACCAGTTTGAGAAGAGGTTAATAATGAAGGGATTTGCTAAATTCAGTGCCAGCCATGGTGTGAGTCCCAAGAATGTGTTAAAAACAACACCGCGTAGCTGAGATGTGATGGAATTTTCCCAGCTGATTTTCTTTGATGCAGATGCAGATCTGAATATACAAAGCTTTCCTCTGTGAAGTAAGAGTTATTTAAACTGTCGTTTGAAAAACCTTGAAATTGTGGTTGTGTTCCTGTCACTCGGCATTCTCACCCAAATAAGTTTATATCGCTCCTTTTCCACCCACCCCCCTCCTTGTTTACCCTGATGGATCCAGATTAGTTTATTATCAAATAATCTGGTAGCCTTGGCAGTGTTTTGGATAAGGCTTGGCTTGGGAAGGCAGGGGCTTTGAGAATGGACAGGCTTCCCACCTAATCATCTTGGAAAGTTAGTAAACAAGGCGCAAGAAAGAGAGAGAAGTGGGTTGCCTTGTAGCTGGGCTGACAACATTGTTCCCTTGCTTTGTTTGGCCGGAGAATGAATAGCTGGTTGTGTTTGCCCCTGAGAGGAGGAAGGGAGAGCCCACTTCTCTGGGTATGACTCACCCCCGATGAACTCTCCATTTGTGAGGAACTGATGTGAATTTTAAGCTGCTAGACAACAGTGGAGCCAGTGGGAGCTGTTGATACCAGAAGAAATCGCTTAGGGCTAATAGACAAGAGACAAAAATATGATTAGCCTATGCTTATAATTATTTCGTTGTTCGTTGCAACTCTTCCAATTAATCTCCTCCTTGCATAGAATAATAATAAGACTTTATTTATAGTATAAGGAGCATAAAGAGTGATTTTTATAAATTGTATTGCATTTGGTTTTACTGTAAGCCGCTTTGAGGCCCCTTCTACACTGCCATATAAAATCCAGATTATCTGCTTTGGATTATATGGCAGTGTGGACTCCTATAATTCAGTTCAAAGTAGACAACATGAATGATCGGCTTTGTTAATTGCGATTACATGGCAGTATAGAAGGGGCCCGAGTCTCTTTTGTAGTGAGAGAAAGCAGGATATAAATAAACATCATCATTTATTTATTTATTTACTAGCTGAACCCGGCACGCGTTGCTGTGCCCTATTTAGGAGATGTGGGAGTGGCAGGGAGGTGGGGCGTTCCCTCGTCGCTCTTGCTCGCCACTTCCCTGGCAAAGGTGGTGCCAAAGGGGGACCTTTGCGAGGAGGACGGGTGCGGCGCCTCCTTGGCTTCCTCCGTGGTCCCATGCCGCGTCGGTTGGGTCCGGGAACGCTTGGGAGACTGGGAGTTGGAGGAGGAGGCGGATATGGGCATGGGACTTCAGTTCCCAGAAAGCTCCGCCCCTGCTTCCCAGTGAGAGGCGCGGAGCCTTCTGGTAGGTGTAGTTCCTTGTCCGTAGTCGTCTCCTCCGTCGTTTCCCAGGCGCCCCATGGACCCTGGTTGTGCGGGCGCCACTGTGGGCGGCTTCTCCGCCGCGTCCTTGTCCTTCCTCGGCGGCTGCCATCCTGGGCTGTGTCCAGAACCGGATGGCAGTCGCCGAGGAAGGGTAAGGACGCGTCGGAGAAGGCGGCCAAGGCGCCGTGGCGCCTTCTCCGCCGCGTCCTTGGCTTTCCTCAGCGGCTGCCATCCTGGCCTGGGTTCAGATCCGGATGGCAGTCGCCGAGAAAGGGCAAGTACGCTGCGGAGAAGGCGGAGAAGGCAGAGAAGGCGGCGAAGGCGGCGCCCGCGCGTCCCGGCTTGAGGAGCGGCCTGGTATCGGCGGAGGAGGTGGGCATGGCGTCGGCGGCGCGGGTGGGGTAATGTCTTGGGGCGTGGAGGTGGGGTGGGAGGGAGGAGGAGGAGGCGGGGCCAAAGGGAGGCGGGGTGGGAGGGTGTGTTGGAGGAGGAGGAGGGGCGGGGCGTTGCTGCGGCGGCCGCCGCCTTGCGCCGTTTGTGCATGCGGGAAAGGTTGTTTTTCGGGGGTCTTTTAGAGGGTGGAGGGTTGTGTTTCGGGCTGTTTTTGTGGGCCCTATAGGGACCTCGGGGTATGGGTCAGTGGTCTGGCGAGTTTCGTGGGTCTTGGACATGTAGTTTTCGCGCCTATTTGCCGGGTACCACGACCACTCTCTTTTTATATATATAGATTTATTATTTCGATTTGTATACCTTCCTTTCCACATTGGCTCAGGACGGTTTACAGCATATCGAACTATAACAAAAGCGTAAAACAGTTAAAAAAAAATCAGATAATTGGACAATATTCCGATAAAACCAAGAGGTTAAAGAGTAAATGCCTGCCGGAACAACACTGTTTTGCAAGCTTTCCGGAAAGCCGGCAGCTCTCTAATTTCACATACTTCAGGTGGTAAATTATTCCATAGATATGGTGCTGCCACGGAGAAGGCTCTCTGCCTGGTTGACGACAAATTGATGGTTTGCAGGGAGGGGATCTGCAGGAGGTTGAGATCCTCAGAGTGAAGAGATCTCTGGGGAACATATGGGAGTAGACGGTCCCTCAAGTACACCGACCCCAGACCACACAAGGCCTTCAAAGTCAAGACCAACACTTTGAAGATGATCCGGTGCTCGATTGGTAACCAGTGCAGCCGCTGCAGAGTTGGAGTAATATGAGCTCTGGCCGGCACTCCAGCCAAGAGTCTTGCTGCCGCGTTCTGCACCAGTTTGAGCTTCCGGATGACCGACAAAGGAAGACCAATGTAAAGGGCATTACAGTAGTCTAACCTCGAGATGACCGTCGCTTGGATTACCATGGCTAGGCTATTTCCGGAGAGATAGGGCGCCAGCCGCCTAGCCTGCCGCAGATGGTAGAAAGCGGATCTGCTGACAGCGGAGACCTGAGCCTCCATTGTCAGCAGCGAGTCCAACTAGACCCCCAGACTCTTTACTAAAGGTGACGGGCATAATGCCTCGCCATCCAGAGTAGGCAGCCGGAGCTCACACCCACCCGGTTGACCCAGCCAAAGGATCTCTGTCTTCGATGGATTCACTCTCAACCGACTGGCTCGTAGCCAACCAGTCACTGCTTCAAGGCATTGTTGGAAACAATCGGTTACAGAGTCTGGTCGGCCGTCCATCCTCAGCACCAGCTGGGTGTCATCAGCGTACTGGTGACACTCCAGACCAAAACTCCTCACCAACTTGGCAAGGGGTTGCATGTAGATGTTAAACAATAAAGGGGAGAGGATGGCTCCCTGAGGCACCCCATCATCAATAACAACACGACAACTTCATGTCCAGCCCAATTCAGACACAGTTAAATTTATGTTATTTCAAGGGCCCTTCCAGACTGGCCCTATATCCCAGGATCGGATCCCAGGTTTTCTGCTTTAAACTAGATTATATGAGTCCACACTGCCAGATAATCTGGGATAAACAGAAAACCTGGAATCATATCCTGGGATATAGAGCTTGTCTGGAAGGCCCCTAAGGCCCCTTCTACACTGCCACATAATCTGGATTATCAAAGCAGATAATCCACATTATCTGCATTGAATTGGATTATATGAGTCTACACTACCATATAATCCAGTTCAAAGCAGAATGTATATGACAGCGTAGAAGGGGCCTAAGAGATATCAGGGAGTGGTAATTCCCCCATGTAAATAATTAGGCTGGGTAGCCCTTTATTCCGAATATGGCTGTATAAAATCCACATTGAACTGGATTATATAGCAGTGTGGACTCAGATAATCCAGTTCAAAGCAAATATTTTGGATTATCTGCCTTGATATTCTTGATTATATGGCTGTGTGGAAGGACCCTTTATTTCAATGTTCTAAATTGTATATTTTGTCTTTTAAAAAAAGAAGAAGTCATGCTAATGCACATGTGATTCAAATACAACCGCAATCTACTTTGGGATTTGCCCTTTCTGTCTCTCTTGCTTTCCCCTTTTTCCTTTCCACAGTAGTTCATTATTTTGAAAGGCATTTAGGTTTCCTAGAAGTTACTTGGCTGGAAAAGTTCACATGCGTATCCATGACTACTCCCAGAAATCATGGTGACTGAATGATGGGAGAACAATGGATGGACTTGCTCTGCTGAAGGAACGAAGGAAGGCTGTCTAGAGGTGCAGAAAGGAAAAAGAGGCTTTCTTTTGTCATTTTCTTTTCTTTCATAACTCGGCCACTAGGCATGAATGCAGCTTATCCTTCGGATACGTTGGAAGTAATGCCGTGGGCACCTCGAGGACTAACACGTTTCTTTTGGCACAAGGTTTATTGAACGAGGGTGGGCAGTATTTTTTGTTGTTGTTTTGCTTTGGTTTGGTATTTTTTGCACCTTGGTCTCCTGCTACTTTTGCTTTTATGTTTTTTGTGGCATTTGTGGGGAAAAAGACTTTCCCTTTACAACCAAGATCATGCTTTTCAAATGAAGCTATGTTCTTAGATATATAACACTGCTTCAAAATTTGGCATGTGCTTCCTGGGCAATGTGTTTAAAAAGTGGGATTTTGCTCCCACTTTCTGCATGTAAACAAGCAATATGAAGAATATTTACATACTTTTTTGTCATCAACGTCATGGTAGTGATAATACACACACACACCCCTGTATCTGTATCTGTATATATAATAAAAGAGAATGTTTGTTTGTATGTTTCTATGTTTGTGGCAGCTTTCTGATTGGTTGCCACTGTGGAATTATTTGCATAATGCCTCTGATTGGCCAGCACCACCAACATTCCGACACAGTGACAGAGGAAAAGGCATGAGGCACTCAGCCATGGTGGGAGGAATTCAGATAACCCAGGGCCCTTCCACACAGCCTATAACCCTGAATGTTAAGGCAGAAAATCCCACCATATCGGCTTTGAACTGGGTTTTCTGAGTCCACACTCATATAATCCGGTTCACAGCACATAGCATGGGATTTTATTCAGATGTGTGCAAAGGAACTCACATAATCCAGGGACCTTCCACACAGGCTTATAACCCTGAATGTTCAGGCAGGAAAACCCACCATATCTGCTTTGAACTGGGTTTTCTGAGTCCACACTCATATAATCCGGTTCACAGCACATAGCATGGGATTTTATTCAGATGTGTGCAAAGAAACTCACATAATCCAGGGACCTTCCACACAGGCTTATAACCCTGAATGTTCAGGCAGGAAAACCCACCATATCTGCTTTGAACTGGGTTTTCTGAGTCCACACTCATATAATCTGGTTCAAAGCGATGGACCATGGCCGATGGGACTCGCAGTACCTTCACTAACTTCCTGAGACCACTGTGAGCCACGTAAACATCTGATAAGGACCAACTTTGGCACACAATGCCTTTCTCAAATAACCCCGGCAGGGCCGGGTCCCCAAACTAATTTTTATATATATAAAGATTGCTTACTGTATTGTATATGTGTGTGTTGGTATGCAGTTTTCCTTAACTCTATGTTGTGCGAGGGGCTGCAGGCCATGTGATTGGATCTGGGACTTGTTCAGGACTCATACTTCATTGGACTTTCAGACTAGACAGAGACTCTATTAGACTCCCAGACCAGAGAGACGATTTGGGGCCAAGCTTTCAAGAAGCAGTTGCAGCAGTAACAATGATAAAGGAATCATGTGATTGACAATGGATAAATTTTGACTTATGACTCTGGACTTGGACTTTGATTTGTCTCTTTTAAATGGTCTTTTAAAACTTATTATAATGTTTGAGTTAACGTTTAACTGTGTTTTTATTGTTATTGTTAGCATCTAATGGTTGCTGGTTGTAAGCTGCCCTGAGTTCCCATTCGGGGGTGAGAAGGATGGAATATAAACATCTGAAATAAATAAAATAAATAATAATTTTGATTATGAGACAGATGCCCTGTGTTACCCACATAGACTACTTCAAATCCTGCCTGTAACTGGATTGATAAGTAATATACCTGTATGCTGAATCTATGAAGTTTGTGAGTAAACTAACTATGTTATTTTAAAGAAGTTTGCTTATTTTGTTTCTTGAGAGCATGATATAAACCAAATATATATTTATGGGAGAGTAGAGGGTTTTTGGTTTTTTTGGGCAACTGTAAGAAGACTTCTGAAACTCTGCTATATGTGTGTGTGTGTGTGTGTGTTTTGTGCATTGGCATATCTTTGTCCCTAACAATTCAAAGAGATACCTAGGTATATCAGTTTAATTGCAGAGAAATGTAATTGCCTTGCATGGATACTAATAGATATTTACCACTGAAGGAGAATGTTGACTCAAGCGGGTTTTTAACTCTTCTCAGGGAGATTCCTGATTTTCCCAAAATGATGGTGAATGCCATTTCCCAAAAGGTTATGGCATAATTTTTCCAAAAAACATTGACCTGGGTAAGTTTGGAGGAGAATATATAACGTGTTCGTCTTTGCTGTCTTAACCTTGTCACGGTAGATTATTTCATGTGTAATCGAACTGAATGCGTGGTGAAATGAGCTTTACGGAGGACTACATTTCTGAAATAGGGCACCTCTTGTGGATGTTTCCTTGCCCAGTTTAGACCCCAAATTAAGCAAGTTGGGGTAAAACACCCCCCACAGTTCCTTTCACCATCTTTGATGTCCAAGTTGGTTAGAGCAGTGTTTCCCAACCAGTGTGCCGGGGCACACTAGGGTGCCGTGAGCGATCATCAGGTGTGCCGTGGGAAATTGGAACCTCTAATACCCTTACTTATTAAAGGAGCGCCGCTACATCACAGTACAAAATGCACAATTAATAATACATAATCACACGCAAAAAACACATTCAAAGTACCCAATCCTGCTGGAGAAAATAAAAAGTCTTACATAAGATAGTTCGGCGTGGTCGCCACAGAGAGCGGAGGAGTTGCAAACCAGGAAGTTGCGAGTTCGCGGAGCACTCCTCTACGGAAAACTCACGATATTTGATGAAATCACAGAAGCGAGTGCAAAAAACAAAGTGTATCCTCACGATGTTATCCAATGTCAGTTCCGGGATCCGCACAATAACACAGTCAGTTTGCGGACAATTTAAAGAAGCAGCACCATAATCATAGTGACAAGGTAGAAAATCACGTAGATAATCACATATATTCAAACCGCCAGAGGCTGAAGATAGATGTGGCGATGGAATCGAAAGCTGGCATGGGCAAACTTGGACCTTCCAGGTGTTTTGGACTCCAACTCCCACCATTCCTAGCAGCCTCAGGCCCTTTTCCTCCCCCCCCCCCTCAGCCATTTAAGCAGGAAAGGGCCTCAGGCTGTTAGGAATGGTGGGAGTTGAAGTCCAAAGCACCCAGAGGGCCGAAGGTTTCCCATGAATGACAGCTGTTGAGCAAGACCTTCGTGTGCGTCTTTCTGCCATTCCTGCCAGGATATCTATGTTGTGTTCATCGAAACAGGCCCAGGTTTCACACTGAGTGTATAAATACATTTAAAAACATATTAACTATATGTATGACTGTGTTAGAGTGTCATTTGGTGTCATTTTGGTTGGTGGTGTGCCCCAGGATTTTGTAAATGTAAAAAATGTGCCGCAGCTCAAAAAAGGTTGAAAAACACTGGGCTAGAGGATTGTGAAAGCTGCAATTCAAGAAAAGTCAGATTTTCGTGCTCCTTAAAGACTATATCTGGGTGGTCCATGCAACCAACAAAGTTGACTCATGAAAGCTGCAATAAACTACTCAGTCTTTAAAGTGTTATTTTCACTGCAGGAGGGGTTAACCTAGCTACTGTTTAGGAATTTGCCCCTGCTTGAAGGAAGCGTGGTTAACAGCAGCTGAGTAAGCATGTTGAGTCTTAGGGCCCTTCCAGACAGGCCCTATATCCCAGGATCTGATCTCAGGTTTTCTGTTTTAAACTGGATTATATGAGTCCGTACTGCCAGATAATGTGGGATAAAAAGAAAACCTGGGATCAGATCCTGGGATATATGGCCTGTCCAGACGGGCCCTTACTTGGTGGAATTGGCTACTTATTCAATCAATAAGAATTACAAAATGATCATGAATGAAAATGAAATGACCTACTCGGCATTAGGGTACATTTAGCAATTGCTTTAACTGGGAGTATGTGGCATGGGCCCCCTGGTGGCGCAGCAGGCTAAAACCACTGAGCTGCTAAACTTGCTGACTGAAAGGTTGGGGGTTCAAATCTGGGGGGGGGGGTGAGCTCCTGCTGTTAGCCCCAGCTTTTGCCAACCTAACAGGTCGAGAACATGGAAATGTGAGTGGATCAATAGGTACCGCTTCTGCAGGAAAGTAACGGTAATACATACAGTCATGCTGCCCACGTGACCTTGGAGGTGTGTACAGACAACACCGACTCTTCGGCATAGAAATGGAGATGCACACCACACCCCAGAATCGGAAACAACTAGATTTAATGTCAAGGGGAAACCTTTACATTTACCTTATCATGTCTTGTTTTGTTTTCAATCCCTCTTTTTTCTACATAACTATTAAGGGTATTAGGTTCTAATGATGAAAGATTGGTTGGTGCTGCTATTAAAAGAGGCCCCATCTACACTGCCACAAAAAAATCCAGATAATTTGCTTTGAACTAGATTATATGATTGTGTAGACCAGGGGTGCTCATTAGGTAGATCGCGATCTACTGGTAGATTGCATAGGGCATTGTTTCCAAACAGTGTGCCGTGGCACACTCGTGTGCCGTGAGCGATCATCAGGTGTGCCGTGGGAAATTGGAACCTCCAGTACCCTTTCTTCCCCCTCCTGGCGAACACTTTTTCTTCTCCACTTGGGCTCCCTTCTTCACAGCTTCGCTCTGCTTGCTTTGCCTCGCTTTGCTCTGGGGCGAGTCTGCACAGTAGCGTCCGCATGGGTCACGTCTTCCTCCCTCCCTCCTCCCCTCCTGAACACGCTCACGCTGCCCCCTCAGATCAAAATGGTGGCAGAAGTGGCAGTGTAGAAGAAAAAGTAAGTGTTCGGCAGGAGGGGGAAGAAAGGGCACGAAGGGGGAGGGGAGGAAGAGGTCTCTGTTGAAAGCTGGCATGGGCAAACTTGGACCTTCCAGGTGTTTTGGACTCCAACTCACACCATTCCTAGCAGCCTCAGGCTCTTTTCCTTTTTCCCCCTCAGCCATTTACGCAGGAAAGGGCCTCAGACTGTTAGGAATGGTGGGAGCTGAAGTCCAAAGCACCCAGAGGGCCGAAGTTTTCCCATGCCTGTTTTAGGGACCTTAAAGTGATGCGCCTCCTTCCAACATTGTGATTCTGGATAGTAAACAAAACAACAACATAACATAACATTGTTTGAGTCCACAGTGCTCTCTGGGTGTAGGTGAACTACATCTTCTAAACTCAAGGTCAATTCCCAAGCAAACCCTTTCAGTACTTTCTGTTGGTAATGAGAGTTCAATATGCCAAGTTTGATTCAATTCCATTGTTGCAAGAGTTCAGGATGCTCTTTGATTGTGTGTTAACTATAAATCCCAGAAACTGTAACTCCCAAATGTCAAGGTCTATTTTCCCCAAACTCCATCTGTGTTCACATTTGGGCATATTGAGTATTCATGCCAAGTTTGATACTGATCCAACATTGTTTGAGTCCACAGTGCTCTCTGGATATAGGCGAACTACAACTCCAAAACCCAAGGTCAATACCCACCAAACTCTTGTAGTATTTTCTCTTGGTTATGGGAGTTCTGTGTGAGAAGTTTGCGTCTTTCTGCCATTCCTGCCAGGATATCTATGTTGTGTTCATCGAAACAGGCCCAGGTTTCACACTGAGTGTATAAATACATTTTAAAACATATAAACTATATGTATTACTGTGTTAGAGTGTCATTTTGTATCCTTTTGGTTGGTGGTGTGCCCCAGGATTTTGTAAATGTAAAAAATGTGCTGCGGCTCAAAAAAGGTTGAAAAACACTGACGTAGGGCATCCTGGTAGATCGCAGGCAGGGCGGGAGTAGTAAGTTTGTGTGTGTCAACTGTAAAATAGGATGTGTGGAAGGGCCCTGGGTTATCTGAGATCCTTTCCACACAGTTGAATAAAATCCCATGTTATCTGCTTTGAATCTGATTATATGGCAGTGTGGACTCAGAAAACCCAGTTCAAAGCAGATATTGTGTTATATATTTTACATTTTTGTAGTGGGTAGGTAGATCATTTTGACTTGGTTGTTTTATAAGTAGCTCGCAAGCTGAAAAAGTGTGAGCACCCCTGGTGTAGACCATGCTCGTCTCCCTCCATCCTCTCAGATCCTGGGATATAGGTCAATGTAGATCCAGCCTCACCTATGCTAGAAGCAACTGTGCTTCCAGAAGATCATAATACCTGATAAAGGTGATGAGTCAAATTGTGAAGGTGAATCAGCCTTTTTACTGGAAGAAGTACTGTAAGTGGAATAACACAGCAGTCTGCTTTTGAAGGGATTCCACACAAAGGTGATCTCTCTCTTTTTGAACATTGATATTTTGACACTTTACAGAATACAATCATAAACATGTCAGTAATACTTTAACAGCTTTTTTGCTCTCAGTAAGTGTGCCCCCCCCCCCATTGCAGCTAATCTTTCATCATTATTTCAGGAGGGCGTTCTTTTGAAAACATATAAATTAGTTTTCTGGGGAAATGCCTGGCTGCCCATCTTACTTCAGGGGTTGTGCCTGTGAAAGAAGAAATAAAAACCAATTTAGCGAGTTGGGAGCTTGGAGAAAATAGTTTTTTGAATTATATCGGAGAGAATTAACCAGTCAACATATGACTGCTGGTTGTGCTGACTATGAAATATTTAAAAACTGTGGTGTGATAAAGTAACTTTACCAAGCTCCGGGCTTAATCAACTTAGGGCCCTTCCACACAGACATATATCCCAGAATATCAAGGCATAAAATTCTTTGGCGTTGAGTATTTATGTTACAGCGGATAGGCAACAGAAATATAGAAGTTTAATTCCCCATCGGCCCAAAAACTCCAGTCTCTGTTCGAGTGAATAATGAAACTCTCATTCAATTCACAAGGTAAATATATAACTTTGTATTGAATTCTATTTAACAATAACTGGCAAAACATCGAAAAACAACAGCCATCACAGCTACCTTTCTAAACATCCTTTCCTCACAGATATTAAATCCCAACTGACAAATCCCAACTGTCACTTTGTAACTGACATTCCTCAAGGTTCCATTTAGCAGTCTTGAGACAGCGCCATCTGGTGTCAAACATGTCACACTGCAGGTCATCTCAAACTGCGAAAATATATCTTGTGCTGACTCATGAATTGCTATTAAAAATGCAATAATCTGACAAAAATCCCACAATATCTGCTTTGAACTGGGTCCACACAACCATATATTCCAGTTCAAAACAGAAAATGTGGGATTTTATTCGGCTGTGTGGAAGGGGCCTTATTATTGTGCTTTTATTGATAGAAATATATACTGATAGTCTTATACAGAATTTCACAGATAACCTGGGGCATCCCATCATAGTATGGTCAAAAAGTCAATCTATGTGGAATAGCACACAGGCTCAGAGAAGTTGCAGTATTTCACTTTTGCCTAAGTTTACAGAGATGTGCAGGTTTCCACCTTTCTCTCCTTCCCCCCAGCTTTGAAGTTAATGTAGAATTCAGACCCCATCTACACTTGCCATATAATCCAGTTTTTGAATCCAGATTATCTGCTTTGAACTGAGTGTAGAGTCATATAATCTAGTTCAAATCAAATAATTTGGATTCAGGAACTGGATTATATGGCAGTGTAGATCCACTCTCGGTTGATGAAATAAGATGAAGATGCAGAAAGCATATGGATCAGAGGGGAACTGAAACATTTCAAAATAAACTGAAAAAAATGGAATTGTATCATTAATCAGAGGCCACACCAGGACAGTTTGAGAGTATGAGAAGAGAAGTTGGTGTGTGATTGGAAGCAAGTATATTTAGAAAACAAAATATGGTGAACAACTTTTAGACAATTGATCTACCATTGAAAGTTATATCATTGACTCAGAAAAAAATTATGGACTAAATACTGTTATTGTGGCCAGGGAAATCTACACAGAGGTGGGATCGTAAACATTTTGATTTGGAAATTTCAATAAGTTCAATAGGACACTAAAATAAATGTGTTTAATGGGTAAAGTATGGAAGGACATATGGATTTTCCCTGATAATAGTCTTATTGAAATAGATTAGGTCAGACAGTAAGGCCTTTTGATAGCTAAGAGTATATGGTGGCCATAAATTGCTAAAGCTAAGCTGATTTTAGTCCGGTGACAGCATAGATGGAAAAATACTCGTGAGTTGCAAATAAGACGCAGTGTTTTTTTACACAGCCGTATAAACCCGTTCAAAGCAGATACAGTGTTCTCTCGCTACTTTACGGTTCTCTTTTCGCAGACTAGCTGTTTCACTGATTTTTACTAAGTATTAATATAAAATATTTACATTACATTATTTATGCGGTGGTGGACAGTAAGCGGCTCCGCCTGGCAGCCAACTGGCCTCAGAAAGGGAGGCTGGTGTGTGGGCCGGGCCTAAGACGTGGTGGAGAAGGCCTGCTGGTCACAAAGTGCGATTTACTGCGTTATTGCGGCCCTGGAAGTGGCCCTGGAGGCGGATAAGGAAGCGCAAGGGCTAGACTGCCCAATGGAAGTGGAGTGCTTTCTAAAAGTTGCTGCTCAACTGAAGTGACTGGTTTTGTTTATAAGGAAAAGGAAAAGGTTTTCCCCTGAATACTAAAATAAACTATAAATATTAAAATAAATATAGTGTCCCTACTTTGTGGATTTTCACTCATCGTGGGTGGTCCTGGAACGGAATATCCACGATAAGTGAGGGAACACTGTAATCTGGATTTTATATGGCAGTGTCGATGGGACCTGAGGTATTCCTATAATACATTGGTTCCCAACCTTTTTTAAACAGGGACCACATGACCAGGGACCACTTTGGTTTAGTTATTTGGGGTGCTGATTCAGAAAAATATTAAAATAAATATAGCGTCCCTACTTTGTGGATTTTCACTAATCGCGGGTGGTCCTGGAATGGAACACCCGCGATATGTAAGGGAACACTGTAATCTGGATTTTATATGGCAATGTAGATGGGACCTGAGGTATTCCTATAATGCATTGGTTCCCAAACTTTTTTTAACAGGGACCATTTTTGACCAGGGGCCACCTTGACCAGGAACCACTTTGACCAGGGGTCACCTTGACCAGGGACCACTCTCCAACATCAGTACAAAAAGGATTATGAATCAGTTTTTGGTCAATTTTAGATTTGGTTTAGTTATTTGGAGTGCTGATTCAGAAAATTGCATTGATAGACCACACAAGCTCTAGTTTCTGATGCAGAACATACAGCATCCAGTAGTTGCCATCTGCTTGCTCACAGAAAACCATATTTAATAATCTAGGGCTGATGTGGTCTATCCAATGCAATTTTCTAAATCAGCACTCCAAATAACCCCTGGAACAGGCCTAAAAACGAAGATAAAAAGGGGCTCCCGCTTCCAGGCACCACATGAAATGGCTCTGCTCAGGGGGAGGGAGGAGGAGAAGCAGCAGTCAGGAGGCTTGTTGTCGCACCTTTCGTGGGTAGTCAGCCTCTCCCCTCCTGACTATAAAATGGTTTCGCGAGAGCAGTTGCTCTCGTTGCAACGGTATAGTAACGGTGAGGTTACGGCCCATGTTTTAGTTCTTGGAGCCCACTGGTCAGGCATGTAGCCAGGGGGGGGGGCTAAGGGGGCTTCAGCCCCCCCCCCCCGAAATTCTCAGGGTGGTCCGCGAAAAGGCCTTACTGGTACATTATTTAAACTGTTATGTTTATTCATATCATGATCTGATCACCATGCTCATTATATCCCACATTAATGGGGTTATTGGGATAACAATACAAAAGGTTTACTAGGGTAGACCCTCTTCCACCCAGTCTCAGCCCCCCCCCCCCGAATCAAAATCCTGGCTACGGCCCTGCCACTGGTGATCCATGGACTACAGGTTGAGAACCACTGCTATAAAGTCTAGAATGGGCAGTATTCAGCAGTATGACCCCCCCTTTCTTTGGGACTGGTATCCACAGTTTCTTTTACCCACATCTGACAAAATAGGGCTATCTTGGTATTTCTGAATACTCTAGTGTGACCCTATGGAAGTGTTTCCCAACCAGTGTTGTGTGCCGCGAGAGATCATCAGGTGTGCCGTGGGAAATTGGAACCTCCAATACCCTTTCTTCCCCCTCTTGCCGAACACTTTTTCTTCTCCACTCGGGCTCCCTTCTTGCCAGCCTCGCTCTGCTCGCTTTGCCTTGCTTTGCTTGCGCTGCCGCCATTTTGATCCGAGGGGGCAGCGTGAGCGTGTTCAGGGGGGAGGGAGGAAGACGGGGGGCGAGTCTGTGCAGTAGCGCCTGCACGGGTCACGTCTTCCTCCCTCCCCCCTCTCCTCCTGAAGAAGGGAGCCCAAGTAGAGAAGAAAAAGTAAGTATTTGGCAGGAGGGGGAAGAAAGGGCGCGAAGGGGAAGGGGGAGGAAGAGGTCTCTGTCGAAAGCTGGCATGGGCAAACTTGGACCTTCCAGGTGTTTTGGACTCCAACTCCCACAATTCCTAGTAGCTTCAGGCCCTTTTCCTTTTCCCCCCTCATCCACTTAAGCAGGAAAGGGTCTCGGGCTGTTAGGAATGGTGGGAGTTGAAGTCCAAAGCACCCAGAGAGCCGAAGCTTTCCCATGCCTGTTTTAGGGACCTTAAAGTGGTGAGCCTCCTTCCAACATTGTGATTCTGGATAGAAAACAACAACACAACATAACATTGTTTGAGTCCACAGTGCTCTCTGGGTGTAGCTGAACAACAACTTCCAAACTCAAGGTCAATTCCCAAGCAAACGCTTTCAGTACTTTCTGTTGGTAATGAGAGTTCTATATGCCAAGTTTGGTTCAATTCCATTGTTGCAAGAGTTCAGGATGCTCTTTGATTGTGTGTTAACTATAAATCCCAGAAACTGTAACTCACAAATGTCAAGGTCTATTTTCCCCAAACTCCATCTGTGTTCACATTTGGGCATATTGAGTATTCATGCCAAGTTTGGTCCTAATCCAACATTGTTTGAGTCCACAGTGGTCTTTGGATGTCGGTGAACAATAACTCCAAAACTCAAGGTTAATGCTCACCAAACCCTTCCAATATTTTCTGTTGGTCTATTTTGACATTGCTCCCGTTTTCAACCACATATCTGTGTGAGATGAGCTTCTCTAGCTTGACTGCGATAAAAACTAAACACGGAGAGAGACTGACAGCTGTTGAGCAAGACCTTCGTGTGCGTCTTTCTGTCATTCCTGCCAGGATATCTATGTTGTGTTCATCGAAACAGACCCAGGTTTCACACTGAGTGTATAAATAAATTTAAAAACATATTAACTATATGTATTACTGTGTTAGAGTGTCATTTTGTGTCATTTTGGTTGGTGGTGTGCCCCAGGATTTTGTAAACGTAAAAAAGGTTGAAAAACACTGCCCTATGGTATTCTCAGGTCTGAAGTCCATTTTTTCAGTAATATTAACTTTTGGTTTCAATTATCCACATATAATAAAGGAACATATCTCCTGTAGATAAAGGGGGTAGTATTGCCATATGTGGAAGCAGAATATGAGTATTTCATTTGACTCTGGAGTAAGTGATAGAAGGTTTGTGCTGGCAGAATGTCATCTTAGTAAAGAACCAAAGGATTTTGGATGTGTGAAGAATCTAATAATATGATTTGTCCCATCTGCTGTCTTTCCTGGTCCATTCCCAAGGGATCTGAACCATATGGCTATTCTGAAAGAATGGATTGGCATAGAAATGGGATCTGTGGCGGAAGCCATTTTCATTCCTCATCTCTCAGAATCAAGTGTAGTTTTCTATCTTCAGACTCTTGAATTAATTGCCGATTGCAACTTTGTTTTGTTGCGCATTGTTGATGTTTGACGCTTTCTCCTTTCCTTGTAATTTTTGTAGCCTAGGGTTAGTGACCGTATCCTCAATTTAATACTTGTGTGACATATTGAAAGCAAAGAGTAACGAGAAACAAACTAAAATAACATTTTTGTTGGTTTTGGAATCTGCTGTTATTCTGGTTTAAGGCATCCCCTGCTAATATGAAAAGATAACATGTTTCCAAAGACGCATATTAAGTAGCTTCAGACTCCCTTTACATGTCCCGGGGCCGAATCCCACTTTTGTTTGATGTGGATTCCAGTATTATCATACTTTGCGACTCAGCAGCAATAAAAGACAAGGCTGAAATAACAAAGATTTAGGTCAGAACAACAACAAAACATGTGTACTTACTGAAGGGCTTCAGTAAATCAGGACTCTCAAAGCTCTGTAGCAATTGAATGGACTTGTAGATCAGGGCAAAACAATATTTTAGAGCCACTTGTTCCAATAAGGATGCCTTTATTTAAGTATAAATATATGTCTATATATGTTTTGCATTTTTC
This sequence comes from Anolis apletophallus, assembly GCA_030556195.1. NCBI lineage: Eukaryota > Metazoa > Chordata > Lepidosauria > Squamata > Anolidae > Anolis > Anolis apletophallus. The sequence goes on from JARBWK010000005.1 coordinate 124,821,894, forward strand.
TTTTCACAAAGGTAGTGACTCAGAGCTGTTTATGTGAGGCTCTGAGACAGGATCCAGGCTTTGACCAAGTTAGCTTTGGTTGCAGTTGCTTTATTTCAGCAACACTTCTTCATTTGTGTGCTCCAGTTAATTCCCCGGGTCAAATATATACTTTGTCTACTGGCCTTTGTTTCCTCTTTTAGATTGAGCAAATCACAGGAAGCCAGGCAAAAGCAGAGAATCAGAAAGGTCAACATCCAGATTGCTAAAGGGAGCCAGCTATAGGGACCACACTACACCCCTATTGAAGCAGCTCCACTGGCTGCCGACAAGTTTCTGGTCCGAATTCAAAGTGCAGGTTATTACCTGCAATGCCCTACACGGTTTGGGTCCAACCTGTCTTTGAGACCTCATCTCCTTTTATGAACCGGTGCGGGCTCTAAGATCTGCCAGGGAGGCCCTTCTCTCACTCCCACTGCCGTCTCAAGCGCGGTTGATGGGGATGAGATAGAGGGCCTTCTCGGTGGTGGTCCCCTGGCTCTGGACACCCTCCCAAGGGATATTAGTCTTGTCTCTATATTACAATGTTTTTGCAAGGAGCTGAACACATGTCTCTTCAGGCAAACCTTTGGAAATGATTAAAACATCTGTTAATCTGAGGACCAAACTATTTAATACTGAAACTTGCACTTTAATGGTGGATTTGGGCTGCAGCTGAGATGCTGTACTATTCATTTTAATGGGCAATTAGTACTGTGTTTTTATGGATTTTTAAATTGGGTAATGTGTTGTTTTTATCTCAACTGATGTTGTCATTGTTTAATATGTTGATGATGTGTTATGGCACTCTAAGCCGCTCCAAGTCCTTCTGGGAGATGGTGGCGGGGTATAAATAAAGTTGTTGTTGTTGTTGTTGTCTTAGAACCATACAGTTGGAAAGGCTATCAGGGGTCATTTTGCCCAACTCTGTTTGCTCATACAAACCTTATATAACCAGATCACTTAAGGAATTTGATTTGCCCCTGCTTGAATAAAAAGTTTGATCACAGCATCGCTGTTAGAGAAAACATAAATGAAGCTATCGTATTTTTGGTCATACAATGACCTGTCTCATTGGAAAAGACAATAATGCTCTGCACATTGAAAAGTGGAAGAAAGGAGGTAAAATGTATTAGAGCTGAATGCACTCAAGATATGCACCAGGAATCCTCAAATTGCAGCCATCCAGCTGTTTGCGCCTCAAACTCCCAGAATTCCTAATTATTGAACAAAATGCCCAAGGTTTCTGGGAGTTGGAGGCCCAGACAGCTTGGGGGGGGCACATTTTGAGGATGCCTGATCTACGTGATTTGAACATTCATAATACAGTGATTTGGGGGACTCGCAGACAGCGTACCAATTGTCAGGTATTTTCTCTCTATTTCCCTCCAAATGCCCTGCACCCCAGAAATCATTCTGATGCAACCCAACCCAAATTATTGACTATAAATTGGCCCAAATGTCATTTCAGTTTTTCAATCACTGGGTAAAATGGGAAGACCAATATTTGGAAGATGGGATATTTTTTTTAAAAAAAACGTGAATAGTAAAAGAGAATCCTATATATGCAAATGTGAGTAGATCAATAGGTACCGGTCCGGCGGGAAGGTAACGGCGCTCCATGCAGTCATGCTGGCCGCATGACCATGGAGGTGTCTACGGACAACACCGGCTCTTTGGCTTAGAAATGGAGATGAGCACCAACCCCCAGAGTCGATCATGAATGGACTTAATGCCAGGGGAAAACCATTACCTAACCTATTTAGGGTGATGCGAAGTTGTGTTCAGTGTAAGCAGAACTAAGGGTTGTTTTTCCTTGTAGTTGTGTGAAGAACCGAAAGCCGTGTCTTTTCAGCAGGTAAGGATCTACACACATCCCCAGGTTTCCAGATAACCAGGAACTCTGATTGCCTTTCTTTTGTGACGTCCAGCAACTCAGCATATTGAAATGAGCAGGCGACCTTTTTTAACAGCGGAGATCTAACCATTAGTGCTAATTGCTTCTGAGCCAGCTGCTGAGCAAAGCATAGCTACAGGGCCCAATTCAAAAGCTGGCACCCTCACAGTCCATAGTATGATTTCTTTTGCCATGTAAGGAGCTTACCAATGGGAACTGCATGGAGGAAAGTGGCCCAGATGAGCTTCCAGCTTTATGGTTGATTGTGTTTCAGCAACTATGTAGCCTCCAGAGCTTCTTTTCATATCTCTTTGTAGTCAAAACCCTGCAGCAAGGCAAACATCCTTTGAAGTTGTTTCCTGAGCTGGCACTGGCAGGGGAAGAAGGGAAGGATGTTTCCTACTTAATGCATTTTCCTCAGTAGTTGTTCCTTTCTGAATTGAAAACTGCATCCTTCGACGCATTTCAAGGTCTCACAGCTCTCAAAAAGACGATCGTTTCTGTAAGTGCAAAAAAGCAAAAAAAGTACTTGTAGCCATATAGTGCCTGTATTAGTAAGCAAATATTCCACTTTTGTACTCTTGAGATGTTGGTTTACATTGGAAAAATCCTTTGTTAAAAAAAAACCTATTTATTTTTGTATCTCCAACTAGGGTGACGTAGAACAAAGTGTTCAGACGTTCATTGTTGTAGTGGAATAATACATAATGGGCCGCATCCACTGTTAGTTCCAAATAAAGTTGTGTCATTGAAAAGAATGGAACAGAAGATGCATCTATTCTGTAGACGTAATGGAGTTTGACACCACTTAACTGCCATGGTGCAATGCTATTGAATCCTGAGTGGTTTAGATTGATGAGGCATCAGCACTCATTGGCAGATAAGGCTAAAGATCTTGTAAAATGACCATTCCCATTATTTCATAGCATGTAGCCATGGCAGTTTAGTGTACTCTAGATTCATGTTAACCTTGGATTTAATCAGTTATGAGTTGGTGTCTTAGGCCCCATCTCCATTGACCCATATTTTGGGACTAATTTGGAATCAGCTTTGAAAGAAGTCGGCACAAGGACTCTCCCAGCCGGCGGGAGGGAATCCTCATCATGACAAGGGGGGCAATGGGGCAAGAGGAGTGCCATGCTGTGTTGCTGAGCTTGCTGCACCCAGAAAATATGCTATAGTTACAGCTGGTTTCAATTGGGAACCAACCCAAATGTCCTCATTGCCCCTAAGTTGGAGAAAAGCCCCAATCCAACCTTGTTTTTTTGTTTGTTTTTGTTTTTGTTTGTCATGTCAGGAGCGATTTGAGAAACTACATGTCACTTCTGTTGTGAGAGACTTGGGCGCCTGTAAGGACATTGCCCAGGGGACGCCCGAATGTTTTGATGTGTTACCATCCTTGTGGGAGGCTTCTCTCATGTCCCTGCATGAGGAGCTGGAGCTGACAGAGGGAGCTCATCTGCGCTCTCCCCGGATTCGCATCTGCGACCTGTCAGTCTTCAGTCCTGCTAGCTCAGGGGTTTAACCCACTGCGCTACCGAGGCTTTGGGAAATATGAAGTAAGGCCATGTTAAGGTTTTTGGGGGGGGTCATGTCAGGAGTGACTTGAGAAATAAGGTGACCTTGCCCCATGTTAACATGTAGGAGGTGGCCCTGGTAGACCATGCAAACAAGATCACCACCACCCTCCTCCAAGGTGAACTGAATTACTTAAACTGGGTTCTACAGGTCAATGTGTATTATACAACACACATCAAAAGAGCTGTAAGGCCAAGAACAAGCCACGAGAGTAAAGACAAAGATCTACCTAGAGCAGTGATTTTCAACCAGTGTGCCGCAGAACACTAGTGTGCCATGAGAGATCATCAGGTGTGCTGTGGGAAATTACAGTGTAGAGAGAGAGAGAGTGCCTAGCAGGAAACTTCAGGCAGCGGAAATGAGGCTTTCCTGGCCGAAGCAGCAATGCCAGCCAGCCTGGCCGCAGTCAGGGAGAGCCCTCGGCGTCCAGAACTTTCCTCCCTCCCTCCTCTCTCTCTCCTTCCCTTCTTTCCTTCCCTCCCTCTGTGCGCCAAGGGCTACCTGGCCGGGCTGTGGCTCCTCCTGCTTCTTGGCTCCTGGACACTCTTCTACCTTCCTCCCCTCCTGCTGCAGGGAGGAGGAGAGAAAGGAGGAGTCTGCGGGAGTTGCCCCCATCCGACCCTGCTCCCGGAGGCTCGAGGTGAGGCTTTCTGCCCTCTAGCCACTCCACGCAGGGGAAAGGGAGCAACCCCTCATCTCCTGGCCTCTCCTGGCTGGGCTCCGGGTTTGCTGCAGAGCAGAGCAGAGGCTGGGATGTGAAGCTCCACAGCCCAGGTTGGTTCCTTCCCGATCTGGCCCCAAGGCAACAGCAGGGAAGCCGAAGGGACACAGGGGGGAGGCACTCTTGGGGGGGCTGAACCATTTCGGAAAGGAGAGCTGGGGTGGCAACGGCTGCGAGCCTCCGCCGTAGTTTGTTACGAGGTTCGGAGCCACCCCGTGTGCTCAATTCCTTTTCGTCCTGCTCAGCCGAGCCTGCGTGCACTTCGGCCACTCAACGCAGCCCTCCCCCCGCAGAACGGTGACAGGCCTCCTGTGCATGGGCCTCCTGGTCGGGGGGAGGGGGTTTGGCGGAAGCAGCAGCATCACGAGGGAGGAGGGTGACAGTTAGTAAAATGACAGTTAGAATGTCATTTTGTGTCATTTTGGTGGTGTGCCCCAGGATTTTGTAAATGTAAAAAATGTGCCGCGGCTCAAAAAAGGTTGAAAATCACTGACCTAGAGGAAAGGTTTTCTTACCATACATCAGGAAAACCACTGACAGCATAGGGAAATTAATGAAGAAAAACAACCTACAAACGTTCTACAGACCCACGAAGAAAATTCAATAAATGCTACACTCAACAAAGGATAAGAGGGATCCTAACCACTGCAGGAGTCTACCGTATATCATACAGCTGTGGACAGGTCTACATAGGGACCACCAAATGCAGCAATGCCCATACACACATGAAAGGCACTGCAGACTAATTCAACAACAGTCAGTCATAGAGCAGTTGATGAACCAACCTGGACACAGGATATTATCTGAGAACACAGAAATGCTGGACCACTCTGACAACCATCATGTCAGACTACACAGAGAAGCCACTGAAATCCACAAGCATGTGGACAACTGCAACAAAAAGAAGGAAACCATGAAAATGAAGAAAAACTGGTTACCAGTATTAAGAAAAACACCAGAATCAAGACAGTAAATAAAGAGCACCACTCAGTAATAGGGGAATTCCAAATAACAAACAACCAAGTGCCATAACCAAGATTTCTAGTTATGGAAACTCAAGATCTAAGTTATATAATGCCAATTTTGGTGGCATTGCTACCAATAGCATACTACTGTATTATTGGCTTCTGGAACATGGCCATACAGCCCAGAAAACTCACAGTGACCCAGTGATTCTGGCCGTGAAAGTCTTCCACAACACATTCTTGGGTTAATTTGTATCAAGTAGTTTCTGTATCCTAAAAACAAAATGTCAGGTTATCTTTTCCTTTCTCAAGAAATGTGTGTGCCTCTGGGCATTTCGAATGATGCAAACCGTGTCTATGCAATTGTAAATAAACCATTTCCTCCCTGCAGTACTGCATAGTAATCAACTATTATTATTTTTTGATGAACCAACAGGTAATCTCTAAAATTGAGTATTGTCTGTCCAATGCCAACCCTATCTGACAATTTAGCTATGGTTAATGATTTCTGGCAGTTGAATGACCTACACAAGAACTTGAGGCGTAAACGATAATTAGAAAGATACAGTAAATGCCGTTGATAATTACATCCTTCCATCCCGTAATCTTTCTGAACATTTTCACATGTGTGCTTGGAGTCTCCGGACTTTAATTTCACCTATTCCAATTAGACACTGTGCGGGTACCACTGTTCTATGGAGTGAGTAAGAACTTTAGTTTAGTTCATTTTTATCAAACATTTACCAAACTTTGTGAAATATTACAGTGACAGATGATGAAAGCAACAGATCCCTGAGAAATATGCAAAAGCCTGAATGTGGAAGAAAGTGGAATTAAAAGATTGGTCTATCTCTTAAGTTGGTAGCCAGGAGTTTTGAATCCAAATGTGCAGGCAGTTCCCTAGTTGTGAACAAGATAGGTTTTATAGGTTTGTTCTTAAGTTGAATTTGTATGTAAGTCAGAACAGGTACATTTTAAAATTCCTCATCACACTAGAGAAAATAGTGTGACGAAGGTACGAAATCAGCTTATAAGCTTTTTATGTATGCTTATGAGCGTGCTATCAAGGAAGCGAAAAATTCATATTATGCAACCTTGATAGCTTCCGCTAGCTCACGCCCAGCACAATTGTTTAAGGTAATTAGGTCTTTGACGATGGTCCCTACCATCCCAAAAAATGACGATCAGGCCCTTTCTGCGGAGGTTTTTCAGAGCTTTATTGTGGACAAGATTTCTGCCCTCCGCCGGGACCTTCCCCCTACTCTTGATACAGTCAGTGAACTTGAGACTCCGTGGCCTCTTGCCGGGCCCACCTTCGACCGGTTTCGGCCACTGGACGCAGAAGCTGTTGATAGGATAGTTACTGCAACTAGACCGACCACTTGCTCCCTTGATCCGTGCCCCTCCTGGCTGGTGAAAGCTTGCCTGGAGGGGTTGCGTGACTCTCTGTTGAAACTAGTTAACACCTCCTTTAAGCAAGAAGTGTTTCCGGGGGGATTGAAAGAGGCAGTGGTCACTCCATTGTTGAAGAAGCCGAGTTTAGACCCGTCGGTCCCTTCCAACTACCGCCCGGTGTCGAATTTGTCGTTCCTGGGCAAGGTGGTTGAAAGGGCAGCAATGGAACAGTTGCAGTCCTACCTAGATGATGCAACTTGGCTAGACCCCTTCCAGTCCGGCTTCCGTTCAGGGCACGGGACGGAGACGGTGCTGGTCACCGTCTGCCAACTCGACCAGGGTGGATCGGCGCTGCTCGTGTTATTGGACCTCAAGGCAGCATTCGATACCATCGATTACGATCTCTTGACCCACCGTCTTGCCGAGGCCGGGGTGAGGGGGACAGTCCTAAATTGGCTGTCCTCTTTCCTCCGGAACTGGCTTCAGCGAGTGAGAAGGGGTGAGGTTGTCACAGGGGGTGCCCCCCTTCATTGTGGGGTGCCTCAGGGGGCAATCTTCTCCCCTTTATTATTTAACATCTGTGTCCATTCACTTGCTTGGTTGGTACGCAGCTTCGGTCTGGAGTGTCACCAATACGCGGATGACACCCAGCTCGTGCTGGGGATGGAGGGCCAGCCTGACTCCGTACCCGATAATTTCCATCGCTGCCTTGAAGCTGTTACTGGATGGCTGCGAGCCAGTAGGTTGAAGGTGAATCCAGCTAAGACGGAGATCCTGTGGCTGGGCTTCCACTACATAGCCGTAGGCCATTGCAATATGTAGCGTGTGTGCGTTACCATACGGTTTTAACTATGGATGCCTGACGGGAGAGGCGACTAATAAGTCGAAATAATTAATAAATAAATAAATAAATAAAATATCCATTTAAAATGTAGGGAGGAGCCTTTAACAGCCTCACTAAACTACAAACCCTAGAATTCCGCAGGAGGCAGACACCGAATTTTAAGTGGAATTTTTCTCTAGTGTGATGAAGTGGCTAGTGTAACTCTAGGCTGGGCTTTAGCATAGCGAGTTAACTGCAAGAGGCAGTGAACCTTTCCAATTAAAAGTTGACAGTTTGAAGCTCGGATCAGGGTGAGCTCCTGACCTTTAGCCCACCTTCTGCCAACCTAGCAGTTTCAAAAACAGCAATGTGAGTAGATAAATAGGTACCGCTTTAAAGTGGGGAGGTATTTAAAGTACCCATAAGGAAATGCCAGAAAAATTCCGACGATTCGATCAAGGAGGAACATTTACAAACAAAACTCTTCGGCAAGGAAAATGGAGCGACAGCATCCCCTCTCCCCCGTGGCCGAAACCGAACACAGCCTCCAAGATACCGAACATGGGAAAGCCTGTGTGTGTGTGTGTGTGAGAGAGAGAGAGAACAGTTGTCTGTCTTGTCAGTGTATAATGGCATTGAATATTTGCCGTATATGTGTTCGGTGATCCACTCTGAGTCCCGTTTGTAGTGAGAAGAGTGGAATATAAATACTGGATAAATATGGCATAGGGAAGGGTGAACACCCCATGGTGTTTTATTTTGCTGCCTGTTCATAAGAGTTCACCTCACTTTCTGTCCCTGTGACAATTGGATTCTTTTAACAAGTGGCTTGTTGTGAAAACAAGGATTGGTGAAAAAGCTTCCGTGGAGACACCTTTCCCCCCATGATAACTTTTCCGGAGTGAATTTACTTTCCTTGGGGTAGATTTCTCTCATTTCCTGTTGTCTCACCCCCGTTCTTAACTATGAGCCATTTTTAAGTCGAATATTTGTAACTCATGGATTGCCTGTATCTATGGCGGCCTGTTCTTAGTCCTCAGCCTATTCAATCTTACTGTTGGGTCATGTTGCTGCTGTTTTTTCTCCTCTTTTGTACTTTTAAAATCTAATATAAGATGAACACACAATCTGAATGGGATCTGTTCCCGTTTTACTGTGTCCTGATCATTGCATACGGCTTTCTAACCTTTGCCATTTGTATTTCTTGTTTCCTAGAGTTGAGAATGATAGCAGCTGGGAAATTTGCAAGTCTCCCAAGGAATATGCAGATGAGCCATGAATTCTCCTTGGCCTCGTCTATGGACCTTTTGACCAGCAAACCGTCCCGGGCTGCTGATCATCGCTCTGGCATATGTCAAGATGTTTCCATCCACGGCACCCTCCCAAGGAAGAAAAGGGGAGGCATTCCTGTTGGATCTTCCGACCCCCTTCACCATATGGGGACTTTGCCATACAGCAAAGCACATCGACCACAAGGACCTTTAGTCCAAAACACCATAGAGGAATATCCCCAGAAAAACAACTTCTTTAGCAGGTAACTCTTGTTAAAGTCTGACCTGTTACTGATGCTGGTGAAGCTTATTTCCAGCAATGCTCAAGTGAAATTTCACATATTTCTCCTATTTCAAAAACAAGCTGGCAGTCTCATTCCAATTTATCTTGCAAGTAAAAGTCATTCATCTCAGTGAGAGTTAATTTTGAGTACCTTATATTCCAGAATACAAGGCAACCGGGGGGTTATAAGACGACCCCCCCAACTTTTCAAGATAAAATACAGCGTTAGGGATATACTCGGCATTTAAGACTACCCCCCTCTTCCAAGACTATGACCCTGCGGCCCCTGCCGCTTTCCATTCAAGGACCTTGCTGCCCTTGCTGCTTACCTTCTTCGAGGGCCACTTGGCTTGCCTAGGCCCAAGGAAGTGCCTCCAGACGCCGACTCCTAACCGCACGGGGGGACGGCATGCCTTGGATGTGCTCCCAGAGGCATGCTGAGAGCAGTAGTTCCGTGACTCCTACTGCTCCCAGCCTGCCTCTGGGATCGCATCCAAGGCACGCCGTCCCCCAGCGCTGCTAGGAGTCATTGTATGGAGGCCCAAGGCAGTGCCTCCGGACGCCGATTCCTAGCAGCGCTGGGGGATGGCGTGCCTTGGATGTGCTCCCAGAGGCATGCTGGGAGCAGTAGTTCCATGACTCCTACTGCTCCCAGTCTGCATCTGGGATCACATCCAAGGCACGCTGTCCCCCAGCGCTGGTAGGAGTCAGTGTATGGAGTCCCAAGGCAGTGCCTCTGACACCGATTCCTAACAGTGCTGGGGGACAGCGTGCCTTGGATGTGCTCTTAGAGGCATGCTGGGAGCAATAGTTCCATGACTCCTACTGCTCCCAGCATGCTTCTGGGAGCACATCCAAGGCACGCCGTTCCGCAGCGCTGCTAGGAGTCCGTGTACGGAGGCCCAAGGCAGTGCCTCCGGACGCTGACTCCTAGTAGCGCTGAGGGGTGGCATGCCTTGGATGTGCTCCCAGAGGCATGCTAGGAGCAGTAGTTCTGTGACTCCTACTGCTCCTAGCATGCCTCTGGGATCAAATCCAAGGCACGCCGTCCCCCAGTGCTGCTAGGAGTCTGCGTCCGGAGACCCAAGGAAATGCTTCCGGGTGCTGACTACTAGCAACACTGGGAACAGCATGCCTTGGATGTGATCCCAGAGGCATACTGGGAGCAGTAGTTCTGTGACTCCTACTGCTCCCAGCATGCTTCTGGGAGCATATCCAAGACACGCCATCACCCAGCACTGCTAGGAGTTAGCGTCCGGAGGCACTTCCTTGGGCCTAGACAAGCCTTCAGAGGTGGTAAACGGCGAGGGCGGAGGAGGTCCTTGAATGGAGAGCGGTGGGGGCCACTGGGAAAGCTCAGCGAAGTGGTCCAAGTGTCAGTCAGCGAAGCATTCAGGCTTAACCTTACCTAGGCAGTAAGGTGACCATAAAGGTGAAATATCATTTATGGCCTTGAGAAAGCCCCGCCCGGGGGCGAAACGGTGGAGTGGCCCCGAAAAAAACTTATGCATCGCCAACCAGTCGGCCTCAGGTTGAACTTATATGTTGGAGCTTATTCTACCTCCTATATCCCTGTGTCATCCGCCATTTGGACTTTACAGCTTTTGGGGACATCATTCAATTCTATGGACGGTCACTATATTATTTGAGGAGTTGCGATTCTATTATGATTTATTGCCATTGTTCTATTGCGAATAGAGCATCTCCTGTGATGTTTCTCTATGTATGACTAGTCCTGATTAATGTGTGTAACATCTGTATAACCCAATGCTGTTTATGCTGTTATGAAATAGATATTTTTATATCTTAGTCTTTGTACTACTTGCTGCCACTCCTCCTCCCCATGCCTTCCCTCCCTCCACCCTCCTCAAGCCGTGCCACTAAGGCCGATTTAATTTTTTCTTTAACTTATTATAATTTAAACCTGGCGTACTAGACGACCCTCAACTTTTCATATTATTTTCCAGGCTTAAAAAACCGTCTAGTACACTGGAATATACGGTAACTTTGTATATGACTATGCTGCTCAATATATTCTTATCTCTTCTATTGTAATCTTGAGATATTGGACTTTTTGTCTTATTGCAGAATTTGAGGGCATTAAAGTGGAGCTATGCCTTGGCATAAAAACCAGGCGAGCAAAACAATTTACCCCAGATCCTTTGGTTCAGCTTATTACATGTCTATTGTATTAGGATTAACATTATGAAAAAAACCGAGAAGCAAAGGCACGATCTCTTTGACTTTCCCATTGGTTCATGGAGATTGCTGTCTTCCCTTCCACACAACTGAGTCCTACCAAGGCTCTGGCACAGCTGGCATGATCTGAATTGACAGGGGAACATTGGATGCTGATTGCGAGGGCAGCTGCCACAGCTCTTGTCCAGAAACAAGGATATTACAGAATTGAGAATTTAGACTGGCAAAAGTGGTAGCTTATGACTTGGCTGGTCAGTCTCTGCATACTGAAAATTTGGGGGGAAATGAGAAGTTTATTTATTTCGCATATTTGTATCCTGTCCTTCTCACCCCCCCCCCCCGGGGGGTAGGGGGGGGGAGAGGGACTCAGAGCAGCTTCACAACAGGCATTCATTCGATGCCAACAACAATGATAAATGATAATTACAGTTTAAACAATTCAATAACACATTAAGTCAGCATTTCTCTAATGTATTGAACAGCATTAATTCAAGCATCAAAGTTGAAAATGAATATTCACACACAGCTAGGCTTAGCATTACCCCCTCCTGTCTTTATTGACATGGGCCCACTGCATAAAACCTGTACATGTATAGAAAGGCTTCCTTGTACATGCACAGCGTTTTGGTAAGTTTTTGGTTGTTTTCTGACTCCTACTTTGTGGTGCGCCTATCCCAGGTTGGGTTGTCTTTGCCTCCATGTGAGGATGAGAGAGTATGACTTGTTCACAGTCACCAGTGATTTTTCATCACCAAGTGGTCTCCAGACTCCTAGGGTGCATCTACACTGAATTAATGCAGTTTGATACCACTTTTACTACCATGGCTACAACCCTGCTATGCGCCTGTGGAACGTTGACTGTCTACAGACGTCACACTCAACTCCTGGAACGATTCCATCAGCATTGCTTCTAAAAAATCCGTCATCTCTCTCGGGAAGACAGGTAGACAAATGTCAGTGTGCTGGAAGGAGCAAAGACCACCAGCATTGAAGTGATGCTCCCACGCCATCAACTCCGCTGGACTGGCCATGTTGTCTGAATGCCTGATCACAGTCTCCCAAAGCAGTTACTATACTCCCAACGCAAGAACGGGAAACGTAATATTTGTGGACAGAATTTTTTTTAAAGATGAGCTTAAAGCCAACCGTAAAAACTGTGGCATAGACACCGAGAATTGGGAAGCCCTGGCCCTTGAGTACTCTAACTGGAGGTCAGCTGTGACCAGCAATGCTGCAGAATTCGAAGAGGCATGAATGGAGGGTGAAGGGGAGAAACATGCCAAAAGGAAGGCACGTCAAGCCAACTCTGAGAGGGACCACCTTCTAACAGGAAATTGATATCCTCACTGCGGGAGAACATGTGGATCAAGAATAGGGCTCCACAGCCACCTACATGCCCACCACCAAGACACTGCACTTGGAGGACCATCATCCTCTGGCTGCGAGGGATCACCTAAGAGAGAGACTACCATAGCTCAAAGCCCATAAAATGTAGTTTGGTGAGTCACCAGCACTCTTCCGCTGAGGCACTTACAAATCTTGTGAAACTATAACTCCCCTGGTTCTATAGCAGGGGTGCTCACACTTTTTCAGCATGCGAGCTACTTATAAAACAACCAAGTCAAAATGATCTACCTACCCACTACAAAAATGTGAAACGTATAACACAATATCTGCTTTGAACTGGGTTTTCTGAGTCCACACTGCCATATAATCTGATTCAAAGCAGATAACATGGGATTTTATTCAACTACGTGGACAGGACCTCAGATAACCCAGGGCCCTTCCACACATCCTATTTTACATTGGCACACACAAACTGATTTCTTACCACTGGACGAATTGCTACCAAATTTGGCCACAAGACACGTACAAGGAGTGACCATCACTAAAAAAATGATTTTGTCATTTGGGAGTTGTAGTTGCTGGGATTTATAGTTCACCTACAATCAAAGAGCATTCTGAACTCACCAACAACAGAATTGGAGCAAACTTCCCACACAGAACCAACCAACAGCAAATGTTCAAGGCAGAGAGGAAGGAAAAGGAAGGAAGGAATGAGGGAGAGAGGGAGGAAACAGGAAGGAAGGAAGGCAAGGCAAGAAGGAGGGGAGAAAGGAAGGAAAGGAAAGGAAGAAAGGTGATGAGGAAGGAATGAAGGAAGGAAGGGAAAGGAGGGAGAGAGAGGAAGGAAGAACAGAAGGGAGGGAGGGAAAGGAAGGAAGAAAGGATGGGAAGTAGGGAAGGAAGGAAAGAGAAGGAAGAAAGGGAGGGAGGAAGGGAAAGGAGGGAGAGAGGAAGGAAGGAAGGAAGAGCAGAAGGGAGGGAGGGAAAGAAGAGAAGGAAGAAAGGATGGGAAGTAGGGAAGGAAGGAAAGAGGGAAGGAAGGAAGGAAGGAAGGAAGGGAAAGGAGGGAGAGAAGGAAGAACAGAAGGGAGGGAGGGAGGGAAAAAGGGAAGGAAGAAAGGGAAGAAGGAAGGAAGGAAAGAGAGCGAGGGGGAGGGACAGGGAGGGAGAAAAGAGGAAGCCCCTTCACCGGCTTACCAACAGGCAGCTCTGAGTCCCAGTCCATGCTGCAGCAGCCGCACTTGGAGCCGCCTCTGGCCACGCCCCTCCCCCGCGCCCTTTATCTGGCGAGACCACGAGGCAGCCGGGGGAGGCCTTGGGGGTGGGGCCTACACCCCCTCTCGTTCCCACTGAAATAGTAGGGAAAATGGTACGCATCACATCATGGCGGTGGCGGAAATGGCATGGGAGCCATACACACCGTGTATGGCTCCCATATGGGCCATAGCGACGCCGGTCACACCGCCGCCACGCTGAGTGGCCAGCAGCACCTGGGTGGCGTCGGGAGCCTGCGGGGCGAATCGCAATCTACCTAATGAGCACCCCTGTTCTATAGCATTGAGCCATGGCAATTCAAGTGGTGCCATGCTGCAGTGTGATTCTGCAGTGTAGCTGGAGCTTACGTCATCCTTTTTTTTAGTCTAAAACATTTTGATTGCCTCATTTGTGGGATTTGAATTACGAACACATAGTATATCTGTGTTCAGCATGGAATAAAATATCTGCTTTTTCCTATAATCTTAAAAGGAACCATTACTTTTGAGGTTATTTTAGCCACAAACTGTTCTGATGTCAAAAACCAGGGTAGGTGATGCATTAAGTGGCGGTATCATTCACCACCAGCCCACGGCTATTGAGTCACGGGGGAGGCAGAGGAATCCCTTCGCCCTGGAAACTCTTAAAAAGAAGCTGTACATCATCTCCTCTCGGGTGGTTCACGTTAATCCCATTTCCATGCTGGCTACAGATGATTAATGCTGCCTCGGCAGAAGAGACAGAAGGGTGTGTGGGAAAAGGATGACTTCTGGAGACCCTGCTGAACAATAGTTCTGTGGATTCGTTTCAGGGCTTTGAAAAATCCTTTGCACTAAATGAATGCTGTAAAGAAGAAAGAAAGGGTCCTTGTTGTAAATGAGGTGCCATTCCTTTCTAAGTGATAAAACGTGATTTTGGAAAGGGCTGGGACAGGTTTCCTGAACCTGGTACGCTTTGGCATGTTAAGCTGGTACATTTCCCATTATCTCCAGTGAACGAAAACCATGTAGATTTGGGTGATGGGAGATGTAGTCCAAGGATTCTGGAAGGTGCTTTGCTGGGCTAGAAAAAGTCCCAACGTTAGATGGAATTTGTAATGTTCCAGTGACTGCATGAAATGAATTAACACTTCTATCTTGATCATTCTAAGGCACATTTTGGAAAGGTTCAAAAGCTCCATGATACTCTAGAGCAGTGTTTCCCAACCTTTTTTGAGCCGCGGCGCATTTTTTACATTTACCAAATCCTGGGGCACACCACCAACCAAAATGACACAAATTTTTATAGTTATTTTTTTAAATGGCAGTGAAACCTGGCCTGTTTCAATGAACAAACATAGACATCCTGGCAGGTCTTGCTCAAAGGTCTTGCTCAACAGCTGGGAGTTATAGTTCACCTGCAATCAAAGAGCATTCTGAACTCCACCAATGATGGAATGGAATCAAACTTCCCACACACAACTACCATAAGGGAGCCCGAGTGGAGAAGAAAAAATGTTCAGCAGGAGGGGAAGAAAGGGTATTGGAGGTTCCAATTTCCCACGGCACACCTGATGATCGCTCACGGCACAATAGTGTGCCACGGCACACTGGTTGGGAAACACTGCTCTAGAGCAGTGTTTTTCAACTTTTTTTTGAGCCGCGGCACACTTTTTACATTTACAGAATCCTGGGGCACACCACCAACCAAAATGACACAAAATGACACTCTAACACAGTAATACATATGGTTAATATGTTTTTAAATGTATTTATACACTCAGTGTGAAACCAGGGTTTGTTTCGATGAGCACAACATAGATATCCTGGCAGGAATGGCAGAAAGGCACAAACTTCCCACACAGAACTCCCAAAACCAAGAGAAAATACTATAAGAATTTGGTGGGCATTGACCTTGGGTTTTGGAGTTGTAGTTCACCTACATCCAGAGAGCACTGTGGACTCAAACAATGTTGGATCAGGACCAAACTTGGCATGAATACTCAATATGCCCAAAAGTGAACACAGATGGAGTTTGGGGAAAATAGCGTGAGCGTGTTCAGAAGGGGAGGGGGGAGGGAGGAAGACGTTATCTGTACGGACGCTACTGTGCAGACTCGCCCCAGAGCAAAGCGAGGCAAAGCGAGCAGAGCGAGGCTGGGAAGAAGGGAGCTCAAGTGGAGAAGAAAAAGTGTTCGGCAGGAGGGGGAAGAAAGGGTATTGGAGGTCCCAATTTCCCACGGCACACCTGATGATCACTCACGGCACACTAGTGTGCCACGGCACACTGGTTGGGAAACACTGCCCTAGAGCAGCGTTTCTCAACCTGGGGTTCAGGACCCGTGAGGGGGTGTTGGAGGGGTCACAAAAAGCAATCAGAAAACACAGTATTTTCTGTTGGTCATGGGGATTCTGTGTGGGAAGTTTGGCCCAATTATATCATTGGTGGGGTTCAGAATGCTCTTTGATTGTAGGTGAACTATAAATCCCAGCAACTACAACTCCAAAATGTCAAGGTCTATTTTCTCCAAACTCCATGAGTGTTCACATTTAGGCATATTGCGTATTCATGCCAAGTTTGGTCCAGATCCATCATTATTTGAGTCCAGAGTGCTTTCTGGATGTAGATGAACTAGAACTCCAAAACTCAAGGCCCACCAAACTCTTCCAGTATTTTCTGTTGGTCATAGGAGTTTTATGTGACAAGTTTGGTTCAATTCCATCGTTGGTGGAATTCAGAATGCGCTTTGATTATAGGTTAACTATAAATCCTAGCAACTACAACTCCCAAATGACAAAATCAATTCCTACCCCCCGAACTTCACCAGTACAGTGTTCCCTCACTACTTCGCAGTTTGGTTATTGTGGACTCGCTGTTTTGCGAATTTCAAAAAATATTAATTTAAAATATATATCATGGTATTTTCCCTGTTTTGTGAGGCTTTGCCGCTGCTTTCCAAGGCGCTTTCCCTCCTCAGTCCTCTCTCCCTCCAGCCTTGAAGGGCCTTTCCTTCCTTTCCTTCAGTTTATTTTAGGTTTATAAAGACTTAAAATAGTATATACCTACTAAAATAATATATAAATATTAAAATAAATAGAGTATCCCTACATCGTGGTTTTTCACTTATTGCGGGAGGTCCTGGAGCCTAACCCCAGCAATAAGTGAGGGAACACTCTATTCAGATTTGGGCGTATGGGGTATTTGTGCCAAATTTGGTCCAGGGAATTAAAATACATTCTGCATATCAGATATCAAAATTAAACTTCACAACAGTAGCAAAATGACAGTTATGATGCAGCAACAAAAATAATTTTATGGTTGAGGGTCACCGCAACATGAGGAACTGTATTAAGAGTCGTGGCATTAGGAAGGTTTGGGAAACACTGGTCTAGAGAATGTTGATATTTGCCTAAATGTGATTACCAGAATTCAGGCATATCCAGAAAATGTAAGACCAGGAAAAATGTACTGGTGTATAGGTATCCCTTACCATATATACTTGAGTATAAGCCAACCCGAATATAAGCCAAGGAACCTAATTTTACCTGGGAAAACATATTGACTCAAGTATAATCCGAGCGTGGGAAATGCAGCAAAATAAAAATAGATACTAATAAAATTATGCATGAATATGGTTGTCTTTATTGAAAAAGGTTGTGATATATGTGTATGTGAGAGAAAGCAATAAAGTGTGTACATTAGTGATGGAGACTAAATTGGCAGCTCTATGGTTCCAGTTCAGCTTGCCCTTTCTGCATGGTTGTCTTTAAAACAAATGAAAATCATAGACCTCCTGCTCCATATTCAGCCTACACTTTAACATAAAATGTGCTTCTATGCTTCCTGATTGGGGCAAGATCCAAGTGGTATATGAACTCTTCACCAAAGCAATTGGATGACCTTTCATGCCTGTTCATCATGGTGATGCACACGGTGAAGGCCATCCGATATTTTGGATTGTATCATCATTGTTTGCACTGCCAGGGTATTTGCAGACTAATAACATCTGGCGAAACGAATTTTGCCTGCCTATGTTCTAAACCAGGGGTGGGCAACCTGCGGCCCGTGGGCCGGATGCAGCCCCGCAGCCGATTCTGTCCGGCCCGGGAAGAAGGGCGTTGGGGGCGGGGCCAAGAGGAAGGGGTGCCGCTGCAGCCATCCCATCGCGGGCTCTGTGGGGCCTGTGTCAGCAGACAGACCGGAGGAGCTGCCTCTTTGGAGTGCCTGCCATCCTTGGAGGCAATCCGGGCCTGCAGCGGGAGCAGTCGCCAACCTGCAGCTGCTGATCGCCCTGGCGACCCAGAAGACTTGATCGTCTTCTGGGTCACCAGGGTGATCAGCTGCCTCAGATCATCGACTGCTCCCACTACAGGCCCGGATCGCCTCCAGGGATGGCAGGCACTCCATAGCAGGGTGATCAGCTGGGGAACGGCTGGGGGTGAGAGTGGGTGGAGGCCTTCAGCCTCCAATCGCCTGCTGCTTTGCTCTCTGCTGCAGCGGCGGCTGGGTCCACTTTGCCATCCTCTGGGCTGGGTCCATTGGGCCATTCCATCTTGGTTCGCACCTTGTCTTCTTGAATTTTATTTTATTTTATTTTAGTGGTTTTTATTATTATTTTATAATAATGTTATTATAATAATATAATAAATAATATAATGTTATATTATATTATAATTTCAATATATTATAATGTCTATATAAACAGGGCTGTCCAACTGCCGGCCCTGCAGGTGTTTTGGACTTCAAATCCCAGAAATCCTAACAGCTGGTAAACTGGCTAGGATTTCTGGAGGTTGAAGTCCAAAACACCTGCAGGGCCGGCAGTTGGACAGCCCTGCACTATAATATAGTAATTATATTAATACTAATAATATATAAATATTTCTTGATATATTAATATGTTAATATTAATGATGTGTAATATATAGTAAATATAGTAAATAAATAAATAAAGTAGATTAGAATGTAGTTCCGCCTCTAGGTGCGGCCCTCCATAATATTTTTTGGCTCTTGTGTGGCCCCTTGGAAAAAATAATTGCCCACCCCTGTTCTAAACTCAGAGCTTAGGGGAGATACTTCTTATGTATTGATTTACGAACTTGAGACCTTGTCTAACTTGGCTCTTTATTGGTACTGTAAGCAAGCTGAGATACTATCAAAAGAAGAATGTTCTCTTTGATTTCTCATAGGTTGTTCTTTGCCTAAGGAATTTGCTGTATCATTGGGTAGGAATCATGTGATCTTTCAGATTTCGTGTGACTACAGTGCTCAACACCACTGTTTGGAATTTCAATTGAGCAACATTTGGAGAGCCAAATATTTCCCAGCCCTGTTGTATTGGCATAGTATGTAAGGAATGAACAAGGGGTTTCAAAAGAGCAAATATATGGACAGATCCTGTATTTATGATGAATTCAGGAAAATCACATCAATGTGTGGAGTGATCCAGTTTAAGCAAAGATAAAGAGATATAAAAACAAAGAGCAGCAAGGACCTTGATGTTCCTCATGGGTAGTTAGTATCTGGGCAATGGTTCATCTGATTACTATCTTTTTCATTATGATTACATGTTATGTGCTTTCAAATCAGTTCTGGCACTAATGTGATCCTTTTGTAGGGTTTTCTCAACATGAGTTGTTCAGGAAGTGTGCCTGCCTTTTTCTGAGGCTGAGAGGATGTGATATGCCCATGGTCACCCATTAGGTTTCCATGGCCAAGCAGGGATTTGAACCCTAGTCTCCCAGAGTCCTTCTGCAACACTCAAACCACTTCACCATGTGAACTAGGAGCCCCCAGTGGTGCAATGGGTTAAATGCCAAAACGCCCTGAGCAAGCGCCCAAACAGCGCGAAACGGCCATATTGTGGCGTCTTTATACATCAAGCCGTTGGCGGTTTTCCAACCCCACTCACCTCCATTTGGTGTTTATCGGCTCCTCTTTCAGAACTTCCGGATTCTCCCAGTCCACGAGTCTATGCATGTTGGATATGTTTATTGACTATACGGGCACTTGGACAGTTAGCAATCACTGCCCTTGAGATTGTTCGGACTCAACCCAAACTTATATTGGTTGGGGGATTTTGCGTCTGCCCTTGCGTCTTTATGCAGAATATATATAGTTCACTGTCATATTGTGTAATGATTTGAATGTCTTTCTGATATGCAAGGATTTGCCACATTTAATGTTAACCAACCAGTGAGTCCGCAGAAGTGCACACTCTCTATAAGTATTGATGTGATTACAAGAACTGATAACAGTCGCATATATTTTGTCTAATAATTGTTTATTGGGTGGTTTGCTAAATGAGTTACAGCCCCAGTGACCTCACTCATTAGTGTATAGCCTTTAGTTATTTACTGTTAAACCCTTGTGCTGGCAGGACTGCTGACCGAAAGGTCAGCGGTTCGAATTCGGGGAGCGGAGTGAGCTCCCACCTGTCAGCTTCAGCTTCCCATGTGGGTACATGAGAGAAGCCTCAACAGGATGGTGAAACATCCGGGCATCCCCTGGGCAACATCTTTGCAGATGGCCAATTTTCTCACACTAGAAGCAACTTGCAGGTTCTCAAGTCGCTCCTGACATGGAAAAAACCAAACAAAACCATGCGAACTCTTGAGATGCATTACATTTCTCTTTAATTCAGATAAATTATTTGTAAATGAGCACCTAAAGTCTTAAAAGACAACCTGCAAATGTTATGTAAATGTATGCTTTCTTTAATGGTGGCACATTTCCTCTTAAACTGTGATTACACTGTTTCTGATCTATAGCACAGCACTGAGAACATTTCAGGTTCTTGGATGTTGTGTATTACGTTTTACTCCAGTCTACCCCTGAGTGTATTGTTGGGATTGCTTGGCCAATCTTACTGTAAAGCTGCGGTTTTGGTAGCTGATGGGGAATTTGAGAGGAAAAAGTTGAGATATAATCATTTCAAAGTTAACCTGTTTTGTTTCCTGAGCGTTTTTGTTTTCAGCCTTGCTCTACCTCCATAGAATTAGGAAAATGAATGCCAATGCAACAACATTTTTTTAAAAATCCAGATAATAGATATTAGGTAGTTCCACAAGAACGTGGAAAGGAAGAAAAAGGAGAGAAGAAAAATGCAAGTGGATTTCTGGAATGCACCGTGCCCTTCAGGGAACGTGTGTGTACTGATTTCACTTTTTTATTTATTAATTCTTGCATTCCTTTCTTATCTCACAGAGCTTGGTCAGGTCATCATTCATTATCAGTTGCTTAAATTAAGGTATTTCAGAAATCGGAAAGGAACTGCAGTTATTAGAATGTAGATAGAGATACATTTGTCGAGATAATGGTGTAGAAAATCTGTGTTGGTTATTAATACAAAAAGTATATTCTTGTGTTTCTGCACATGTGATAGAGGGGGTTAGTTGTAGGATACATGCTCTGACTGTAGTAGTATCACATAGCAGAAGATAATTTATTGGTTTGATTATTTGAGAGATTTTTACTGACCTAAAGCCTTTCTGGGTTGACTTAAAAATTAGAAAGAGAATTCCACACGTCAAGCAAATGAGTACAGCTAATTACACAGATTTTGCATTGATATTACTTCGCTTAATGGACTTGTGTAAGTATGACATGGCTTCAAAGGATAGTATGGAGAACTTTGTGTCACTTTTGCAGCACTCCAATGTTATAAGGCAGGGCAAATAATCCCCAGTGGTCACCTTAAGGGGTTTGTCCCTCCAGGAAGGCCAGAAGCCATGATGATTGTGTGCAGTGATTGTGATGATTTTGGGCAGTCCATCCAGGTGACTAATAAAGACACAAGTGGTTGATAGTACTAAATGGTGTTGAGAGATCCAGAAGATCCAATAGGATCGTGTTCTTCTCCCTCCTCATGAATAACCAATGTAGTTCCTTCACCAGGGCAAGGGTGGATTAGGTATAGTGAGAATTGGTAGCTATTTCATCTTTTGGATGGCTACAGATCATCTACTCTTGTGCTAGAGTGTAGATGGGGGAAACACAGCTCGTGGACTGCAAATAGGCAAAATTAACCATATTGAAATAAGAGTCCAAAACATTAGGTAACTTGCAAGGTGATTTAGGTTTGAAAGACTACTACACAATGGGAGATCTTGGCACTGAAGGTTAGATACTAGTGATACATTACAGCAGGGGTGCTCATTAGGTAGATCGTGATCTATTGGTAGATCACGTAGGGCAGCCTGGTAGATCGCAGCCAGGGCGGGAGAAAGACTCAGTCCCAACCCGCAGGCTCCCGACGCCACCCAGATGCAGAAGGAGGTTGGAATGGATGGGCCTTGGAGGTCTCCTTCTACTCTAGGAACCTGTTGTTGTTGTTGTTACTACTATTATTATTAGTAGCAGAGGCTGAATGAATATTATTATCATCATTATTATTATGAATAAATTCAGGGGCTTATTATACTCACATTTAGTTGAATTCAGTCTTAAAATATATTATATGGCTCTCACTGAAATAAATTTCCAAATATTTTGCTTTTATGGCTCTCTGAGTAGTGGGTAGGTAGATCATTTTGACTTAGTTGCTTTATAAGTAGCTCGCATGCTGAAAAAGTGTGAGCACCCCTGCATTACAGGATCAAGACTGTTTTTTCCAAAACAATTTTTACTTCTTTTGAAGCAGTAAGGACTGCAGATTCTTGAATTACATCAGTGCTAGTGGATACAGCAGACAAGGAAGTCAAAATAGAGTCCATGTAGTAGACCTCAAGTCATCCATATAGTTTGTCCTCAAGCTTGACAAACTGAAACACTAGTAACTTCAATATCAGGTAATGTTCTAGCTCCATCCATTTTCAACTTTTTTCAACTTTGCAGATGCACTTTGGCAAAGATGTATGTGATATTGATTAGAAAAAAAACATAATGGAAATTGGTCACAATAGTTTTTGAGACCACATTAACATCTCTGTGAGGACTTGGATGCCATAACTCCATTTTTACATCACTCCTGCAAAGCTTCTTTACCATTGAAAATTATACTGCATGTGTCTAAGAGCCCTCACTAAACAGATGGTTTACCACCTCAAATTATCCTCTGGCAGATGTTATGGGCACTATTTCAGTCAGCTTTGTTACAAGTTTTCTGCTATTTTTATCCTAGTCCAACTTTCATGTCTTCAGAATATCAAGAAACTTGGCTGAAAAGAATTGTATCTACAATCCAATTCCTTCTCTTAGTACAGGGGTGCCCACACTTTTTCAGCATGCAAGCTACTTATATTAAAACCAAGTCAGGAAGATCTACCTACCTCCTCAAGGCTGGAGAGGGGGCGTGGTGGGGCGGGGCTTGGCCAGAGGGGGCGGAGCCAGGCCACACCAAGCCCCGCCCCCTCCCCTCTGGCTTTGGAGCTCCCAGCAGCTTTTCAAGGCTTGAGGATGGCAATGCCAAGCCAGTGGTGGCATAGCTAGCACAAGGCTGGCTTGGCCCTGCCCTCCACAAACCTGGAGCAGCTGCTGGGAGTGCTGAAGCTGGGGGAGGGGCTTGCCGCGGCCTGGCTCCGCCCTCTCTGTGAAGTGCCCCATCCAGCTGGGATCGACCTCCTTCGGTCCCGGGATCGACTGGTCGATCGCGATCGACTTCCTGGGCAGCCCTGTCTTAGTATAAGTAATAATAATAATAATATATTATTATTATTACACGTCCACTGTTTATAGATATGCTGCCATCCTCTATTCAGGGATGAAGTGGAGAGGAGGGTTGGATCCCTTCCAACTCTTTCCCCCAAGAGATCATTCAGGATATTCCCAGTGAATGATCCTCACATACAGCACACTCACGTCTGTATTGCGGAAGTGGGAGAGGGAAGTTGGGCAGGCCAGAAGATAAATCATTTTGCAACACATACGTATCTTTGCCAGCCAGGTTGGCGCCATCACTACAGATGTATTGGGGTAAGATAGCCTTTTCTTTTTACAAGTTTGCTATTATTTACAGTTTGTCCCTTTCTAGAGATATTGGTTCAGGTTACACAGGTTTCTGCAACTAGGCAATAAAACCCTGGAGGTTCCCTCATTAAACTGTTTCACTTTTTACTCCCTATTGAGCAATTGCGTTGCTCCTCTGTCCCTGCCCCACCTGTCTTAGCCGTCCCAATGCCACAGTGGAGGTTATCTGTGTCCTTGTGTATGTATATATACACACATACATATATACATACAGATACAAAGGTGTCTGGTTCTTTGCACAATAACGGAGCCCCCTTATCTGTCCTTCTCAGGTCAATGAGCCTGAACAATAAGAGTCCAGACACAGTGTGAAGTACTTATGCACAAGTAAGAAATTTCCATTTTCTTCTTGCTTCAAAATGATAGATCCAGCTGGGTTATCCTCCCCTTTATTATTTATTTATTTACAGCATTTTACCCCGCTCTTCTCAACCCCCGAGGGGGGACTCAGAGTGGCTTCCAAAAGGCACAATTTGATGCCTACATCACAATCGCAGTATAAAAACACAATATAAAACCCTCCAGCATTCGACACTAAAATACATTAAAATACAATTATATTCACACATCCTATGCATTCACCTATGTTAAAAACAGTGTTCCGTCCATAAAAGCATTGAGCCCTATTCACCAACTTTCCATTAAACTACTAAAGTGCTGTCCTGTGCTACTATGCGAACGCCTGGTCCCACATCCAGGCTTTCACTTTTTTCCTAAATGTCAGGAGGATGGAATTGATCGTATGTCGCTAGGGAGCGCATTCCACAGACGGGGAGCCGCCACCGAGAAGGCCCTCTCCCTCGTCCCCACCAGCCGCACCTGGGAAGCCGGCGGGAGCGAGAGCAGGGCCTCCCCGGATGATCTTATAGTACGAGGTGGGACATAGTGGCAGATGCGTTCGGACAAGTAAGCTGGGCCAGAACCGTATAGAGCTTTAAAGGTCAAAACCAGCACTTTGAATTGAGCCCGGAATTGGACCGGCAGCCAGTAGAGCCAACACAACAGGGGGGTGGTATGCTCCCTGTATGTAGCTCCAGTTAGTAGTCTGGCTGCCGCCCGTTGGACTAGTTGTAATTTCCGAACTGTCTTCAAAGGCAGCCCCACGTAGAGCGCATTGCAGTAATCTATTCGGGATGTGACCAGAGCGTGGACGATCATAGCCAGATCAGACTTCCCAAGGTATGGGCGCAGCTGGCGCACGAGTCTTAACTGTGCAAAAGCTCCCCCGGCCATCGCTGAGACCTGGGGTTCCAGGCTCAGCGATGAATCCAGGATCACTCCCAAGCTGCGAACCTGCGTCTTCAGGGGGAGTGTAACCCCATCCAACACAGGCTGTAACCCTATGCCCTGTTCGGCCTTTCGACTGACCAGGAGGTCCTCTGTCTTGTCTGCATTAAGTTTCAATTTGCTAGCCCTCATCCAGTCCGACACAGCAGCCAAGCACCGGTTCAAGGTCTGGACAGCCTCCTTGGTGACAGGTGGGAAGGAGTGACAGATCTGGACGTCATCTGCGTACAGATAACACCTTACTCCAAAACACCGAATGATCTCTCCCAGCGGTTTTATGTAGATGTTAAATAACATCGGGGACAGTACTGAACAAGACAAAGGCTGCGGAGCCGAACAGGTGTCACCCAGTAACACCTTCTGGGTACGACCTTACAACAAGGGAAGAAGTAGGCTCATCATAATGCGACTTACAAGTGGTTGTAATGCTTCTGGGCTTGGTTTCCAGGCTCTGTTCCAGAGTCCTCATCAGTCTTGAGAGACTTGAGTCTTCTGTCTGTCATTTGATATACAGAGATCATTAGTGAGATGCAATGAACAGGACTAATTTCCATCTTAACGTTTTGGGCATTTGAGACAACGTTTTGAAAAAATCCTTGCAGTGCACAAAAATGCAGATTATTTTGAGGGTAGACCACAAAATAGTTTCTTTCAAGTACAGTTCTTATGAGCACTCTTGCATAACTGGTATATGGAGTCACCGGCATTCCTGTTAGGTGGCTAATAGAGATACCCCTTTGACCTCTTTAGGTTTAGTGCTTCGGTTTGATTCCTCATCAGTGACATTGCCAAGGTTTAGGGAGCCCTAGGCAAAACACCCCCTGATTTTTTTTTCTTGTCACTCAACTTAGGGTTCTTCTTTCTCCAAAAAAACACATTATTTTGTTTCTCTCTGTGTGTATGTGTGATTGTATATCTGTGCTTTTCTCTCCTCCAGTACATACCTCCCTGATCTTTCTGCTCCTCCATGCTTTTTTCCTGCTCTCCTCTCCTTCCTCCTCTTCCTCCTTTCCCCCCAGCTTGCCTCCCACCTTACTGGATAGCTGAATGCTTCCCTTTTCTTTTTTTTCACTTGAGTTCCCCTTTCCAAATTGCAGAGGCTCAGAGGCACTATCTCGGCATTACTTCTTCGCGAACGAAGATTCTTAGGAAGGACTCATCCCACGCTTTCTACAAGCGCGTTGATGACTAAAAAGGCCAATCTGAGATAGGCAAGTTTGGTTGCAGAAAGCACAGTAGAAAATCTCCTTGGGTGATGTTATTTCCAAGTTGCGGTTCTTTCTGCATTGTCGTTTCTCTTCGAGACCCATTCGGCGTGTCTACTCGAAAGAGGCCGCAGCATTGTGGATAGTGCGTCTCCATGCCTCCCGATGTGAGGCCAGGGTGGACCATTGTTGGTGATCAATCTGCCCAAGTCTGAGATGTTGTTTCAGGGAGTCCTTATATCTCTTTTTGGGGGCTCCTCTCTTGCGCTGACCCATGGCGAGTTCACCATAGAGGCGGTGGTCCTCCATCCTAGAAATGTGCCTTGCCCAGCGCAGCTCTGTTCTCAATAGCATGGCCTCAATGCTGGTGATCCCTGCTTACTCAAGGACAGCAACATTCTTCACATAGTCGGTCCAGTGTACATTTAGGATTGTGCGAAGACAGTGCTGATGAAAGTGTTCGAGGAGTCGTAGGTGTTGGCGATAGGCGACCCATGTTTCAGACCCATAAAGGAGAATAGACAGTACGATAGCTCTGTACACACTGATTTTGGTGCTTTGCCTCAGGTGCTTGTTGCTCCATACTCTTTTGTGAAGCCTTCCAAATGCACTATATGCCTTTGCTAATCTGTGATCTATCTCTTTATCAACTGTATACATGTGCCAGAAATGACAATGCTGATCCAGAGTTGGTTATTCTAGATCAGTACTGCCAAAGGCTAGATAACCAGCCACCAAGGTGGCTCAAGGGCCATCAGGGGTTCTTGGTGCATTGCATCAGCTCGGATGGCACCCACATGATTCAGTGGTGCCAGAACTGGTTTAGCACCACCAGATTGTCACCATTCCCCACCCTCAACCCGGCCTTAGGTAAGACCACCAGACATCAAACTGGTGGTGGTTGTTGCTCGGCACCTGTAGTAATGCTAGTCAGACAAAATAATGCAAGAGAGGAGAAGATGAGAAAGGAGGAATTATTCCCTCCTTGCCCCCTCCCTTCTCTGATCGCTCTGTTGTTCCAGCTAGCATCATCTATTATATAAAGGAGGTCCCATCATGGAACGACCGTCCTAGGCAGAGAAACCTTACAAGGCAGAGACACCAAACTTGGCAACATAAATAGGCCTCAGGCAAGGTAGGTTTGTAGCAAAGAAACTTTCCCCCCCAAAACCTAGAAGGTCCCCAAAACAACAATACAAAAAAACTACATTTCCCAGCACCCTCTCCCGGCCTCTACATTCTGACAACATGATTGGTTGCCAGTGAGGGAGTATTTGCATAACGCCTCTATTGGCCAGCCAACATGAACATTCTGACCCATAATAAACTGTCAGAGGAGGATAAGGCAAAGGCCTGAGGCAGTCACCAACACAAACACCCAATTCACTTCCCACAGAAAATTTAAACCCCTACAAATCACAAACCACGCCCAAAATTGACAGTAAGGCTTCATTAACTTGATTTCCCTGACTAGGCCTCACTTAATGGGATGCTGTTTAAGCTCTGAATTGACAGTAAGGCTTCATTAACTTGATTTTCCCAACTAGCCCTCAGCTCATGGGACATTGTGTATAGCCTGAATTGACAGTGACCTACCTTGATTTTCCTGACTAGCCCTCAGCTCATGGGACATTGAGCCCAGTGACCTACCTAACCCACGCTACATTCTACTGCAGTTTGGAGGAGGGTGGACCATGGATGATGGGATTTGATGTACCTCCATGGATTATGGGATTTGTAGTACTTTCAAACCCTTCATTCCCCACAGACCACTGTGGCCCAGAACCAAGACCGATAAAGACCCAACTTGGCACACAGTGCCCCCATGACCCACACTCCATCCAACTGCAGTTTAGAGGAGGGCACACCATGGATGATGGGATTTCAAGTACCTCCACTCACTTCCAAAGTACCCCACCCACACAAGCATCAACCTCTACATCAACACAGCAGACGGAAAGACAAAAAACATTGTATATCCACAAGCTCTGCAGAACGCCAGCAACACCACACACCGACAACTCCACAGGACTTCCAACATCCCACCCACCAGAACAACCCACAACGACACAGCCATGACCCCACCAAGACCATAACTAACATCAATTCCAACCCTTACATACTCAGACTTTCTCGCATCTCCTAAATAGGGCACAGTAACGCGTGCCGGGTAAAGCTAGTTATATATACTATGCAATGACAATCTCCAGTTTTGTGTCCAGTGGTCACCACTAAGGCCAGATTGACAGGGGGGAGGTAAGTGACATCCTCTGTCCCTAGACTGCCTGAACCCAGGAAAAGGGGAATGGTTATATCAGTAACTGTGGCCACTTCCAAATCTTCATGCCACCACAAAATGTGAAGCATCCCGCAATTTAAAAAAAATATGGGACAATGCCATCTCAAGTGGCCTTCTCTGTTAAGGAGAATAGATGATGATGATGATGTTGATGATGAATTTTTATCCTCATTTTCCCCACAGATGGGACTCAGGGTGTCTTACAAAAAAAATTTAAAAAGACAACTACGTAATACAAAAAAAATCCATCAACCCACCCACCCAACATATAAACAATAAATCCACATATTGAATAAACACAATTTACATAAATATAAATAAGTATCAAAATAATCACATATCGCATTATAATCAAAATCCCTATAACTCAGGCCACTGATGTCCTAACACAGGGCTGTCCAACTGGCGGCCCGGGGGGCCGTATAAGGCCCCCCAGCCCCTTCCCTGCGGCCCCCTAAGCTTTTTAATAAAAAATTAAATAAATTAAATAATAATATTTTTAAAAATTATCCACTTCCGGGTTCTGGAGCAAGTATCGCGAGACTACGGAAGCCACACGGGATTTCGCTCTCAACGCATTGAGAGCGAAATCCCGTGTGGCTCCGTGAGTCTCGCGATACCCTGTTGCCGATATCTCGGCTACTTAATCATGCGCGCCCACGCAGACGCGATTTGGACCTTCTCGGCTGCTGCCTCGGTCGGTCGTCGCCTCTGCTCGTGGTCCGGCTACTCCTGGATCCTGCGCGTTTGGGAAGGCAGGCTAACCTTTCTGTTATTATTATGTAATTGTGTATGGATGCCCCTTATGTATTCCCTCCCTGCATTTCCCCTTAGTAAAAGATTATATTTGATTGTATGGATGCCTCTTATGAATTGTAAGTAAATTGGAGCCGGGGGAGGGGCGGGGGCGGAACCGGGGGCAGACCCTTCGGCCCCCCAGGTCATCAGTGACCGGAATTCAGGCCCCTGGGCCGGTAGAAGTTTTAACAAGTTAAAACATTAAAATAAACAAATCCAGATTATCTGCTTTGAAATGGATTATATGAGTCTACACTGCCACATAATACAGTCCAAAGCAAATAATCTGGATTCAGAAACTGGGTTACATGACATTGGAGACGGGGCCACCATGACAAAAGAGACCTCTTGTCCTAATGTATTCTCATTAGGTTTAGAGTTGAGAAACTTCTTTTCAGTCTTAGGTCCAAATTCCAATTTAGGACGGGCATTAGAGATTGCATTCCAGCCAGACCTACATTATCAAATGCATGCTATACTTGAATAGTGTGTGCTTTTTGTTAATTGTTCTCAAAATACTTAAACATCAAATAATACATTCTGATCTCAACAGTTTGGGACACCCAAGATCTTAAAATAACACAAATAATTATTTGAGAGTCCAGCTGTGAAGTCCCTTGCTGGTGAGAGAAGAACTGGCTGTACAAATCTAAGGGAGATCACTCTCAATTCCCCCCTTTTCTCCCTTCTTTTCTTTTTAAACAGTGAAGCTTTGAAATCTACTGCTAAAATCTTCTGTAGGGTTAGGTAAGCAAAGCTGAAATGTGAAGTGAATGTAACAATTCAGTGCAAAATGTAACAGACTAAAGAGATCTGTCTTCTGTTGAGATACATGGCTATATGATATTATGTTGCCCGTTATGCATGATTGTACTAAATTTAGGCATTTTGAATTGCACTGATATCACCGGCGACGTTTAAATAATAGGATTTAAATGTGGTTGAGTATATTGTAAAAGTAAAGATAAAGGTTTCCCCTTGACATTAAGTCTAGTTGTGTCCGACTCTGGGGGGGGGGGGTGCTCCTCTCCCATTTCTAAGCTGAAGAGCCGTAATTGTCCATAGACATCTCCTAGGTTATGTGGCCAGCATGA
Source organism: Anolis apletophallus (assembly GCA_030556195.1). Taxonomy (NCBI): domain Eukaryota; kingdom Metazoa; phylum Chordata; class Lepidosauria; order Squamata; family Anolidae; genus Anolis; species Anolis apletophallus. Next base: position 124,852,273 of record JARBWK010000005.1, read on the forward strand.
CTGCATGGAACGCCATTACCTTCCTGCTGATGTGGTATCTATTGATCTCACATTTGCTTGTTTTCACATTGCTAGGTTGACAGAAGTTGGGGCTAACAACGGGAGCTCACCCCACCCCGTGGATTCAAACTGCCAACCTTTCGGTCAGCAAATTCAGCAGTTCAGTGGCTTAACCCGCTGTGCCATCGTGGTCCCAAGTATATTTTGCCTTCCCTTAATTTCTTTCTATGGATGTCTCAGACTGATATGTCAAACCCATATGTCAGGAGAGGCCATTGAGACTCCTACATGTGATACTTGAAGCCCACAAAGCATTGAGCTGATTTTTGAGTAATTTCTTTTTGCTCCTTAAAAAAAAATTAATTAAGGTTTTAAGTTACAATTATAGTAAAAAGAAGGAAAGGGGGTAAGGGAAAGGGAATGTTTTCGGTAACTGGGGAGGGAGGAAATGGTATTGGAAGGGAAAGAGAAAGTGGGTGTTTGGGGTTGAGGATTGTCAAGGGATCCTGGTAGGTAAAACAGAGTAGGTAGTGAGGAAAGATAGAAAAGGGGGTCATGTTAATGTCCATCTTCTTTCTTCGGTGGTTAAACATAGTTAACTATTTCAGTCCATCAATGTGTGTGTGTGTGTCAGGCCTGGATCAACTTTTTGTGGCGTCCTAGGCCACACATTGGAAGCCACGCCCCCGGGCCGATGCTGAGCATGCGCATCAGAGGCCCTAGGGGCGGGACTTCCCTCCACATCTTCCTCGCTCGCGTCGGGCGCCCCTCCTTTTTTCACTCAAGGAAGGAGGGGCGCCTGACGCGAGCTAGGAAGACGCGGAGCGAAGTCCCGCCCCTAGGGCCTCTGACGCGGCTTCGCTCTGCCTTTTCGTCGCTCGCGTTGGGCACCCCTCCTTTTTTCACTCAAGGAAGGAGGGGCGCCTGACGCGAGCTAGGAAGACGCAGAGCGAAGTCCCGCCCCTAGGGCCTCTGACGCGGCTTCGCTCTGCCGTTTCGTCGCTCGCGTCGGGTGCCCCTCCTTCCTTCACTCAAGGAAAGAGGGGCGCCCGGCATGAGCGAGGAAGAGGCGGAGAGGCCTATGGCACTCCGCGCGCAGGTGCAGAAGTGCCCGAAGATTGACCTTTTAAAAATAAATAAATTGGGGGGTCCAGATCTGGCACCCCCCCCATGGCTGCGCCCCTAGCGCGCGCGTGTGTGTGTGTATATATATATATATAACTAATATCATTTTCTTTTATTTCCTTCTTGTTGTTGTTCCTTTAACAACTCCATATTTATTCCTAGGGATTCTGTCGGGTCTTCATATAGTCCTTAAATAATGTCCAATCTGTTCTTTTTAACGCCTTACCCTCTGATTCTTTCAGATAGAAGGTAAGCGTATCCATGTCCATTATGTCCCATACTTTACTCTCCCATTCTTCTGCTGTTGGTACTTCTTTGTCTTTCCATTTATTTATTTTTGCTTCTAAATGGCCAAAAATGTACCCAAACCAGAGTGTTGAACTTCCACTGAACCTCCAAAGCTCCCCAGAACATCAAAGAAATTGAAAAAAACTGTGATGCCTGGAAGTAAGGATATGTCATTTCCCAACGTATTCCACGGGAGAACTGGCAGGATGGAAAAATTGCCCTTACCCCTTGTGCAGTTGCGCACTCCTGTGCTAGGCAATCTGCTTTGCCTAGTCTAGGAATGCATCTGCACTGTAGCATTAATGCAGTTTGATGCCACTTTAAGTGCCATTGATCAATACCATGGAATCTTTGGCAGGGAAAGCTAAAGAGATATGCTAAAATGAAGGGAAAAACCCCCAATCCCTCTTAAAATTTAGTACCCAAAAGCAATCGACATTTATTCTAAGTTTGTTTTCACTTCCACAGTGTTGAGTGTCTGATGTCAGAAGTGAATTTGATGGGAAGCTGCATTTGGTTACAGTTGTTCCTTATCTTCTACAGAATGAAACAGCCTTCCCTTTCTGATGCTAATGAGCAACTCTCCACATCAAATGCTCCTTTGTTGACATGGAAATAAGCATATCTGATCATTGGGAAGCCAAACATACAGTGCAAACTCAGCACTTGTGAACTCATGGGTTACCCCATACAAGTCAAAAGCAAGAAGCTCAGATCCTGTAAGCAAAAAAGCAAAACAAACTCTGTGTTCTCTAGAAAGTTAAACATCTTTTTTAAACTAGGGGCATTATATTGCCAGATGAAAGACAGTTTATTAAGATCGTGAAACAAGCTTTCAACTGCAATGGATTAGGAAAGGTCTCGTATGCAGCTGTGTTTGACCACAGCAGTAATCCTGTTGGTTTATTGTCAGTAGCCCCATAAACACATCTAATTAGAACTGGTGGCAACAGATTGACACAGGTAATTTGTTTCCTTGCTCGGTTGTGTGAGAAGCTGGCCGAGGAATAATTTGCAGGAACTAAAAAATGTGAGAGACGTGACTTGGGGTTGTGTTTTCATTGAGAAGTATCCCCATTACCAAAAACCATTTGGAGAGGGAGATGATGGGATGAAGTATCAATTGAAAGTCAGTTTTAAATTGCTGAAAAAATCATATATCTGTGGCTCCTCTCAAAAGAAAAGAAAGAAAGAAAAAAAAACTCAGTATGGTGTCCAAACGACAATCAAAATAAATTCTTAAACAGGTAACTCTATAATAATAATAATAACAACAACATGGGTCACTTATCGCCAACACCTACGACTCCTCGAGAAGTCACGCCGATCGAGTCTCGAAGAGAAATGACAATGCAGAAAGAAGCGCAACCTGGAAACAAAATCACCCAAGGAGACTTTCTGCTGTGCTTTCTGCAACCAAACTTGCCTATCTCAGATTGGCCTTTTTAGTCATCAACGCGCTTGTAAAAAGCGTGGGATGAGTCCTTCCTAAGAATCTTCATTCGCGAAATAATGCCGAGAGAGATCACAAATCTGTAGCTAAATGTGTGACTGAAAATGCTAATTTCTTTATGTTATTAATATCAATCATCTGAAATTCTGGACAAGATTTTTTCTTCTTCTCTTAGGGCGCTTGTGCCCGCTTTGTGCTGGTCTGTGACCGTAATAAAGTTTTGATTGATTGACAAGATTTTTGGAGCTTAGAAAACTCCTTTTGGGATTAAATGCACCAGCTTTCCCAGCCATAGTTGCAAACCCATTGTACATGCTGCCTTGCGAATTGGGGAATTGTAGTCCGAAAGCTAATCCTTTCCAAGCCATGTGTAGTTCACATCTGGTTACTTTTTGGAAATATACTTTAATAGAGCCAAAAAGCACTTTGTGTTTTTATAAATGCCTCCAAGGTTAGTGGAAAATGAATGTAGAAGTCATTATGGTTTTTCAAATGCCTCCAAGGTTGGTGGGAAATAAGTATAGGAGTCATTATGGTTTTTCAAATGGTACACTATCTAATCCTACTTCGTGCCATGAAGGGCTGACCTTGAGTGTCATATTTGAGGCTCATAATTTCATAGAAAGGGTTTCATTTAGTTTTAGTATGTGCTGAATCTCCAACACCTTGACAGTGCAAATTGAATGTGTGCCCAAACTGCCATTTCAGGTGTCACTTGGAGGAAGATAGATAACTAGCCAGATTTAAAGGGAAATTGTTAGATTTTTCAAGAAATAAATCCTGTTGAATTCAAGGACGGATATACCTGGTATGTGTGTATAGGGCTCCGTGATAAATTGGTCTGCCATCAAAGTCCATGTGAAAAATTACGTAATTCCATTTCCCTGTTTATACCATGTTACTATGTTATTAATACAGAAAAGTCAATACAGGGTTGCCTTTGGAGACTGTTCGGAAGCTTCAAGTAGTCCCAACAGGCAGCATTCAGATTTCTCACTGGAGCAACGTACAGGGAGCACACAACCCCCTTGTTACATCACCTCCACTGGCTGCCAGTCTGCTACCAAGCACAATTCAACGTGCTGGCTTGAGCCTATAAAGCCCTAAATGGTTCCGGCCCAACTTACCTGTTCGAATGCATCTCCCTCTGTGAACCATCTCAGAGATTAAGATCTTATGGGGAGGCTCTGCTCTCGGTCCCAGGTCTTTCGCACATGCGGTTGGTGCGGTGGGAATGATAGACTGGGACTTCTCAGTGGTGACCCCTCGGTTGTGGAACTCCCTCCCAAGTGACATCAGATCAGCCCCCTCCCTTCTGAAAACGTGGATGTGGGATCAAGCTTTTGGATAATTTATCAGTGCAGTATGTCAATATGGAATGGTGCAGTGATAACTGGAATGGCCTGGACTACAATATTGGATTATGTGATTTTAAATTCAGTGTTGAATTGTGTTTAATGATTTATTTATTTTATTATTCACACTTTAATGTCAGCCCCCTGTTTAAAGAACTGCACTGGCTGCCATTTATTTTCTGGTCCCAATTCAAGGTACAGGTGATCACCTACAAAGCCCTAAACTGTTTGGGACCCGCCTACTTTCGTGACCAGATCTCCCTCCATGAACCAGCTCGAACCCTCCGCTCCTTGGGGGAGGCCCTCCTGTCACCCCTGCCAGTCTTACAGACTCGTCTGGTGGGCACAAGGGAGAGAGCCTTCTCCTCTGTGGCCCCCCGACTCTGGAATTCCTTGCCCGGAGAGATTAGGAAAGCCCCCACTCTGGAGACCTTTAAAAAACACCTGAAAACTTGGCTCTTCCGCTGTGCTTTCGGAGAGTAGTTATTTAATTTCTATCATTGCTCTCCTCAATGTCCCTGTTCTCGGAGTCCATCCCCCCTCCCCCCATAAAGGATGTTTTCCCTGTAAAGGATGCTATTTCGAGTATCCCACCCTGAGTTTTAACATTTTAACATTTTATATATGTGCTTGCAGCCTGCCCTGTCTTTGTGATTTTGGATATTTAGTTGTATATTGTTTTTATTTATATGTATGTATCTTTTTATTGTGTTCATTGCTTGTGTTTTGATTTTATTTTATTGTAATTTGTTGTTTGGGCTTGGCCTCGTGTGAGCCGCCCCGAGTCCCCATTGGGGAGATGGGGCGGGGTATAAATAAAGTTTATTATTATTATTAATGTATATGTTTTTATTTGCTGGATATGTACTGTATGGCATCGAATTGTGTCTTTATGTGTGCTGCTTTGAGTCCCTTTTGGGGTGAGAAGGGCAGGATATAAATATGGCAAATAAATAATAAATAAGTCTTTGTGGTATATGAATATATGTGATATGTATAAAGGGACCTGCACCTTTGATGTATGTAGCTAGTCTTATGTTTATTTAATTGTGTATAATAGTTGCTTCTTTTTGGTTGGGATCCCTCAAGATCTAATTGATGAACAGAACCAGGAGGGTTGTGGTCCGCCCATTTTTCCTGGGAGAGACTTTGGAGCAAACTTTTGGATGGTATAAAGCAGTGGTTTCCAACCTGCAGTCCGTGGACCACCAGTGGTCCGCAGGAACAAAAATATGGTCCGCAGCCTCACCATTATTGCACTGTTGCCTCAAAACCACATGGCAATGAGAGCGACTAGTCTCACAAAACTCTTTTAATTTCCGAGGTAATTAGGATGCTGACTACCCATGAAAGATTACTACCACATCAGCTCTAGCTTACTAAATATGGTTTTCTGTGGGTGAGCAGATGGTGACTACTGGATGGCATATGTTCTGCATCAGAAACTAGAGCTGATGTGGGTTTATCCAATGCAATTTTCTGAATCGGCACCCCAAATAACCAAACTGAATCTAAAGTTGACCAAAAACTGATGTGTAACCCTTTTGGATCTAATGTTGGAGAGTGGTCCCTGGTCAAGTGGTCCCTGGTCAAAAAAAGGTTGGGAACCACTGGTATAAAGGTATGCAGTAGGAAGGTGAAGAAAATTCTGTCATACTAATGGGTATCTACTAATGAGATGTGAGATTTATATAACTGTATAACTATTGCATTGACCTTTTTGAATAACTACTCAATTGTTTTCAAGGACTTTGAGATTCCAATTTACTGCATCTGCACAATGAGGGCTAAAGTTAATCAGGCATTGGAAATCTGTGGTCGGATCTTTTGTCTCTTCAAACTTCTCTTTTGGAAAACCACACTGAATGTTTAAGGATCTTAGTGCTGGGGAATGGGGACAGAGAGTTAAGATTTCCTAATGTCAGTCTCTTTTCTCGCACTACTGTTTGGCCTGTTATGAAAAACATACTGTAGAATGGGTCAAGTACCAGCTTGGATAGAATTATTTCATGGGATACGAACTTTGTCTTTGCCCAGTCCCATGCCCCAAAGCAGCCTGGCATTCCTGCCTGCCGCCACCGCCCTGGATGGATTTGGAAAAAAGTTTAAAGAGACAAGAGATCCAAGCGTCACTGTCTCATCTACTTTGACTGTGAGATTTCCCCCATATCCAGAGAGTGAGTGTGAATAGGACCTTGGTCGCAAAAAAAAAGGCAGTTGTATAAATAAGTTCTGACTTTGTTTCAGAAAGGATTTCCTGACAAAAGCATTAAAACAAGAGGAACAACAAAAAAGATACAGGAAAAAGTGCAAGAAATAAAAGAGAATTGAAAAAGGAAATGGGGACAATGAAAAGTGAGATGTCTAAAGTGAAGCAAGATATAAAATAATTAAAAGCAGATAATACAAAATTGGCAGAAAACCAAACAAAAAATAAAAAAAGAATGGAAAACCTGGATAATACAAATGTTAGGCTTGAGAAAGCACAAGAGAAATTAGAATTAAAGGAAATGGATTTTAAATTGAGATCTCGAAATGTTGTGGAAGAGAACAAAGAGAATACTAAGGGAAATAATGATCAAATTAATGGCAGAACTGTTAGAAATTTCGGAACAAGAAGCAGATGAAAGAATGGACAAAGTATACAGGATTCAAACTAACTATGCAAAAAACAACAATGTTCCAAGAGACATTATTGTGGATTTTGCCCAAAAAAAAGATGAGAATGGAGGCTTTGGAAAAGAGTAAACATAAATCTATGTTCTTTAAAGAAACCAAGATAATAATACTAAAAGAATATCCCCTATCTACACTTAACAGACGTCATAAATACTTATTCCTTACGGATGAACTAAAAAAAACCTAAACATGAGATTTAGATGGGAAAGAGATGAAGGGATCATGACGACATACAAAGGACAAACATTTTGGCTGACTTCAGAAGACAAGGCCAAAGAATTTTAGAAAAAGCTACAAAAAGACAAAAATATTAAATTACCACAAAAACATCCCAGAGGAGAAGAAATTAAAAAGGGAAAAAATCAAATCTCCCGAAAACCCTGGAAGCGACCACTACCTTGTATCCAACAAAGGAGGATGAAGATGCTGAAGAGGACGAAGACAATCCAGAAATAGAAGAAGTAGAGTGAAATAATGACTGAACTCACAAAATAAATATAATACTATGCTAAATACTATTAATTGACTAGATTATATATAGAGATGGGGGAAAATGTTTAAAACTAATTTTCCTATGAATAGAAATGGCTATATTAAGTATGTTTGATTTAAATATGTTCTAATTATGCAAAAATTGAAATTATTTAGAGGGTTTTTTTTTGTAAAATTATGGAAATGAGATAAAAATTTAAGGGTTAAGGGTGGGATAAGATAAGATGAATTAAGGAGATGGAGTAATTAATTATCAGGCTGAGACAGAGTAAGAGTAAAGGAACGAAGAAGATAAACTGAAGGGTTCTAGAAGAATATATGAAAAATAACAATTAATAATTAATAAAGGTAGAGATAAAGGAAATAAGTAAGGAAAAGAGGAGGTAAAGTAATTATCTCCTAAGGAGAGGAAAAACAGAAATGAAAAATAAGGTGTAATTCTAAAATTAGATAATTCAAAATGTGTTTAGGAGGAGAGAACGGAAGTCATAGTATGTTCTTTTTTGTCTTTTTTTTCTTTATTTCTTCTTTTTTTTAGTCTTTCATGGTGATGTATTATGATGTTAGATTGGTTTGTGGTAGGTTTGTGAGTCATTTTGTTTTTTTCGTTGTTTTTGATGTAATGCTTTGTTATGAAAATCCTAATAAATATTACTTCAAAAAAAGAATGAATAACAATGTGTTTATATACATTGTTATGTTAATGACATGAATGGCAGCTAAACAGAATTAAAATATTTGACTTTTTGTGCTGTTGTCTCAGATTTCCAATAATAATTTGTTGTCACTAAATCTGAAAAGAAATCTAGGATCTGCAGGGGACTAATAACAACACGGTATTGTCCCCGCCCCAGGAATCGGATTAAATCATTAAAATTATCTTTCATTTTTTTGCAGGGATCAGAATGTGGCGGATCCAACGATTGAGTATGTAAAGGTATGAAATATCATTTCATTACTTTCTGGTGCCTTCAGAAGTTTAAGAAATTGCCATTTTAATCCTAAATGCCAATACTTCCAATAATTTATCTCTTCCCTGGTTCATTGCGGGACGCAGCAGTTTGGTGCTTTGACTCTTTAGAAAGAAAGGAGTCCCTAATTAGACCTTTTGAATCAAGCAAGTAGAATGTAAGGTCAGATTGTGACCTTGGCAATTAATCATCACTGTCACCGAGGGCCTTTTCATTTTCCCCTGATTATATTCCAGGATTTGAGGCTTTTTGTATCAGAACTAGATCAAAACAGATGTGTAATGCAATCTTTGACGTGGCCCTTTATCCCAGAATGCATAGATGTGAATGAAAGTTTGAACATAGATTCCCAAATAATGATGTGTATAAGAAAAAAGACACAATCTTGAAAAACAGTGGAGTCTTTAAGGCAGAGCCAGTAAAATAATGCTTCTATTCTTGGAAGATAGGAGAGCAGATTGCTAGAATAAGAACAAATGAGAAATTGATTGGTTATTGTGTCATCTGAGCTGGGGGTAGAGACTTTACTTCATATTCTAGGTTAGTCTGTCCTGGGAGTCTCCAAAAGAAGCATTGACTCCCTCTACTCCCCCTGTTTGATTAAAAGCTTGGGGGTTCAGTTGGACCCATTGCTGGCCATGGAGGCTCAGGTCTCTGTGGTCAGCAAAACGTCTTTTTTCCATCTGCGACAGGCTAGGCGACTGGCCCCCTACCTGTCCAGGGACGACCTGGCCACGGTAATCCAAGCGACGGTCATCTCGAGGCTAGACTACTGTAACGGCCTCTACATAGGCCTTCCCTTGTCGACAATTCGGAAACTCAAGCTGTTGCAAAATGCTGCAGCTTGCTTGCTGGCGGGAGCGTCGGCAAGAGAGCACATTACGCCCATCTTGCGGCAATTGCACTGGCTTCCAATCGAGTACCGAATTGTCTTCAAGGTGTTGGTTTTGACCTTTAAGGCCCTACATGGTCTGGGGCCGGTGTACCTGAGGGACCGCCTCACCCCATACGTTCCCCTGAGATCACTGCGCTCGGAAGAGCGAAATGTTTTGGCGGTACCATCTGTCCGCTCCTGCCATCTCTCCAGCACAAGGCAACGAGCCTTTTCAGTCGTTGCCCCAATGCTCTGGAACGTACTGCCAGACGATGTCCGGGCGTTGGCGCAGCTTATCCCATTCCGGAGGGCTTGCAAAACTGTGTTATTCAAGCTGGCCTTTGATTGAAGCCCCTGGAAATGAAACTGTCTATTATACTGTCGTTGCATTATTTGCAACTTTTATTTCCTGTTTTTGTTGTTTTTATGATGTACCACTGCTTCGCAGTGCATTTTAATATGTATGTGAACTGCTCCGAGCCGGCTGAGAAGGGCGGAATACAAGTCCGAATAAATAAATAAATAAATACCACTTCTATCCCTTTTTAATTACCTGGGTGGGAAAATGACTGACCCCCTAAGGCAGTGTTTTTCAACCTTTTTTGAGCTGTGGCACATTTTTTACATTTACAAAATCCTGGGGCACACCACCAACCAAAATGACACAATATTACACTCTAACACAGTAATACATATAGTTAATATGTTTTTTAATGTATTTATACACTCAGTGTGAAACCTGGGCCTGTTTTGATGAACACAACATATATATGACTTCCTCTCACATACTTATACATGGCTATCATGTCTTCTCTCAGCCTTCTCTTCTTCAGGCTAAACCTGCCCAGCTCTTCAAGCCGCTCCTCATAGGGCCTGAGTGAAACTTGCTTCCAGTTAACTAGGGATGTCATGAAGCTGTTATAAACAGTTCCTTGGGGGACGACCCTCGAAAACTCCAGTAAAATAGTTTTTTAAAAAAACATTTCCAAGCAGAGAGGTTCAATTTGTTTCTTGGAAATCTGTGCTCCCAGGTTCGCTCACTGCCCAATTCACTGATGTGGAGCTTCTGGCTTTGCCTGTTCTCACGAGAAATGCAAGCCAATGCGAAAACACCAAGTCAATCACTTCCGCCCAGTGCTCTACTTTTGCTGAGGGAGGAGGGAGGCAGCGAAAGAGGCCACAAAGATCTATGAAACTCTATATGTTTCATAGATCTGTGTTGCCTCTTTCGCTGCCTCCCTCCGCAAAAGCAGAGCACTGGGCGGAAGTGATTAAGTTGGCGTTTTTGCGTTGGCTTGGATTTCTCGCGAGAACAGCCAAAGCCGGAAGCTCCACATTGGTGAATTGGTTAGTGAGCGAATGTGGGAGCATCAGGAAGCTGAAGCAGCCCTGAACGGGAGCTGGAGCCATGATGAGTCGAGGCTCCTGAAGGCTTCCTCAAGGCGGGCCTGGCCCTGGCATTCGGCGGAGCCCTTCCTTTGCCTCGGGGAGAATCTTTGGGGAGGGAAAGAGTAAGAAAGAGCTGCTAGGAGGGGGAAGAGTTCCAATTTCCCACGGCACACCTGTTGATCACTCATGGCACACTAGTGTGCCGCGGCACACCAGTTGGGAAACACTGCCCTAAGGAGACACTTGTGATTTCCCCTTCCCATGAAATGAGTTATTAATAGGTCACACTTTTTGAGCCAGAAGCGACTTGAGAAACTGCAAGTTGCTTCTGTTGTGAGAGAATTGGGCGTCTGCAAGGACGTTGCCCAGGGGATGCCCAGATGTTTTACCATCCTGTGGGAGGCTTCTCTCATGTCCCCACATGGGAAGCTAGAGCAGACAGATGGGAGCTCACCCTGTCTTGCAGATTCGAACCGCCAACCTTCAAGTCAGCAGTTCAGCCGGCACAAGGGTTTAACCCATTGTGCTACTGTGGCTTAATGAGTCATATCAAAATCCTTATTAAAAACCTCAACGTATACATGAGGTCGATTTACACATGAGTATATAATGTATGTTAGTCGATTTGTATTTAATAAAAAATAAAAATACTCAATTATTTTATTGAAATTGCTTTCTGACTGGAATAGAATCCTACTGTCAATAAACAGTGGAGCAGGAACCATGTAAATCCCATAGGTAATGAGTTCTGTTCGTCTCCTCTAGATTTGTTTTAGACTTGTATAACAAGTGTACAAAGGCACAAAGTCTGCTTGTTTTTCTTGAGCTCAGAAAATTAAACTAAGCTTGGCAGTATCCCTTAGTGATCTCACCTCTTTGGTTCCGATAATCTTTGACACATGTTTGTCTGCTAGAGAAGGAAATGACCGTGATAAGCAGGAAGCCATAAAAATAACCCTTAAATTGCAATTCAGTGCATACTTACTTGGAAGTAATCACCCCTGAAACCAATGTAGTTTCCAAAAAATAATAAATAGATCAGGTCATTGGGGTAATCATTCTTACTCGGGGACTCTCCCTCTGGTGAGGTAGAGAGTTGGACATACAATTCAAGGATATTGGAACATGACGTTTTAAATAATTACCCATACACTATTATGCCATATGGTGTTCCAGAAATGTTTTGTGGAGTTTCCTGTGGCAAGAACTATAACTGGCGCAAATAATGTCTCATTGAGACATCAGTACTCGAAAGGATGTGCAAGGGATTATAACCATATAAGGGGTGGGCAATTATTTTTTCCAAGGGGCCACACGAGAGCCAAAAAATATTATGGGGGGCCGCACCTAAAGGCGGAACTACATTCTAATCTACATTATTTATTTATTTATTTACTATATATTACACATAATTAATATTAACATATTAATATATCAAGAAATATTCATATATTATTAGTATTAATATCATAATTATTATAGTATATATAGACATAATATATTGAAATTATAATATAATATAATATTTATTATATAATTATATTATAATAAAAAATTATTATACAATAATAATAAAAACCACTAAAATTAAATTAAATTAAATTCAAGAAGACAAGGTGCGAAACAAGATGAAGGCTGACATCCTGAAGAGAGGAAGAATCCCAAGATGGAATGGCCCAATGGCCCCAGCCCAGAGGATGGCAAAGTGGACCTAGCCACTGCCGCAGCAGAGGAGAGCAGAGCAGCAGGCCATTGGAGGCTGCAGGCCTCCGCCCGCTCTTGCCCCCAGCCGTTCCCCAACTAATCGCCCTGCGGGATCAAGAGGAAAGGGTGCCACTGCCACCATCCGATCGCGGGCTCTGTGGGGCCTGTGTTGGTAGACAGGCCGGAGGAGCGGCAGTTTGGAGTGCTTGCCATCCCTGCAGGCGATCCTGGCCTGCAGGGGGAGCACTGGGCAATCTGAGGCGGCTCATCGCCATGGCGATCAGCCCCCGCAGGCCGCAGAGTGCTCCCGCTGCAGGCGCGGATCACCTGCAAAGATGGCAGCCACTCCAAAGCCGCCGCTCCCCGGCCTGTCTGCCAAAACAGGCCCCACAGAGCCCACGATCGGATGGCGGCAATGGCACCCCTTCCTCTTGGCCCTGCCCCCGATGCCTTTCTCCCAGGCTCGACAGAACCGGCTGCCAGGCCGGATATGGCCCACGGGCCGTAGGTTGCCCACCCCTGATATAGGTGCAATCAATAGATTGCACAGACGTCTGGATAAACTGTTCATTTGCTTTAGGCTGTAGGTCAGAGGTTCTCAGATTTTGATCCAGCAGGCTAAATGCAAGAAAGGAAAACTGACTACTGAAAACTTGCCACATATAAACATTGGCTTGTCAGTACAGTGGTACACCTTGAATCTGAAAACAACCCTGTGTACCAGCGGTTCTCAAGGTGTGCTCCATGGAACCCTTGGGGCTCCACAAAACATATTGAGGGGCTCCATGGTTCCTTTCTCCTCTTCCTCCAAGCCCCCCCCCCAAATAAAGCAGATTCATAGTACAGATTATTAAAGGCTGAAATCTTACAGATCTGCTAACAGTGCATGTGTCGACTACACTGGATGAGCTGTATCAATTGTGTTGCACAGTGTAACAGTTTTCTGAGATCTCTGGTTCTGCATCTAATCCTTCTTAAAATGGTTTGTATTCCCTTGTTATGTAATTTGATAGTAGATGTGTTGAAGAATATAGATCCAGTGTGCAAAATGAGAGCCCCATTTTCAATCTTCCCTCTTCTGTCTACTAACGTCACGATGGCGCAATGTCATGTTATTGATTTCCCTGTCTTCATTCTACGTTGGCTGTCAATGTGTGTTTCTATGAAAAAATGTCAATGTGCTGATGCCCCCTTGTTGTGGGGGAGAGGCTTGCGTACCCTAATGAAGTTGTGAGCTATGCTGGCGGTGGCAGAATAGCCACTGGTAGGGCCTTCCATGTCAGACAGGTCACAACCGAAGGGTCTGACAAAGAGCGTCAAAGGGCAGGATGGGCTCTCTAGCCTTTTGGCAACCATCCTAAGAGAAGGAAAACTCTTGACTTCAAACCCGGGCAGATGGTGCTCGTCTAACCCTGTAAGGTCAACCATCTAAGAGAAGGAAACTCGAACCAAACCTACAACCTGAGGATCTCGCTGCCACCGTCCAAGCTTGCTAGGCCCCGGCAGACAAATCTTTGGTTTAAAGCAGGGGTGGGCAAACTACAGCCGGGGGGGAGCGGATGCGGCCCTTTGGCCGATTCTATCCGGCCCTCCTAAGGGCCCCGCCAGGCAGGCAGGCTCGCTCGCCTCGCCCTCTCGCCCACGCACCCTCTTGCCCACTCCGGCTCTCCCAGCGCCAGCAACAGTAAGGCCAGGCAGGGGAGCTTGCCTCCCCTGCCTGGCCTTGCTGTCGCCAGCGCTGGGAGAGCCGGAGCGGGCGAGAGGGTGCGTGGGCGAGAGGGCGAGGTGAGTGGGCAGGGCGAGGTAAGTGGTGGGCGGGGCGAGAGGGCGAGGCAGGCAGGCAAGCAGAGCGACCAACGGAGAGGGAGGGAGCGAGGGAGGGGGAGAAGAGGAGAAGGTCAGGGAGGGAGGGAGCAAGCGCCGCTGACGAGCATCCTTAATAAGTGAACTATACATCCCAGCAACTCCAACTCCCAAATGTATATTTTCCCCAAATTTCCCCAGTGTTCACATTTGGGCATATTGAGGATTCGTGCCAAGTTTGGTCCTGAGTTTCCAATCCTTTCAATGGAGTTTGATCTCTTCCTTTTCCGTCACGAATCTCAAAGGCTCGCTCTCAGGAGGTTTTTAGAAAGGAAGTCATCGAGAGGGAAGGGACCCCAAGGCTATTCAGCCCAACCCCCAGGGATACACAATCAAAGCACCCCCGACTGATGGCCATCAAGCCTCTGCATAAAACTCTCCAGAGAAGGGGACTACAAGGAAGCATTATTTTATTTTAGTGGTTTTTATTATTATTGTGTAATAATTTTATAATAATAATATAATAAATAATATAATATAATGTTATATTATAATTTCAATATATTATGTCTATATATATACTATAATATAATAATTATGATATTAATACTATTAATATATGAATATTTCTTGATATATTAATATGTTAATATTAATGATGTGTAATATATAGTAAATATAGTAAGTGAATAAATAAATAATGTAGATTAGCATGTAGTTCCGCCCTTAGTTGAGGCCCTCCATAATATTTTTGGGCTCTCGTGTGGCCCCTTGGAAAAAATAATTGCCCACCCCTGGTTTAAAGGGTGAGGTGAGTTCTGTGCACGCTGTGCTCCACCAGAAAAATCCATTGCACAGGCTCGAAGGACACATCCAACTAGTCATCAACGCGCTTGTAGAAAGCGTGAGATGAGTCCTTCCTTAATCTTTGTTCGCGAAGGAAAGCCAAGATATCTCAGTGTTATGACCAGAGACTGGAAGAGGGAACAGAAACTCAGTACAATTTTCTGCTTTCAATGTCCATGTCCTTCACGTTTTGCTTTATGACCCATCCCTGGGCAAGGTTTATTAATGCAGGCAGAGAGAAGTCCTTGCTGGTGTTAAGGGGATCAGGTTCTGAAAGTCTTTACCAGAAGAACGCTCTCGATCCAGGCTAAGTCCTCTTTCCTGGTTGACCTAACTTCATGCTGTTTTATTTATATGAAGGGAAGTCTGACGTCTGGAATAGGTATTACGATTTCTTCTTTTGTAGTGCATATATAGATTTATTGGCGTGTGTCTCTTTGTTTGTACTTGGATTTGCCTACTGCTTGTCCCTTCTTGGAAATGTTAATGTGAGAGGGTAAATATCTCATAGGTCTCCACCACCAGTAATTTGCAAATTGTCACTTTGAAAGCTGGTATTGTCCTGCTAAATGGCAAGAAGAAGAATATGCTGGACACAGCATATTGTTTGAAAACACAGAAATGCTGGACCAGTCTAACAACTCCCATGTCAGACTAAACAGAGAAGCCATTGAAATACACAATCATGTGGACACTGTCAACAGAAAGGAGGAAACTATGAAAATGAACAAAATCTGGCTACCAGTCTTTTTTTTTTAAAAAAACCCTCTAAAATCAGGACAGTAACTAAAAAACACTTAATAAACAGGGGAATTCCAGACAAGAAACAATCAGAGCTGGCTAATCACCTCCCAACAAAGGATTCCCCCATGCAGGAAGCAGCCAAGCGTTGAAGCTGCAAAGCTAGTCAATGCTAATCAAGGTGATCAATTGCAACATTCAGACTTGCCTCAAACAGACAAGAATTCTTTTTCCACCCTGGACATTGCACAGATATATAAACCTCACTTGTTTAGTTTCCAACGAACCTCACAACCTCTGAGGATGCCTGCTATAGATGTGGACAAAACGTCAGGAGGGAATGCATCTGGAACATGGCCATACAGCTCGGAAAACTCACAGCAACCCAATTTTACTGCTACTGCTG
Source organism: Anolis apletophallus (assembly GCA_030556195.1). Lineage (NCBI taxonomy): Eukaryota > Metazoa > Chordata > Lepidosauria > Squamata > Anolidae > Anolis > Anolis apletophallus. The sequence continues at coordinate 124,868,399 of JARBWK010000005.1, forward strand.
CCCATGCTTTCAGGCTACAAATCAATTGCTGGTGTAAGATGGTATCCTCTTCCCATCTTGCTAGATAGTAGTTACAACTTACATCATGGTAATTTACCACTTGGTAAATGGTCATCTGCATATGTTGTAGTGGGCTGAGTGTTGAGCTACATCAGGGGTGCTCAACTAGTCGATTGCAATCGACTGGTCGATCTTTGGCCCTCATCTAGTCGATCTTTGGGCCTCACCTGCCATGCGCGCGCTCCTGCGTGCTCCCGTTGCTGCGCGTGCTCCTGCCTCCGCCGGCGCAGCGCCTCCTCCGCCCGCGGGGCACTGCAGGAAGGAGGAAGCGGCAGCAGAGGCTGTGCAGCTGCCCCTGGAGGAGAGAGAGGCAGGGCGCTCCCTCCGAAGGCCCCTCCTCGCGCTCCCTTCTTCCCGCAATGCCTTGCGGGCGGAAGAAGTGCCGCCCGGGCAGAAGGCGCGCTCCTGCTGCTGCCTTCCACCCGGATTGGCGCGACGGGGCTCTGGCGGCGATGGAGAGGCCTGCAGGGGAGGCGAGGCCTGGCGCGCTCCTTCCCCACCACCCGGATCGGAAAGGGAGCCGCACCAGGGAGCCGGGTGAGCCAGAGCCGCGCCGATCTGGGCGGGGCTCTGGCATTGATGGAGAGGCCTGCAGGGGAGGCAAGGCACTCCTCCCACCTCTCTCTCGCCCGGATCCGCCATGGAGCCGGGTGAGAGAGGGGCGGCGGAGAGGAAGGCTGGGCCTCCGCAGGCCCCGCCTGGCGCTCCTCCCACCTCTCTCTTGCCCGGATCCGCAGGCAGCGAGGAAGGCTGGGCCTGCGGAGGAAGGTGCGTGCTGCGTGCGCATACTCGCGCAAGGTGCACTGCGCGCATAAGGTAGGTGATCTTTTTGACTTGGTTAATTTACAAGTAGCTCGCATGCTGGAAAAGTGTGAGCACCCCTGAGCTACATGATTCAATTCCTTGCCAGATTGTGGAAGCCCACTGGGTGACCTTGGGTGAGTCACGCACTCTCAGTCCCAGAAAACCCCAATGATAGAGTTACCTTGGGGTCAGAAACTATCTGAAGGCACACAACAATAACAACAACAACAACAACAACAAACCCATTACTAGGATGTGATTGATTGGGTATCTCGGCAAACCAATTGGAACATTAATCAGACAGTTTCAAAAGAATAATGACAATGTACACAAAAACAGAGAGCCTAGTAGTCTCACCCATTTGAACTCTCTTTGTAGCCTGCTTTTGAATAACATCTTTGTTGTGGGTTTGTTGTATCGTTTTAACATTCATCGTCTGTTCTTTCCCATGTTTGACAAACACTTCTGTATGTCTTAGAAGCAAATGATTAGTTGCACTTTAGATGTAAATTAAGAGATCTGTCTGCAGAGTGCATAGTGAAAGCGGAAAGGATGGATTTTACTTCCTACTAACGTTACTCAGAAACACACGAGAATCAGAGATATTTTTAGCCTGCTCATTTGTGACCTAAATTCTTGGGGCAACTCTTTTTCCCAATGACTCTAAAGGCAGATAGGGAATCGTATTTGTAATTGCTGAATGCAAATGAATGCTTTTTATAACATCTAAAGTCTCGATGCATTAGGTCATTCGGCAGATTAAAAAGGAGGCTGCTAATTATACAAAAATGGGCCCACGAACAAGTGAGCGTACTGAGAAGCAGCCATATGACTAGAACTCTTCTTTTGTTCCGTTTGCGAGGCTGAAACTCTGGTCACAGTTTAATAGTTCTTTTAGAACCGGCTTTTATTCCTCCGTGAAAACAGACCAATCCACTTTGGGCTGGCTGCTCTCATGGAAGCAATGAAAGGAATTTGGTGTTCAGATATTTTGGGGAAATGGAGTCATGAAAGAAGGAAAGAGAGATGCTTTTTTATTAGGGCAAAACAAATTCAATCGTTGAACACACTTTAAAATTACTTTTTCTTGCCCTGATATTTGGAGTTTGGGGAGTAGAAGGGTGAGATAAAGACAAACTAAACAAGTAAACTGACTGTGATATCGAGCAAGAATTTGGGGGTCTTGCTGTGAAGAGAACGGTTGTAAATTAACACAATATCTGTATACCTTTATAAAGCGGAATGTTTGTATGTATGTATGTATGTGTGTGTGTGTGCAGAGGGCGGAAGGGCGGATATGTGGCAGCCACTTTCACAGGCCACAACGACCAGCGTGGGTGATGGACCTGCACCAAACTTGGTACACATAACCCCCTTAACCCCCTTTACGTCCTGGTGCGATTCGGGGACATGACCCACGGATTATGGGATTTGTAGTACTTTCCAACACTTTGGTTCCTACAGACCACTGAGGCCACCAAAAAGGACCAATACAGACCACACTTAGCACACACAGCCCCCATGTCCCACTCTACGTCCTGGTGCAGTTTGGAGGAGGGTGGACCATGGATGATGGGACTTGAAGTACCTCTACTCACTTCCCAAGTCCACTGCAACCCTCATCCAATCACTGATCGAGACCAAACTTGGCATACATAACCCCTATGACTGCCTTCACATCCTGGTGAGGTTTGGGGGAGGACTGACAATGGATGATGGGATTTGTAGTACTTTCACACCCCTCTGTTCCCACAGACCACTGTGGCCCCCAACAAACGCTGATAAAGACCACACTTGGCACACAGAGCCCCAGTGACCCACTCTACATACTACTGAAGTTTGGAGGGGGCCAGAACATGGATGATGGGACTTGCAGTACCTTCCCTCACTTTCCATGCCTGCTACAAACCTAATCCAATGACTGATCAACACCAAACCTGGCACACAGAGCCCTCATGACCCACTCTACATCCTGGTGCTGTTTTGTGTGAGACGGACCACGGATGATGGGACTTGAAGTTCCTTCACTCACTTCCTAAAAACAATGCAACCCTCATCCATTCACCAATACAGACCACACTTAGCAAACAGAGCCCCCATGACCCAATCTACATCCTACTACACTTTGGGGGAGGGTGGACCAGAGATGATTGGACTTCCATTACCTTCAGTAATTTCATGATACCACTGCAACTCCCAATAATGATGGATCAAGACCAAACTTGGCACACAGAGCCCCCATGACCCACTCTACAACCTGCTGCACTTCTCAAATGACCCGGGCACCGGCGGATCCCCAAGCTAGTTGTATTATAAATATATGATTGCAAAAGCACATTATAGATATTCAACAGTCAGACACCATCGTCTCTTATGATACACACAAAACAGAGATTCAAAAGCACACCTTCATTAAGGCAAATAATAATAGCCTGGATGTTCAGGGCCCGTGCAGGTAACGTTCATCCCAAATAAGAGGTGGCACAAAGTTCGTAGCAAGACCAAAGGTCCGCTAGGAGTCCACCGCAACTCGAGAAAAAACTCAAGCCGCGGCGTCAGAACGAGGCGAGGGAGCTTCAGCTGTCGCAATTCGCTACTGCTTTGCGGCTTCTTTCCGGCGTTTCCAGCAGGCTCGCAACCCCCCAGAGCGCGGCTGAAGCTCCCTCGCCTCATTACCCGCACGGACCCTGAACATCCAGGCTATTATTATTTGCCTTAATGAAGGTGTGCTTTTGAATCTCTGTTTTGTGTGTATCATAAGAGACGATGGTGTCTGACTGTTGAATATCTATAATGTGCTTTTGCAATCATATATTTATAATACAATAGTGTGTTAATTTACAACCGTTCTCTGCATATGTTATGTAATTTGGACTCCAACTTAATCAGTATATGCGAACCTGTATATTGTATTGGTTCTTTGCTTGTTTCAGTTTACTGTGAGCAACCCCCTCCTCTTTTGTCTTTTTGGTCTTGCCGTGAAGGCAGAGACTAGTCAGACCCACCAAATAGGATCCGATATAGCCCTGGCGAGATAGGAAGGAATCAATTGGATTTTCTCTGAATTTCTTAAATAAAATCTTACCAAGTTGAAGAAACACCACTGAGTTGTTTTATTTCGTTCCAGCTGGAGCGGATGTCAAACTGCAATCATTTGCCCAAAAGCTGACATAAAGCACAAGGCAATACAGTACATTTTTATAGAGAAAACACAGCTGTCAAAGTTCAAACTCCCAACCCCCTCCCTCACCCCCTTTGGCGGCTTCACGTTGATTGGTTGGAGTCATGAGCTGGCAGGGAGACGCACCTCAGCCAATCAGGAAGCCAGCGCCGCTTCGGGCTCTCGACCAATGAGAGCGGAGGAGGCAGTCCAAGCGGGAAACAATGAACCGGGAGGAAATGATGAGTGGATTAAATGACTTAATGTTTGTCCAAGTGCTGGTGATTACTCCAAGAGTCCGCAAGCTAGCTTTTGTATTGTTCCAAGTGAAGGAAATAAACATTTTGGTCTGGAATCCATGCCAGACCCTAGTAGTCCTTAATCCTGGATATGGGATCTATTGATGGTATCTTGCCTTTGGTTTCGGCCAAGGGGATGAAAACAATGAGTGAGTCAGATGGGACATCCAAATCCTCCCGAAGGCAGGATGGCCCCTTTGTGAGGAATGACAAAATCACCATGGGGCACGTCCTCGGGGTGGGTCTGCTCCGATGTCTGAAGGGGCGTGCCCAAGAGACATATCCTTCAAATGGGCCAACTCCGAGGTTTGAAGGAATGTGTCTGCTGTTATTGTCCATGCAAGTGTTCTTGATAAGTCCTTCTTTGTTTAGGAGATTAGCTGGCCCAGGAAATGAGAGATTCCCTGAGCCTTGGCATGCTGGGTTCACAAAAAGGTGGCACTTCATATTTTCATAAAGGAATACAGGGAAGGGGAAAGCATATAAGGAATACATTCATATAGGAGAGAAATAGGAACCATATCATCTCATATCAGCCCATCCCACCCGCCAGAGTCCATTGGAATTCATAAATCATGAGGAGAGTCCATGGAATTTGAAAGGAAAAAGTTCCCCAAAAGTTTCTGAAAGTCCTTCAAAAGTAGGCAAAAGTCCCATAAAAGTTCAAGAAAGTTCATAAGTGTGGGTTACAGGGCATTGCCATGTGGGGCCATGGGAAAAGCCTTAGGTTCCCACATGGGGGAGAGATGGGGGATTATGGAATCATTCCAGCCTGGTGTCCTTGGTAAAACTATGAATTCCTTGGTTTTGAACTTATTTTTACAGAGTCCTTGGGGGGGGGGGTCACCTATCAACTGTTGGAGGATTTTTGGCTTGCCCAAATACTCCTAACATCCCAGTATCTTATGGGAGAGAAGGGAAGATCAGAACTGCCAGTTGTGAGTGTGAAAGAAAACAACATTAAATGCACTTGCAATCCAATTTGCTGAAGTGTTTCTTAGCCTTCCCCCCAACAATATTGAAAATGTACTCTGTATAGACAAGGGTTGTGTCTCTACTTTGCCTAGATACTAGGGAAGAAAGATGTAAAGGTGGATTTAGTTTCTTCCTTAAAAGGACGGTTTTCTTCAAATCCTGATGGCTGGGCACAATCTTTGAACAATCATCAGGGTTGGCACTCCTGTTGAGCAGAATGAGGCAGCTGCCCCAGGCTGTTGGTTTTGGCTGCTGCAAAGAGACAGTGGTTAGTCACTGAATTCATTATTGAAGAGGTTGTACTCCCAGGGAATAGGGTGTGTGGGATTTTCCTTCTCAGATGTGAAAATAGCTTTGCCAATGAGAGTCCTGGATTATTTCGAGGCTGTTTGTTATTCTGTCTCAGACAGCCCTCAGAGTAGTACCCCGTAGGTGTGTCTGGAAGATCACCTGATAGACATAATTATAGATTTATAATAGTTTTCTGGATTACTAGATAGATTTATAATAGTTTATACTAGGTTCTAGCCCTAAAATGGCTAGAACCTGCCATTTTAGGACAATTTTAGTTATGTAACCTTTCAAAGCAACCACGGTTGTGCAGCGGGTTAAACCACTGAGATACTGAACTTGCAGATCAGAATGTTGATGGTTCGAATCCGCAGAATGGAGTGAGCTCCCACTGTTAGCCCCAGCTCCTGCCAACTTAGCAGTTTGAAAACATGCAAGTGTGAGTAGATCAATAGGTATAGACCAGGGGTGCCCACACTTTTTCAGCATGCGAGCTACTTCTAATAAAACCAAGTCAGAAAGATCTACCTACCTCCTCAAGGCTGGAGAGGGGAGGGGGAGGGGGCAGGGCTTGGTGTGGCAGCCAGAGGGGCGGAGCCTGGCTGTGCCAAGCCCCGCCCCCACCCCGCCCCTCTGGCTTTGGAGCTCCCAGCAGCTTCTCCAGGCTTGAGGATGGCAATAGGCAAAACAAAAGGGGAACCACAACAAGTTGTAACAGGCTCAATAATAATGCAAAATATTAAACAACTGGTGTGAAACATAAGCATGAAATAACAGCAATGTTGTTATTCACAATTGTATTAGCAAATATCATTAAACATACACACTATAATAGCAAAGGCATGTGTGCTCATGAAATGTATACACAGTTATAGGCAGTTACAAACTTACATTGAATATGCAGTATCATTACAATGGTCAGCACAGTGACAAACTTACATTAAATATGCAGTATATCATTGCAACGGTCAGCACAATCAACAGAAAGGAGGGTCCATAAGGAGGGAAGGTGATTCCACCGTAAATGATAATATTTAGAAAAAGTTCTGGAAGGCAGCACAAGCCGAAAAGGTCCCCCCGCAATGTTGCGCGGCGAGGGAACACAAACCGCAGCGCTGGGTTGAAGCAGCCGCGTGGAGGGGAGAGCCTGCCGGAGGTGCCGGAAAAGGAGCAGCAAAGCAAGTAACAATAGGCGTAGCGACCTGTCGTGCCGTGGGGGCTCTAGTAAGAGCACAATGACACCCACCACTGGAAAGGAGAGCCGGGACAGGGCCGAACGGCTGGCGCCAAGGTGGTCTGCCGTTTTCGCGTCCGTGGACGCTTCTTCGGGGCGCGTCGCTATATCTGAGTATATCTATAGTAATACAATTAAATAACTTTCATTGCCATGCTGGCCTATGGGGGTTACGCAGAGACAGAGCAACAAGGGCACAATAAAAGAGATTCAGGGAAAACATACCAGGTAACGTGGATCAAAGGGTACCAATGAAAGTCATCCATCCGGCTGTATGCAGCACAGAGGAGGGGGAGCAGGGAAAAGTTATAGGGGGTTCACAGGTGTGGGGAGTTTAGAGTAACAATTGCTGTAATGAAAGGACGTCGTTTAACCCACAGGGCGTTTCTGAATTTAGTAGAAGATGCCATTTCTTTTCAGCCTTGAGTAATTGACTGATTAGGTCCATGTGTGGTGCAGGTTTAACCCTTTGGAGGCCATAAACACTAAAACTGTCTGGAGAATGATTATGTTCAAGGAAATGTTTGTAAAGTGTGGATTCTTGGGATGAACTGCGGATTTTGGACTTGTGTTCACCCACTCTCACTTTCAAGGGTCTCGAACTTTGCCCCACGTAATGGAGGCCACATGAGCACTCCAAACAATAAATTACCCCAGAATGGGCACATGTTACCTCATCCCTCAGCATGAGGACTCTGCCAGTAGTTTTATTTGTGATACTAATGGATTTATTGATTTGTTTACAGATTTTGCAATTCCCACAAGGTTTTGTGCCAGGGTTATGTGTGGGAGTGTGCGTTCTGACCATGTGGTTTGTATGTATGAGGAGATCCTTTATGTTTGCAGAGAGTTTGTGAGCAATAAGGGGTGGATGTTCCAGGCCCTTAATGGGTGAAACCATAGGCCAGAGTTTCTTGACTATATTAATCATTTGGGATGAATGTGGTGTTAGTGTCAATGGCCAAATTATGCGTGTGGATGGTTGTTTGGCAGAAGGGTGTAACAATGTGGATCTTTGAATGTAATTGGCTCTATGTCTGGCAGAGTTCAGGATGTTAGAGGGGTATCCCCTGGCTGAGAGTTTGTGAGTAAGGGTATCTGCGTCTTGGTGATAATGATCAGGAAGAGAAGAATTTCTTTTTAGGCGTAGGTATTGAGAGTAAGGGAGACTATTTTTCAGAGAGTGGGAATGGAAACTGTTATAGTGTAAGAGGCTATTGCGGTCAGTGGGCTTATGGTATGTCCGGGTTCTAAGTGAATTTCTGTCTTTATATATGGTTAGATCCAGGTAATTAACTGATTGATGACTTATTGTGAAGGTAAATCTGATATTAGGATGCCAAGAGTTCATCCAGGTCTTAAGTGTGTGTACATCAGTGGATTGCTGTGCTAAAATTAGCACGTCATCGATATACCTCCAGTAACCCAGGATATTGGATCTGATGGGATGATGTGGTGTTGAAAAAAGGCGTTTCTTCTCCAGGGAATTCATGAAAATTGTTGCCAGCGTAGGGGCAAAACTGGCGCCCATGGAAATGCCGCCACATTGTAGGAAAAAGTTATTATTGAATTGAAAATAATTATAGTCAGTGGCACAATCATAGAGTTCTGCAAGAAAATGAGTGGGTGGGCGGTGTGGGGGAGGCCTGGTGTCAAGATGGTCTATAATGACTTGTCTAGCTTCTGATGTAGGAACATTCGTGTACAAGGCCTCGACGTCTGCGGTAATTAGTATGTCATTGGGGTTGATATGAAAATTGGAAATTTTGTTGAGGAGGTCTGTAGTATCTTTTATGTAAGATTCAGAAGAGGTGGCAAAGGGACGGAGATGGTGGTCCAGAAAGTGTGACTAGGGTTCCAGGAGGCCCCCGCTGCCGGAGACGATGGGCCTACCTGGGGGGGGGGGTCTTTTAGGTTTATGAATTTTCGGTAATAAGTACAGAAGTGGTATTCTAGGATTAGATTTGCATAAAAAGTTAGCGGTCTTAGTGTCTATATGTCCCATGAGTTCAGCATCATGCACAACGTTATGGATAATCCTGGAGAATCTAGTGGTGGGGTCAGAGGGGATGGATTTGTAATGTCGGGTGTTGTTTAGCTGGGAGTGGGCTTCCGTAATATAATCAATCCGGTTGAGGGCCACAATTGCGCCCCCTTTATCTGCGGATTTGAATAGGATCTCGGGGTGGTTGCCGAGCCTACGTAAGGTGTGTATTTCTCTGTTGGTTAGATTAGGATGGGATCTGTCATTGTTGTGGTCAATCTTGTTAACCTCACGAAGTACTGTTTGTTCAAAGGCCCTAGTGGTAGGGGATACATTGGTGGGGGTAAATGAACTCTTTATATAGAAGGTATTGGATGTGGTGGATGGTACAGCCACTTGTTGAGAAAAAAACTCCTTTAATCTAATACTCCTAAAGAGATGAGCCAAATCATGACGAATGATAGAATTTGCACAGTGGGGTGTGCCCACAAAAGAAAGGCCTTTATTCAGTGTTCTGATTTCAAAATTAGTAAGGTTAACATCTGACAGATTAACAACTAAGTTTTCTTGGGGTTCCTCCCTGCCCCACGAAAATTTCCCCCCCCGGGAAGTCCCGCCATGGGCACCTCTGCCTCCATTTCTGTCTCTCAAGTAATAATCATTCTTGGGTCTCACATCAACTTGTGGTTCAAAAAAATGGGTATTATCATCATCATTGGATCTGTTAGAATAATTAGAGTACACAGACTCTCGTGAAAACCTGGCAGACCTGGGCATATTAGTGTAAAAGGATGGGTAATGCCATTTGTAGATCCTATGATTTTGAAAATCCACTTCATCTCTTCTAAAAAAATTATTTTCAATTTCTTTACATCCTGGTGTAATGTCTCACACTTGGTTTTAATTGTATCAAGGTCAGAGGCTGTTAAAAGGTCAGCTGATTGTGTTTTTATTGAGGAGATATCATTATTCAGAGGTGGCATAGCTAGCACAAGGCTGGCTTGGCATTGCCATCCTCAAGCCTGGAGAAGCTGCTGGTAGAGCGGAAGCCAGAGGGGGGGCGGATCCAGGCTGCACCAAGCCCCGCCCCTCCACTGGCTTTGGAGCTCCCAGCAGCTTCTCCAGGCTTGAGGATGGCACTGCCAAGCCAGTGGTGGCATAGCTAGCACAAGGCTGGCTTGGCATTGCCATCCTCAAGCCTGGAGAAGCTGCTGGTAGAGCGGAAGCCAGAGGCGGGCGGATCCAGGCTGCGCCAAGCCCCGCCCCTCCCCCTGGCTTTGGAGCTCCCAGCAGCTTCTCCAGGCTTGAGGATGGCAATGCCAAGTCAGCCTTGTGCTATGCCACCACTGGCTTGGCATTGCCATCCTCAAGCCTGGAGAAGCTGCTGGGAGTGCTGAAGCTGGGGAGGGGGCGGGGCATGGTGCAGCCTTGCTCCACCCCCCTCTGAGAAGCGCCCCATCCTGGGATCGACCTCCTTCGGTCCCAGGATCGACTGGTCGATCGCGATCGACTTCCTGGGCAGCCCTGGTATAGACAATGCCGGCTCTTTGGTTTAGGAATGGAGATGAGCACCACCTCCCAGAGTTGGATTCAACTAGACTTAATGTCAGGGAAAAACCTTTACTTTAACCTTTTCAAAAATATGAACAAAATAAAAGGAGTCTTGCCATGAGAATAACCCCGTTTCCTTTTTGACATGAGTCTTTATTCTGCCCTTCTTGATCTGGTTTACATGGTCGATGTAGAACGTGCCTACCATTTATAGTCTTGTGTGGGTCTAAGAGAAGGTAGAGGACACCAGTGTGAGACTCCATCACACCTTACTTTTCACTGTTTACAATAGGAATATTCCGATCTACTTTTATCATTCATATTTTCACACCAAGAACCATTGCCTACTCACCTATGTCCTCCTCATTACAAACTGCTGAAGAATGTGTTAATGCTGTATTAATTTATTCTGTAGCAACTCGTCTGCATTGGTTTCACAATCATATGACTCGGTCAATTGCTCATGACAGTTTTGTAAGGAAGAACATGAGATCTAATGTAACAGTGGATCTTGTACTACATTATTTATGTATAATCTGAGCATGTGCAATGTTTAAGCAATTGCTTTTTACTGTAAGCCACCCTGAGTCCTCTTGGGGAGATTGCGTGGGTTAAAAATAAATTACTATTACTACTACTACTACTACTACTACTTTAAGGATGTACAAGTAGTGCACTAGTTTCTTTTATATGTTCAGTTTCATGCACTTACTAGTGCTGACCAATCTATGTTTTTGAGGCAACGGAAGAGGATGCATCTACCTTTGATGCTCAGAGCCTACAGATCTGTAGTGTATGTGAAAACAAGTTGTACAAAGATCTTCAGATATCTTTCATAGAAAGATAGTGGCTTTAGTAGGGTAGAACTAAAGTGTTTTTCTTTGATATTGACATCATGGCCTGTATAATCTTGGGAAAACCTACCTTTGGCCTCTAGGTGATAGCCATCCGTTCTCTCTCTGCTCCAGTCCACGTGAAGAGTCTTGGGGGTTGTAGAATGTGTAACCCAACAATATGTTGAAATGGACATGGATTCTCCACTATTATCTAACATTTGATTACGGCATTTATCTCTCAATTTTGTATCAAGGAACCAAATTGATCACCCTAAGACATGCCTAGTTGGCTTGGTTGATCCCAAAAAATGGTTCAAAACTAGTTCTGAATGTAAAGGGCGCTGGTGCTTCAAATCTGAATGACCTCTGAAATTTTCCAGAAAAATTTCGAAATTTGTTCGAAACATTCCGAAAATTCGGAATGGCTTCGTTAATGGCATCCGCGATTGCGCAATGTGCAATACCTGCAAAAAACCTCCCAGGTCCTTCTCTCCCACAAGAAGGACCTGGGGTAGGAGCCCTGTTTAACCCAGTTTGGAAGCTGAATTCTTCCCTCCCGCATCTGACTGATGCAGGAAGGAAGAAATCAGCTTCCCTCCCACGTCAGCCAATTCCTTTCCAATTCCTTTCCGGAAATGGCTGCGGTGGCGTTGAAATTGCAAATTCACTTCCGGGTTGCTTACATCGCTTCAAAACTGCTTCAAAAGTGAATTTAATTCGAATTCATTCTGACTTTAGAAGCATCCCAAAGAACCTAACCAGGCCTAGTGCCTAGAAATAATTGTGACATTCTATATTTGTTCAAGACGCTCTTGTGAGTCTCCGTATCCAGTATCAGCAGGAACCTTTTGAGTCTTTGTCCCTAGCAACCATTGACCACCCATCCTCAGCTTCACAACCCACCCGGTTTCAACAATCAACAGTTCAGTCTGTCCAATATTTCCTTTGGGGATGGAAAACAATGCTCCCAGGACTGTGTAGCCCAATCCACAGTTTTATAGAGCCTGACCTCCCTTGGTAGGAAGCATTGCTACTCTTCTCGTGGCATTTATTGGGTGGTAAATCAAGAGAGAATTAAGAGTGATTGGTTTTATTACTTTTCCCAAATTAAAACTAAGCACATTCTTGCTCCTCGTTAGGTAGACCAGTGTTTCCCAACCTTTCTTGAGCCATGGCACATTTTTTACATTTACAAAATCCTGGGGCACACCACCAACCAAAATGACACAAAATGACACTCTAACACAGTAATGCATATAGTTAATATGTTTTTAAATGTATTTATACACTCAGTGTGAAAACTGGGCCAACATAGATATCCTGGCAGGAATGACAGAAAGACACACACGAAGGTCTTGCTCAATTTATGGTTAACACACAATCAAAGAGCATCCTGAACTCTTGCAACAATGGAATTGAACCAAACTTGGCATACTGAACTCTCATTACCAACAGAAAGTACTGAAAGAGTTTGCTTGGGAATTGACCTTGAGTTTTGGAGTTGTAGTTCACCTACACACAGAGAGCACTGTGGACTCAAATAATGGTGGATCTGGACCACACTTGAAATGAATACTCAATATGCCCAAATATGAACGCAGATGGAGTATAGGGGAAATAGACCTTGCCATTTGGAAGTTGTACTTGCTGGGATTTATAGTTCCCCTACAATTGAAGAGCTTTCCGAACCCCACCAATGATAGAACTGGGCCAAACTTCCCACAGAGAACCCCCAGGTGGCTCCCTTCCTGAATGGCTCTCTCCCTCTTCCACACACACACCGAAAGTGCCAGTTCTCCCCCCTCCCTTCCTCTCTGGCAAAACAATAGCTTGGCAAAGGCGAGGCCAGAAAACAGCCGCAGCAGCCCAGCGCCCTCCCTCTCCTCCAGCCCTCTCCTCACACACACACACACACACACAGGAGGCCTCAGAGCCCACTTCACCCGCTAGGCCCGGATCTGCCTCCGTCCGCTTGGCCTCCTCCTCGGTTCCAAACAGAAGGGAAGGCACTCACTCGGCCCGTGGTTGCCTCCCTTCATTCCGCTTCCATTCCCCGCCTCTCCCTTGATTGGAGGCTGGCTGGCTGGCACGCGGGGAGGGGAAACGGCCGAAGGCTGAGACGGTGCCCTGGCCCCTTCTTTTTCTTCTTCTTTGCTGCCCGGCCCTTCCTCCTCCTCCTCCTCCCCCAAGCAGCAGCAGCAGAAGGGGGAAGAGAGGGGGGAAGAGAGGTTTTTTCGCGGCACACCAGGTGATCACTCGCGGCACACTAGTGTGCCGTGGAACACCAGTTAGGAAACACTGAGGTAGACAATGATTACACTCATGAACGATAGCCAGCACTAATCTTGTCCTTGTGTGTCACCTACTCATAATTCATGTATTTGCTGGGAAAACTGAATCAGTTTCCTTATGGCTTGATATGAATGGTGCTTCATAATAATCATGAATTGCTTGAAAATATAATTACATTTTAAACCATTTTATGTCAATGAACATGAAAGTAAGTGAAGGAAATAAGTAGCTTGCTAGGGTTGATGTCATCCACTCTGTGGGAGTGAAACCATGAATTTTACCTCCACCTGGCGAACTTCCTTCAATACCAGACCACACCACCATATTGTGGCCAAAATACCAGGAAATCTGACAAAATAAAACAGGTATAAAAAAACACCACCAGTTGCAATGAAAATAACAACACATGCTTGTAGTGTGAGTAGACATTGGGTAGTGACCACAACGCATGGGCATTAGAAGGCAAATTAGCAAAAAGCAAATTAGCATCAAATTTTGCAAAACAAGTTGCATAAGCTGGGCTTATGAAAATGTTTTTGTGATAATATATCGCCACAAAGATGCTTTTATTTAAAAATATGTGTGTCTGCTGAAACATTGCCTTTCTTAAAAATTTCACCCTCTCAGATAGCGTCACCCCATCCAATAGGCAATATATTTAATATGAATGTTTAGAAAATAGTCAACAGATTACTAGACTTTGCACGTCTCTTCCATGCCTAAGACCTCAAAAATACTTGGTGTGTTTTTGCTTTCAGTCATGACCTCAAACAGATGTGGCAATGCACTGTTGCCTACCCTTTTCTTACACTGTTTTCAACCCCCTTCGCTGTTATTAGTCTCAGAGCTTGGAAAAGTTAGTATTTTAGAGTTGGCACATAGATGCAGGTGAAATGTCAGGAGAGAATGCTTCTAGAACATGGCCATACAGCCCGAAAAACCTACAACAACCCAGTTTTTCCAGCAATGAAAGCCTTAGACCAGGGCTGCCCATTAGGTCGATCGTGATCGACCTGTAGCTCGTGGAAAGAGAACTAGTCGATCCCAGCCCCGCGCGTGGCGCGCATCTTCCTATGGACTGCCTGGCTTCAGCATCCTCGCGGCCACTGAGGGGAGCGCATGAAGGGAGGGAGATCAAAGCAGACCATTCCGCGCTCTTTCCTCCGCCCAAGATGCCTCCCGAACGCCTAAAGGGGCTCCGGAGAGAAGAGAGAAAGCCCGCCTGGGAGGGAGAGCATGGGGGCCGAAGAGGGGTGAGTGAGGAGGAAAGAAGTTCTCCTTCCCAAGTTCTTCGTCCCAAGTTTTAAGAGCCTGTCACGATGCAGGGTCTTGGCCCAGCCCCTTAATCACACACACAGAGACGGTAATCAGCTAACTATTTATTGAATAATAAGAAACAGGTGAAAAGGTAAATTGTCCATATAAAGTATCAAAAGTTCAATCAAAAGGTAAAGAGTCCGTAGGTAAAATCCAAAGGCAAACGTGGCAAAGGCTCTGCAAAACTATGCGGATCAAGGACTTGGTCCGTGGCAAAGAACAAGGCAATGTTCATGAACAAACCCAAGAAACTTCTTGGCAAGGCTTGAGCCGGCAACTGGGCTCCGTGGAACTCCGCTCGCTTCACTCCTCTTAGAATAGAAGTGGCTGAGCTACTGAGGATCCGTTCCCACGGATCCTATACTTAATCCCCTTGGCGAGGCCCCGGCGCTCTAGGCTTCTGCGCCAATCTGTGCTACGGGATCCAGCGCCTCTCTGGCGCTCTAGGCTACGGTGCCAATCCCTCCAGCTGGACTCAATGCTCCGTATCCTATAAAAGCTCCGTCCCTGCCTCCCAGCACCTGGGTCGCTATCTTCATGAGAGCCGAACTACCTTTCAGCTTCCATGGGCTCATCCTCCACTGTGTCCCTGATCCGTTCCTGCCCCGAAACCACCTGGTTTCTCATAATGATCTGAATCATCACTCTCAGGGTCAGCCTGAACTTCCCAGCTAGCATAGCCGTCAGGCCATTCAACATCCCAGGCCAGGCTCTCTGTGGGAGAGGAAGGCCCAGCTAACTCATCAGCCCCCTCTTCCATATCCTCATCAGCTGCAGCTGGCCCTAATGCAAGTGGGACCCCCGGTGCTGCCCCCTGCCCCCCAGGCATGAAAGGGAACTGGGTTGCTACAGAGCCCCGCTGTTGGGCAGCTTCTGCAGGGTCCTATGGCCCTCCGCTCCCTTCCACGCAGCCCAGTGAAATCTTACACTAGCTGCTTTGAACTGGATTATATGGCAGTGTGGACTCAGGGGTGGGACACAGCCATTCCACCATATCAAGGCAGAAAATCCCACAATCTCTCTTTGAACTGGATTATATGGCAGTGTGGACTCAGGGCTGTTCCAGCCATAGAACCCAGAATATCAAGGCAGAAAATCTCACAATCTCCGCTTTCTGGAATATATGACAGTGTTCAATTGGACACATTGATCAGCATTGAATGGCCTTGCAGTTGAAAGGTCTGTGGCCCATCCTGCCAGTTTATCCCTGGCTGATTCAGTTCAGTGTCATAAAGTAAACTTTAAAAAAAATGTAAATAATTATTTGTTATGTGTGTTTGTGCAATATTGGCTTATTCAGTTATGCAAGGTACATCAGCATACATTGTACATACAAAGAATCCTTAATAAATTAGAAAATAGTTATACGTTTTACATTTCTGTGTAGGTGTCCTTTGTCACTTGGTTGTTTTATAAGTAGCTCGCATGCTGAAAAAGTGTGGGCATCCCTGCCTTCGACAATATTTAAGAGTTGTTTGGACAGTGTATCCAGTGGACTGGACAGTATAGGTATTAGGAGGTTATTATTCTCACCACTTCTCTGCCATAATATAGAATTGACATAGACAGATAACTCTAAATATGAGTTCCTCGCAGTGTGCCAGTATGTTTTTCTATAGATGCCAGATGTTCAGTGCCACAAACAAAATTCCCTGGTATTGATCCGAAGTCGTATTGCTATACCAGTGTAGACAGTGACAGCAGAAGGAAAAGAGCACACTTGCCTTGGATCCTTTCCAGACAGGTCCTATATCCCAGGATCTGATCCCAGGTTTTCTGCTTTAAACTGGATTATATGAGTCCACACTGCCAGATAATCTGGAATAAACTGAAAACCTGGGATCAGATCCTGGGATATAGGACCTGGCTGGAATGGCCCTTAGACATGAAGGAGGAAAGATATAGGAGAAATAAATTGTCCAGGACCAGCAGATTTTGTTTGTCTTCACTCATTGTTGTGTTATCCTGGAAAATGCGCAAACACTGGCAAAGCGTACCCTCAGGATTCACTTGTGCTTGAACTACTCACTTTGGAAGCTGTGAGTAGTTGCCCTTTGAAAAACCTTTTCAGGATGACCCGTGATGTCTAGATTATCTGACTCAGTCTGGGAAATGGTAACGTTTGTTGACTCTTTTAATCTCCGACATGTTCCTTCATGTGACACTCGGAGGATGTTTGAGATCACTTCATGAGTGTCATGAAACACGTAGCGTGGGAAGTGATTCACAGTTTTCAAGGGTTTCAGCCACAGGGTGCTTACATTCAGTATAGGTTTAAGTAAAATGCTTGAAAGATCAGAAATGGAACAAGGGCAGTTCTGTGAACATTTGAAAACCTAACGTAGGTGATGGAGGACTGAAGATGTAATGGGCAACTGACAACCCGGCAATTTTTTCTTCGTGTCAGGAGCGACTTGAGAAACCGGTGTGAGAGAATTGGCTGTCCACAAGGACGTTGCCAATGGGGCGTCTGAATGTTATACCATCCTGTGGGAGGCTTCTCTCATGTCCCCGCATGAGAAGTTGGAGCTGACGGGCGGGAGCTCACCCCGCTCCCTGGATTTGAACCACCAACCTTTTGGTCAGCAGTCCTGCTGGCACAAGGGTTTAACCTATTGTGCCACCGGTAATGTGACCCCCAGAGGCCCAATCTGACCAACTCCCAAAGGATTTTGGGTAGATATGGAGATGGATAGAACTGTGCCAAACTCCCTAGTACTGTTAGCTCAGGGGTGTAAAGTGTTAACCTATTTTTTTGTTGTGTATCTCCATGTTGGGAGTTCACTCAGTGGATCAATTTATTATTTATTTATTTCAATTATTTATAACCCGCCCTTCTCCACCTCCAAAGGGAGACTCAGGGCGGCTGATTTGATGCCACATATAAAATCGATAAAAACAACCATTACATCATAAATACATAAACAGATTAAAACCAATTTAAAATTAGAAATAATTAAAAAGTACATATAGTCCAAGTTCTGTATCACAAGATTGTCCGGAGCCAGTCCACAGTTCGTTTCCATAACCCTGTCATCATTTTATTGTCCGCCTGCTATCCTATATCTAACCAAATGCCTGGTCCCATAGCCACGTCTTCAACTTTTTCCTAAAGGGAAGGAGGGAAGAAGTTGACCTAATTTCGCTGGGGCCACAGGTGAGGGGCCACCACCAAGAAGGCCCTGTCTCTCATCCCCACCAAACGTATTTGCAACGATGGTGGGATCAAGAGCAGGGCCTCCTCGGAGGATCATAAATTTCGAGGTGAGACATAAGGGGAGATACGTTCGGACAAGTAAGCTGGGCCAGAACCATATAGGGCAGGGGTGGGCAATTATTTTTTCCAAGGGGCCACATGAGAGCCAAAAAATATTATGCAGGGCTGCGCCTAAAGGCTGAACTACATTCTAATCTACATTATATTGTATTATATTATATTATTTGTTATATTATTATATTATAATAAAATTATTATTATAAAATAATAATAAAAACTACAAACATAAAATGAAATGAAATTCAAGAAGACAAGGTGCAAACCAAGATAGAGGCTGACATGCTCAAGAGAGGAAACATCCCAAGATGGAATGGCCCAATGGACCCAGCCCAGAGTATAACAAAGCGGACCCAGCCGCCACCGCAGCAGAGCAGAGCAGCAGATGATCGGAGGCTGCAGGCCTCCGCCCTCTCTTGCCCCCAGCCGTTCCCCAGCTGATTTCCCTGCCATGGAGTGCCTGCCATCCCAGGAGGTGATTCGGGCCTGCAGCGGGAGCAGTCGGCGAGCTGCAGCGGCGGCTGATCGCCCTGGCGAACCGGAAGACAATCAAGTCTTCTGGGTTGCCAGGGCAATCAGCCGCCGCAGCTCGCCGACTGCTCATGCTGCAGGCCCGAGCGGCCGGCTAGCAGTCGGCGAGCTGCGGCGACTGATTGCCCTGGCAACCCGGAAGACTTGATTGTCTTCCGGTTCGCCAGGGCGATCAGCCGCCGCAGCTCGCCGACTGCTCCTGCTGCAGGCCCGAATCACCTCCTGGGATGGCAGGCACTCCAAAGCCACCACTCCTCCAATTGTTCTCTGGAGCGGCGGGCTGTCTGCCAACGCAGGTCCCACAGCCCGCGATGGGATGGCGGCAGCGGCACCCCTTCCTCTTGGCCCCAACGCCCTTCTCCCTGGGCCAGACAGAATCGGCTGCCGGGCCGCATCTGGCCTGCGAGCCATGGGTTGTCCAGGTCTGGTATAGGGCTTTAAAGGTCAAAACCAGCACTTTGAATTGCCAAAGTTGTTGCAGCTTTGAATCCTACACATGCCCCCTGTTTACAAGCAATAGGTGCTCTTAAGGATTAAAGGATTACGAATGTATACTGACCCTCCTCAAAAGCAAACCAAAACGACCAAAGGGGCACTGTGTTCAACAGTATTGAGGCAGAACTTGTCATTCTTAATTTAAGAGGGTATTTCTTCTCCCGACGCCCAGATTTGACCTAATGAGAGAATTATTCCATTTGCCTTTCAGCCATTATAGAATATCTTTCAGCTATGTAACTCAGCCCCAGTCATAGTGATGACAGGAACTGCTGGCAAACACTAGCCCTAGGCGCCTGGTACAGTAATGTGCTTGTTGTGGCTTGCAAATGGGGAGCCTGTTCGGATTTTAGCACATGGATGAATGTGAGAGAGTACAGCATCTATCCGTGCCGTAGAAGTAAAGGGGAATCTGAAAGATGAAACCTATCTCTCTATCTGCCCATCTCTAGGAATCCCAAGAATGGTACTGAAGGAAAGGTAATAATATTATGAAAACAAACAGAATGAGGCTGAGAGGTGGCCATTGGGAAACAAGCCGAAATAGAAAATTATGGTTACATTTCCATTCTGTAGGAGGTGTGGACTATTAAATATGGGGATTTTTTTTTAAAAAAACCAAAACAACAAGGATAGATGTTACAGAAGTTAATGCATTTTAAGATTTTAAAACTTTTTGGCATTTACTTCTCCATATTAGCTATGGTGAAAAAGGCTTTCAAGGAACAGCCAAGGCTCCAATATGTAAATGGCCGATTTTGTCATTATGTAATATGAATAATCTGGGTTGTGTCTTTTGCTTGATCCAGGAGTATAATTTCTTGAATCCTTACTTTAGACCAGGCCTGGGCAAACTTCGTCCCTCCAGGTGTTTTGGACTCCAACTCCCACAATTCCTAACAGCCTATTGGCTGTTAGGAATAGTGAGAGTTGGAGTCCAAAACACCTGGAGGGCTGAAGTTTGCCCAGGCCTGGTTTAGACTTATTTTGGTGTATCCGGTTGGGAAACGTATGCCTTGTGGTGATGCACTGCCCTCTAGTGTAATAAACTAGAAGGGTGTTTTCTGGGTAAATTCCAACTTGGTGTTCAAATGCTAAAAACTCCATGCTTCCAGAAATTCAGGATATGATTTATTTATTCATTATTTCGATTTGTATACCATCCTTTCCAGTTGGCTCAGGATGGTTTACAGCATATCGAACTATATCAGAAAACAAAAACGAGTTACAACATAGATACATCACAACAATGCAGTATAAAACTACTTCAACAGTATTCTGCTATAGCCAAGAGTGGTCAGAGGCTAAATGCCTGTTAGAATAATGCCGTTTTGCAAGCTTTCCGGAAAGCCGGTAGCTCGCTCACTGCTCAAACTTCAGGCGGTAGATTGTTGCACAGGCATGGTGCTGCCACAGAGAAAGCTCTCTGCCTAGTTGACGATAAGTGAATGGCTCGCAGAGAGGGAATCTGCAGGAGATTAAGATCCTCAGATCGAAGAGATCTCTGGGGAACATATGGGAGTAGACGGTCCCTTAAATACATTGGCCCCAGACCATGCAAGGCCTTAAAGGTCAAGACCAACACCTTGAAGATGATCCGGTGCTCGATTGGCAACCAGTGCAATCGCTGCAGAGTTGGGGGAATGTGAGCCCTGGCCGGCACTCCAGCCAGGAGTCTCGCTGCTGCGTTTTGCACCAGTTTGAGCTTCCGGGTGACCGACAAAGGAAGACCAATGTACAGGGCATTACAGTAGTCCAGCCTCGAGATGACCGTTGCCTGGAACACCGTGGCTAGGTCATTTCCGGTGAGATAGGGCGCCAGCTGCCTAGCCTGCCGCAGGTGGAAAAAGGCAGATCTGCTGACCGCAGAGACCTGAGCCTCCATTGTCAGCAGAGGGTCCAATTGGACCCCCAGGATCTTTACTAAGGATGATGGACGTAGTGTTGTAGTGGGCAAAGTGCCTCGCTGTCCAGTATTTCTACCCTGCGCTTCTCAACCCCCGGGGGGAACGGGGACGGGGGGGACAACTTAGGGCAGCTTACAAGGCACAATTAGATGCCGGCAACAATACACAATATAAAATCAATACAACAAGATTAAAAACATCAGAGTTAAACAATTATCAGCCATCAACTTAAATTAAAAATTCCATCTATATCAAATCCACATTCAATCAATGGCGGTAAGCCAATGGCGATAAGAATATACAGGATTTCTACACGTGTGGAAGTGGAGAGATTCCGAAAAGGGGGGAAAACCCAATATAATAACTTTTTAAAAAAACCAGCTGTCAGACAGTATTTCCTATCAAAGATTGCCTCTACACTGGAATTGATGCAGCTGGATACAGTGCTATGGAATCCTGGAGGTTGTGGTTTGGTGAGGCACTAACACTTTTTGGCAGACAAGGGGCCCTTCCACACAGCCCTATATCCCAGAATATCAAGGCAGAAAATGCCACATTATCTGAGCGTGGACTCAGATAACTAAGCAGATATTGTGGGATTTCCTTCCTTGATATTCAGGGATATAGGGCTGTATGGACGGACCCAAAGTACAACTCTCATGATTCCATAGCATTGAGTCATGACAGTAATTATACAGTATGGATAGGGGGTTCCCTCTTGAACAAAACCAGATCAGGAATGAAACAGGTTTGTAGTACCCTATTTCTTATGGCCTGATCTCTAAACTTATCTATATATATATATATATATATATATAAAATTGTTGTCTTCCTTCCACACTGAAAAACAGCAAAACCCTGAACATGCAGTCACACCAAAATTGGCCACACAACGCACAAGGTATGAGGTGTGACTAACACTCACAACATTTGAAAACCGAAAAACCAAACACTTTAAAAAAGCAAACGTGTGGGGGAACTACATTTCCCAACATCCCTGGCGTCCTAGGTGAACTGCACATGTGCGGCGACACAGCACATGCGTGCAAACCCCTTCTCTCTCCATCCACCCCCCACTTGCATCCCAGAGAGCTCCTCCAACGTCTAGCGGCACAGCCGGCCCCGCCATCATCTCCGTCAGGAGAGGAGGCCTACCTGAGACGGCTGCCTGGGCTGGGCCTAGAGGCTCTACGGAGGAAGCACGTGTGCCTGGCCTTTGCCCACTACAACACCTTCATCCGCTCGGCCAGACGCGCAGGGGCTATGCTGACTGAGGCCGGCCTCAACTGCCTTCTTGCCCTCCTCCTACCCTTCGCACCCTTTGCCCACAGCTGCCGGTGAGGGACCCCAGAGGCCATCCAGTCCCACCCCGTCTTCTCTGCCAGGCAGGACAGGCACAGTCCAAGTCCTCCCGGCAGATGGCTATCCATCCCCAATTGTGAAATTCTATATACTGTACATACAAATGTAGTGTTCATTTGTGTGATTAACATAAGTCAAAAACCACTGGACAAATTGACACCACATTTGGACAATACACCCCTAACAGACCAACCATGGGAGAAAGAAAGAGGACGGGGAGAAAGGAAGAACGAAGGAAAGAGAAAAGGAAGGAAGGAGAGAGGTACAAAAGGAAAAAAAGGAGAGAAAGGGGAAGGAAAAGAAAAAGGGGAAGGACTTGATCTCCATTTCTAAGCTGCAGAGCCGGTGTTGTCCATAGACACCTCCAAGGTCATGTGGTAGGCATGACTGCATGGAGTGCCATTATCTTCCTGCAGAAGCGGTACCTATTGATCTACTCACATTTGCATGTTTTCGAACGCAAGAATCCACTTTATTCTCATAAGCATCTAATAAAGAAAAAAAAACAGCCTTAATCTCTACCAACTGCATCTTTTCCCTCTCATTTAAAGAAATTCAGTGTTAATTGTGCAGTTGCAAACAGGTGATTCACTCACTTTGCTGAAGCTAAACAGCTCTGGGTCCTCTTAGTGTTTGGGTTTTAATTTAATTTAATTTGGAACCTTATATACACTGCTTTGAATTTTTCTGTGGAAGAAAGATGAGGTATAAATGTACTAAATAAACAAAGAGGTTTCTGCAAAGGCAAATCATGTACTAAATGTACTAAATCAACATGGTTTCTGCAAAGGCAAATCATGTCTTACTAACTTGTTAGAATTCTTTGAGGGTGTAAATAAACACATAGATAAAGGGGACCCAATTGATATTGTTTACCTTGACTTTCAAAAGGCTTTTGACAAAGTCCCTCACCAAAGGCTCCTAAATAAGCTCTTCAGCCATGGAATCAGAGGACAGGTCTTGTCCTGGATTGGAACCTGGCTAAACTGTAGGAAACAAAGGGTGGTGATAAATGGACATTTCTCTGGGTGGAAAGAGGTGAGAAGTGGCGTACCCCAAGGTTCAGTTTTGGGTCCGTTACTTTTAATTTATTCATTAATGATCTGGATGTAGGAGTGAATTCTGAGGTAGCAAAGTTTGCAGACGACACAAAAATTGTTCAGGGTAGTTAAAAATGAAACTGATTGTAAAGAGCTCCAGAAAGATCTCTCGAAATTGAGTGAATGGGCAACAAAGTGGCAAATGCATTTTAACCTAAACAAGTGTAAAGTCATGCACATGGGCAAAGAACCCCAACTACACCTACAAATTGATGGGGTCAAAGCTTTCCGAGACAAACCAGGAAAGGGATCTTGGGGTCTTGGTGGACAGCTCAATGAAGATGTCAACCCAGGCGCAGCAGCAGTGAAAAAAAGCAAATTCTATGCTAGGCATGATCAGAAAGGGAATCGAAAATAGATCAGCAACTGTTGTATTACCTCTCTACAAATCGATGGTAAGGCCACATTTGGAGTACTGTCTACAATTCTGGTCTCCGCACCTTAAGAAGGATATAACGGAACTGGAAAAGGTACAGAAAAGGGCAACAAGAATGATCCAAGGGGTGGAGCGGCTCCCTTATGAAACCAGGTTGCAACGCCTTGGTCTTTTCAGCCTTGAAAGACGGCGTTTAAGAGGTGACTTGATCGAAGTGTATAAAATCATGCATGGGATAGAAAGGTGAATAAAGAAAAATATTTTCTTTGTCACAAAACACTAGGACTAGAGGGCACTCCCTGAAGCTCAAGGTAGGAAAATTAGGACTAATAAAGGGAAATATTTCTTCACCCAGAGGGTCATTGGGTTATGGAACTCACTTCCAGAAGAGGTTGCACAGCTGTCAGCCTGAACAACTTCAAGGCAGGATTAGACAGATTCATGGATACCAAGTGTATCGGTAGTTACTGAAAAGGACATTCAAGTGCCACCTCGGGTTGGTTGAGGTAGGCAGGATTTCCCTGGGTACTGGTTGTGGGGGTCGGGAGCAGGTCAGGGTTTTGCCCTCCCTTCTGCTCGAGATCCCCGTGTACAACTGGTGGGCCACTGTGTGATACAGAATGCTGGACTAGATGGGCTGAGGTCCGATTCAGCATGGCTCTTCTTATGTTCTTATGTTCTTAAGAGGCAGGAAAAATACAAGGAAAAATTGCTATATTTTACAATGTCGAGGACAAGGTTTTACGTGACTGACCTTTGCTCATTCATAGGGCTATTTTAATTTTACTTCCTACTTAAATGAGAGTTTCCAAATTAAGGAATGTACCCGGAGTGCCAGTCATTGTTCACAGTTTTTTTAAAAAGTCTTGGATTCAGCCTCAAAGAAAGCAAACGGAAACAGTAAATGGACTGTTGCATGTCTATCCATGTGAGGGAGCCAGAGTGTAATTTCTTGCCCATTGAGATTTTAGAGATGGTCTCAGATTGTGTAACAAAGGAAGTGCAATGTATGCCTCCATGTGGCACCCTGTAGATATGGACTACTTATTTAATCAAACTATACATAATATAGATTAGCCTTAAACACTGTGTTATGTATCACCCAGATTAAAGATAATTGCTTTAGTGGAATGGTGTAATTGTTAGCAAGGTTCCCTCTGATTGTGCTTATGGTGATTGGGGACATATTTCGGGGAAATATCATTGCTTCCTGATGATACAGATATCCGAACATCGTTGCCAAATCAATGTGTACAGTTTGTGTTATATGTCTGTCTTGCTGAATATTATCTCCTTTGACTGTCACTGGCTCTCTAGAGCAGTGTTTCTCAACCAGTGTGCCATGGCACAGTGTGCCATGAGCAGGGCCGTAGCCAGGATTTTGATTCGGGGGTGAGTTTGGTTCAGGGGGTCTGAGACTGGGTGGAAGAGGGTCTACCCTAGCAAACCTTTTGTATTGTTATCCCAATAACCCCATTAATGTGGAATATAATGAGCATGGTGATCAGATCATGATATGAATAAACATAACAGTTTAAATAATGTACCAGTAAGGCCTTTTCGCGGACCACCCTGAGAATTTCGGGGGGCTGAAGCCCCCTTAGCCCCCCCCCCCCCTGGCTACATACCTGGCCATGAGTGATTATCAGGTGTGCCGTGGGAAATTGGAACCTCCAATACCTTTTCTTCCCCCTCCTGCCCACAGTGCTCTCTGGGTATAGGTGAACTACAACTTCCAAACTCAAGGTCCATTCCTAAGCAAACACTACTTTCTGTTGGTGAGATTTCAATATGCCAAGTTTGGTTCAATTCCATTGTTGCAAGAGTTCGTGATGCTCTTTGATTGTGTGTTAACTATAAATCCCAGAAACTGTAACTCCCAAATGTCAAGGTCTATTTTCCCCAAACTCCATCTGTGTTCACATTTGGGCATATTGAGTATTCATGCCAAGTTTGGTCCTGATCCAGCATTGTTTCAGTCCATAGTGCTCTCTGGATATAGGTGAACTACAACTCCAAAACCCAAGGTCAATGCCCACCAAACTCTTATAGTATTTTCTCTTGGTTATGGGAGTTCTGTGTGGGAAGTTTGTGTCTTTCTGCCATTCCTACCAGGATATCTATGTTGTGTTCATCGAAACAGGCCCAGGTTTCACACTGAGTGTATAAATACATTTAAAAACATATTAACTATATGTATTACTTTGTTAGAGTGTCATTTTGTGTCATTTTGGTTGGTAGTGTGCCCCAGGATTTTTTAAATGTAAAAAATGTGCCGCAGCTCAAAAAAGGTTGAAAAACACTGCTCTAGAGCCTCGTGTCATGCCTGCTTCCTTGCTCCTACTCAGAGCTTGTATCATTGTTTTTGAAAACAAAGATGTGTTGATGTATTCCATTGATTGTATAATAAAAGGGAGAAAATGCTCCCTAGTTCCCCAAACAATCCAACAAAATAATATTTGGGAAATAACAAGAAGATGTTTCTCATTACACATCTCAAGTGGACATTTCCAATTGTTAAATTATTCAAATATATTCTTCCATTATTTCACAAAGATATGTGTTGTAATGTTAGGTCTTCCTTCAAAGATCTGTTACCGCTGCACCGGGAATGTGGCGCAGCTGGCTGGGTGTCAGGTACTGTAGATCTTTTTGACTTGGTTATTTAAAAAGTAGCTCGCATGCTGAAAAAGTGTGGGCACCCCTGATCTAGAACATTTTCAGTCCAAACTCAGCTATTTGAAATCTCATTTATTCCTGGAACAGGATTAAATTTGCTCCTTGAAGTCAATGGGATTTCAAGCACTTGTTGACCTTTTTTTTACTTGCCCACTATAGCACTAGGACTAAATTCACAATAAAGTGCTGTTTGTTAATTTTAGCAACAATGTAATTGCTGTTTTCGATCTGAATGGCCATATTAAAATAGACTTTATGTTTTCCTTGAGGTTTAGAATAATTTCTGGCATTTATCCATTGTGAACTGGATTCAATGAACAGATGCTTTACTTTGACTACTACATCAGCTTTCTGGCAAAGCTCTCCACATTGTGTGTTGTGAAACGTTCGCACGCTGGCTGCAGTGTGTCGGTGTGTTGTGCGAATGTAATGAGGAACCTCCGACTCTATGTGAAATAAACAATAAATCTTATAATTTTAAAAAATAAAAATGAAAGGTTTTCATGAGATCTGTTGTGTCCCCGTATGTTTCATTATCACAATGCATATATGTGCCTGCATCTCTTATAAGCCAGGGCTGTCCAACTTCTACCGGACCTGTGGCCGAATTCCAGTTACTGATGACCTGGGGGCCGAAGGGTCTGCCTCCGCCCCGGCTCCGCCCCTCCCCCTGCTCCACCCCGGCTCCGCCCCCTCCCCCGGCTCCACTCAGGCTCCGCCCCCTCCCTGGCTCCACCCCTGCCCCACCCCCTCCCCGGCTCCGCCCCCTCCCTGCCTTGGAGGTGTCTGTGGAGGACACCGGGGCTTTGACTTGGAGATAGAGATGAACACCAAAATCCCAGTCTCAAGTCCCAGTCCCTGCTTTGAACTGAATTATATTGCAGTGTGGACTCAGGGCCCTTCACACAGCCATATAACTCAGAATATCCAGGCAGGAAACCCCACAAAACTTGCTTTGAACTGGATTATATTGCAGTGTGGATTCAGGGCCCTTCCACACAGCCATATAACTTAGAATACCTGCTTTGAACTGGATTATCGGAGTCCACACTCATATAATCTGGTTTAAAGCAAATAACATGGGATTTTATTCAGATGTGTGGAAAGGAAGTCAAATAAGAAGCCAGGGCCCTTCCACACAGGCCTATAACCCTGAATGATAAGGCATAATATTCATTCTGCCTCTGCTAATAATAATAATAATAACAACAACAACAGGTTCCTGGAGTAGGAGACCTCCAAGGGCCATCCAGGGCCATCCAGTCCAATCTCCTTCTGCCATAAGGGGAAAATACAATCAAAGCATTCCTCACAGATGACCATTCAGCCTCTGATGATGATGATAATAATAATAATATTAATTACAATGGGTTCCTAGAATAGGAGACCTCCAAGGGCCATCCAGTCCAATCTCCTTCTGCCATAAGGGGAAAACACAATCAAAGCATTCCTCACAGATGGCCATTCAGCCTCTGATAATAATAATATAATAATAATTACAATGGGTTCCTAGAATAGGAGACCTCCAAGGGCCATCCAGTCCATTCACGTGCACTCTCTCTCTCCTTCCCTCTTTCCTTCAGGTGGTGAAAGGGGGAAAGAGAGAAAGAAGGAGGGAGGGAGAGAGGGGGGGAGGGAGGGAGGGAAGGAGGAGGAGGAGGAAGAGAGCCTGCTCCTCCTTCCTGCCCCGCCCCTCACACCACCACCCCCCGCGAAAAAAATTCAAAAAAAAATTCCAAAAAATATTCCAAAAAAATATTTTACATTTTTTTTAATCTTAAAAAGCAGATATCTTGCAGGAGGGTAGGGGGCCGTGGGGAAGGGGCTCGGGGGCCGTATACGGCCCCAGGGCCGCCAGTTGGACAGCCCTGTTATAAGCCATTGGTTTAACTTCCAGCTTGCTAGTAATTTCTGTGTCGCAAATGATGCAGGTCTAAAACTGTGTCACTAACAAGAAAAGTTTGAAAGTCTGATTTAGAGTGTTGACTAGAGCTGTTTCCCTGAACATACCCAACAATGTACATGAATGCAAGACATTTTCTATTTATGTTTTTGAAGAGGCAATAATGTTTCTACCCCCAAATCATTTGCCAGACAAATCTCGATTTCTAATTATGGATTTTTTTTTTCCCAATTAGTGGGTTTGTTGGAGTCCATATCTCCTTAGGAGTAATCTCTTGGAATCCATATGTCACTGCTGGATGGGATCATAGTGAAAAATAAGCAAGGCCACCCCATTTCTGCTAGGGAAAACCGCCCTTGGCCTGCTTGAATCAGAAATCAGTATTAACTCCGTGGTTCTACAAATAGCTCACTACTCTATCCTTTGGCTTGTGGATTTTAGTGGTAGAAATGTCGAGATTCAGTAATAATTTTGAGCAATATTTCTGCTACATTCACAAACTATTATTTCTGTAAACATCAGCAAAATTTCATTATTAAATACTAGTGAAGCCAGAATATCAGTTTCTCAGGTGTCAGTTTGCTACAAGTGTTGGTCCTTTTATTTGTAGGCCCTTTCCATTAAATATCTCAGGAAACCTAACAACATTTAAAAATTAAACAATAGGATTATTATAAACAACTGTGCAACTGGAGTGCTATATTTTAGGTGCAATTTTTCCTAATTTGAATTAATTCGACCAGAATAACTATTGTAATTTGGGGTCTGTACAAGATAGATAGATAGATATTTATTTACGGTCAAAGACCAACATCATAGGGTTCTGTACAAGTATATTGTTGTCACAATCCCGACTTAGAACTGCCCCTTTAACACACACACGGAGACGTAGCAAAGGCTAACTACTTTATTGAGTATATAAACAGTTCAAAAGGGTAAATAGTCCAATAATATGCAAGTGTACAAAGTATAAAGCAAATAGTCCAAAGTATCGTAGCAAATAGCTTGAAGCGTGGCAAGGCTCCGCAAACCAATGCGGATCAGGAAACAGGCCAAGGTATCGCACTCCAATGCGAAGCAGGGACCAGGGCGAGGTGCCGCACACCCCTGCGGCTCAGGAAATAAGGCAAAAAAGCAAGGCAAGGCTTGA
>JARBWK010000005.1:125498078-125666408 GCA_030556195.1 Anolis apletophallus
GTTTCAGATACAGGAGACAGGCTCAAGAATTCTTCCAATGACAACTTT
This sequence comes from Anolis apletophallus, assembly GCA_030556195.1. Lineage (NCBI taxonomy): Eukaryota > Metazoa > Chordata > Lepidosauria > Squamata > Anolidae > Anolis > Anolis apletophallus. The sequence continues at coordinate 125,498,127 of JARBWK010000005.1, forward strand.
AATAAGTTTCCTTCCACACTATAAACCAACCACAAACTGCAAACGAATGCACCAATGAGATAGCAAATTGTAATTTACACTAATCACAGCAAATGTCTACTCTTTCAAATGTCTGTCATATATCTATAAACACAGAGCAATAAAACAATCTCTGATCATGCCCTCGATGTCTGCATGTCTCTATTGGAGCTAATTAGAGCTTGCACATCAGGAAAACGAACCTTGAGATTTCGGACATCAAAGTCACTGAATGTCTTTGGGCAAGCCACTCGGTATAAGCCCCACGTAAAAGGAAATACCACATCATGACTGAACAAATATAACAAATAAATCCGTCATGACACCACATTAGCCTTACTATGAGTAATTCATTAATGACTGAAATATAATTGATTGGCTTCACCCTGGCTTAGAACGCATCTGTGAACATGTGAATATGGTGGAAATATCCTTCTGAACTGATGTGGCTTTATGTGGGGGAAATGTGTGGCTTTCAAAAACTCAGTTTGAGTTCAAATTGAAACAGGAGAGTGTGACATTAACGGAATGAAACCAGGACATGATACTTACTTACTTAAGTGGCTGTGGACCCCTATTCTTGATCCGCACGTTTTCCCGCAGTGAGAACATCGGTTTCCAGGTGTAAGGCGGTCCCGGTCAGGGTTGGTTTGACGCACCTTCCTCTTGGCACATTTCTCCCTTTCACCCTTCATTCGTGCCTATTCAAATTCTGCAGCACTGCTGGTCACAGCTGACCTCCAGATAGAGCGCTCAAGGGCTTCCCAGTTCTCCGTGTCTATGCCACAGTTGTTAAGGTTGGATTTAAGCCCATTTTAAAATCTCTTTTCCTGTCCACCAACATTACGTTTCCCATTCTTGAGTTGGAAGTATAGTAATTGCTTTGGGAGACAGTGATCAGGCATTCAGACAACACAGCCAATCCGGCAGAGTTGATGGCGAAGGAGCATCACTTCAATGCTGGTGGTCTTTGCTTCTTCCAGCATGCTGACATTTGTCCACCTGTCTTCCCAAGAGATTTGCAAGATTTTTTGGAGGCAGCACTGATGGAATCGTTCCAGGAGTTGAGTGTGACATCTGAAGACAGCCCATGTTTTGCAGGTGTATAGCAGGCCTGGGAGGACAATAGCTTAATAAACAAGCACCTTGGTATCCCTACAGATATCCCAGTCCTCAAACACTCTCTGCTTCATTCGGAATAATGCTATACTCACAGAGCTCAGGTGGTGTGTGTTGTATTACAGTGTCAATGTTGACTTTTCTAGAGAAGTGTCTGCCAAGGTAGCGGAAGTGATCAACATTTTCTAACGTTACACCATTGAGCTGTATTTATGACATTGCAGGGGGATAGGCTGGTGACTGGTGGAAAAGCACTTTGGTTTTCTTGATGTTCAGGGACAGTCCGAGCTTCTCGTATGCTTCTGATATCGAGCAAGTATTTGAGGGTCTTGCCGTGAAGGCAGAGACCAGTCACACCCACCAAAGAGGATCCGATATAGCCCTGGTGAGAAAGGAAGCGACCAATCTGATTTTCCCTGAATTTCCCCAAATAAAATCTCACCAAGTTGAAGAAACACCACCGAGTTGTTTTATTTCGTTCCAGTTGGAGCGGATGTCAAGCTGCAATCATTTCCCAAGAGCTGATATAAAGCGCAAGGCAAAACATCACATTTTTATAAACAAAACAGAGCTGTCAAAGTTCAAACTTCCTGTCCCCCGCTCCTTTACTGGCTTTGTGCTGATTGGCTGGAGTCCCCAGCTGACAGGGAGGCATGGCCGGCTTTGCCACGTCTCAGCCAATCAGGAAGCCAGCGCTGCTTTGGGCTCTCGGCCAATGAGAGCAGAGGAGGTGGTCCAGGTGGGAAACAATAAACCGGGAGGAAAAGATAAGTGGATTAAATGGCTTTATGTTTGTCCAAGTGCCAGCGATAACTCAAAGAGTCCTCAAGTTAGCTTTTTTTTATTGTTCCAAGTTAATGAAATAAACATCTTGGTCTGGTGTGGATGCCAGACCCTGATAATCCTTAGTCCTGGCTATGGGATCAATCGATGATATCTTGTCTTTGGTATCGACCGAGGGAATAGAACAATAGCTGAGGCAGTTGGGATATCCAAAATAAATAAATTTCTTGGTTTTGAACTATTTTTTACAGAGTCCTTTTGGGGGGGGGTCACCTCTAATATCATTTCTGCAAGGTCTTGTAGGTCTTCTTTTGAATGCACGCAGACTACATGATACTACACACTGGAGCTGGAATACAACTCCTATGTGAATTAATCTATGTATACAAGATTGTTCCAAGGCATGTTTCTGCATGGGAAAAGCAGGAAATGACACCCCAAAAGCCAACAAAACCTCCCACAATAATCTCACTTTATCTTGTGACAGTAAACATACCACAATAATAAAATTAATGAAAACAATATTCTGCTCTTTCATCACTCTCAAAATATGCTTCCCAGGGGGACAGGCCTACACCTAATGTAGTTTGCTGTATGTTATATCTGTCTACTTGTGATTATAAAAGTTGCCTAGAAGAGAAATAGAGGAATACCTGGCCATAACAGAGCATGCAACGTTTGTTCTCCAAAATCAAATAACCAACACACTGTGGTTGGATTAGACTGACCTTGGTATGCCTTACAACTACTTCAAATCCACCCCAGTATCTTTCCTGTTAGCCAGCAACTGCACTCAAACTGTAAATTTTAATCTGCATTTTATTTGTATTGGTGTGTATTTTGATATATTGTATGTATCTTAACAGTGTGGTATTATCTCCTTCATATGCTCCCTTTCAACTGAAAAGTCCACATCCAAGTGTTGCATGTCTAGTAAATTGAAGCCGGAAGTCATCCTAATGTATTAGCAGGGGTGCCCACACTTTTTCAGCATGCGAGCTACTTATAATAAAACCAAGTCAGAAAGATCTACCTACCTCCTCAAGGCTGGAGAGGGGAGGGGCAGGGGCGGGGCTTGGCGCATCCTGGCTCCGCCCCCTCTGGCTTCCACTCTACCAGCAGCTTCTCCAGGCTTGAGGATGGCAGTGCCAAGCCAGCCTTGTGCTAGCTATGTCACCACTGGCTTTGGCATTGTCATCCTCAAGCCTGGAGAAGCTGCTGGTAGAGCGAAGCCAGTGGGGGTGGAGCCAGGCCACACCAAGCCCCCGCCCCCTCCCCTCTGGCTTTGGACTCCCAGCAGCTTTTCCAGGCTTGAGGATGGCAGTGCCAAGCCAGCGTTGTGCTAGCTATGCCACCACTGGCTTGGCATTGCCATCCTCAAGCCTGGAGAAGCTGCTGGGAGTGCCGAAGCCGGGGGAGGGGGTGGGACTTGGCAGGCCTGGCTCCGCCCCCTCTGAGAAGCGCCCCATCCGGCTGGGATCAACCTCCTTCGGTCCCGGGATCGACTGGTCGATCGCGATCGACTTCCTGGGCAGCCCTGGTATTAGGGTTTTTTTCCATTCAAAAAGTCATCTTCCAGTAATTGGTGTTACATTTTTAGGTCTGAATTCATTTCAAGTACAGTGAACACTTTGACTCAGTGGAAATGTGGTTAGTTAACTCTTAAATTCAAAGTTCAGTTGGTTCTAATATTTAGATTTAGGCTTCCGTTATTAGTTGTTCATAAGAATATGCAATGTACATAGTAAATTGATGTATTTTGGAATATATGCTATTAGCTATCAGTATGGCCAGAATAGAATGGTAAAAGATGAGACTCCTAGCATGTAGGCCTTGCAGGACAAGGGAGAAATTACTCGGGAGTGCCTGGGAATTGAGAAAACATTGTCATGGTAATGAGTTGCCAGCTTGGAACTTGGCACCTAAATTAGCCATTAGAGATTTTTGGAGTCATGTTTGAGTACAGCTACTAGCTCTTGCTTTGAAGTATCGGTGTGCTGATACTACCAACATAGCTGACCTAATTAATCCTATACTCTTCTCTACCTTTGAACTCCACCCAAGCCTTGTTATCTAGTACTCCCAATGTACCTTCTCCACCCACTTCATATTCTCTCATGGTTTACCTCCATGATTTTCCATCTGCACGTGGAAGACTTCCAAGGTCACACTCAGTTTGTCACATGCTTTCTACCATCTACCATTGTTTATTTTGTTTTTATGTATTTTGTTTTATTATTCATGCTGTGAGCTGCCCCAAATCCCCTGGGGAGATGGGGCAAGGTATAAATAAGATGATGATGATGATGATTGACTTCTCCACTAAAGATGGATCTTGCCATTCAGCATGCTAAGTTCTGAAATACAACCCATCGTCGTAGTATTATCCAATTGTCTGTTTTCTCATCAGAATGACATTTCCATGCCTTTGATGCACCTCAGAACTCAACCAGCCCCCCCTAGATCACTCACACACAGGCAGATGCAATAAATGTTCTTTTATTTAGAATAAAGGATAAGAATAGTCCAAAGAAGTAGAAATAAAGCAATCAAAAATAATCCAATAAAGTTCTGTAGCTGCAAGCCCAAACGGCTTAAGTCCCAATGAAAGCAAGGTCCCAAAACAAAGCAAACCGCTGTGGCGGTCAAACGTGGCACTTGAGGCAAACCGCAACGGCGGTCAACTTGGGCTTGAGTCCGAACCGCTCCGGCGGTCGGCTTGAACTTGGAGATTTGACAGTGAGACTTGATCAAGCTGAACGTGGCTTCAGGTCTGACTAAAAGCCCGGGACCACAGACTAATAAGGAAGCTAGTCTCGATGTGCCCATCTCACCCCCTTCCTTAGATTCCACGATTTCCTAGAATCTCTGATGCTCGCCCTTCTATCAAACACCAGCTCGTTAACAGGCCCAGCTGCATCACTATCAGAGCGAGAAGCAGGAAACTCCTCTTCTCCGGAATGCTCATCTGGAAAGGAAGTAGAAACTCTCTCTTGGGAACCAAGGCCGCCGGGCCTCTCATAGTCTGATGCAGAATCAGCTTCCATGGAATCCTCAGTAAACTCATTTGCAGTTCTATATCCCTCTAGCCCAGTGTTTCTCAACCTGGGGGTCGGGACCCCTGGAGGGGTTGCGAAGGGGTGTCAGAGGGGTCGCCAAAGACCATCAGAAAACACAGACCATCAGAGGGTTTTGTGTGGGAAGTTTGGCCCAATTCTATTGTTTGTGGGTTTCAGAATGCTCTTTGATTGTAGATGAACTATAAATCCCAGCAACTACAACTCCCAAATGACAAAATGTATCCCCCCCTCCCAATCCCACAAGTATTCAAAATTTGGCGTATCGGGTAATTGTGCCAAATTGGGTGTATTGGGTATTTGTGCCAATACATCCTGCATATCAGACATTTACATTACAATTCATAACAGTACCAACTATACAGTTACAAAGTGGCAATGAAAATATTATGGTTGGGGGTCTCCACAACATGAGGAACTGTATAAAGGGGTCGTGGCATTAGGAAGGTTGAGAACCACTGCTCTAGCCATTCATCATCCCATTGCAAACTCTCGTTTGGAGACCCATACCCATCTGGCCATTCATCATCTTCAAACTGACCCTGATCAGCTGGGGCCTGACCCTGATCGGGCGAAGCCCCCGGTGCCTGACTCTGACCTCTGGGCTGACTAGGCTGGAACACCACAGCCTTTTCTTCATTTTAAAAAATTGGACCATTGCTTCACAAACACGTTTTGATATTGTACGTAACAGCTTGGTGATTTCTCCTCTTGTCCGTTTTTAAACTTCTAAATTTCACACCAAAGTATAAAAAAAACTTTATTGCAGAGCTTAGCAATACTGTCATTAACTGTTGTTGAGTTCAACTTGTGGTGAATGAGATACATCCAAGTCACCCTATCATCAACAGCCTTGCCTAAGCCTTGAGATTCAGGGCTGTGGCTTCCTTGATTGAATCTATCCATTGGAAATATGATCTTCCTCTTCTTCTACTGCTTTCTATCTAACCAAGAATTGTTGTCTTTTCTAGTGAGTCATGTCTTCTTATGATATGTCCAAAGTATGTCCGTCTCTGTAGTCTTCTTTTCTTCTAAGCAGAGTTCGGTGTTAATTTGCTCCAGAACCCACTGATTTGATGGAGGTGTTTTTTTTGTTTAAAGCAGTTTACAGTATCCACAGAACTCTTCTCACCCTATTTCAAATAAGTTGACTTTCTTCCCATTAGCTTTCTTTGTTCTCCAGCTGTCACAACCATATTTAGAGATGGGATATATGATGACATGGGCAATCCTAACTTTAATATTCAGTGATATATCTCGACACTTCAGGATCTTGTCTAGTTCCTTCATAACTTCACTTTCCAACTCCTGGTCTTTTTCTGATTTTTCTGATTTGATTGCAGGCTTCATTTTGTACTGTAGTCCTGGAGGAAAATTCTGAGGGTGCCTTGGACCACAAGAGGATCCAACCAGTCCATACTCCAGGAAATAAAGCCAGATAGGTCACTGGAGGGAAGGATATTAGAGACAAATATTAAGTACTTTGGCCACATAATGAGAAGACAGGAAAGCTTGGAGAAGACCATGCCCGGATTATCCATAAGGCCAATGAGGCCATAGCCTAGGGGCGCAAGCCGGGGGGGGGGCCCAGATCACAGACCAAAACATAACTGGTCTGCGCCCCTCTTTCCCCTTTTCTCATGCCCCTCCTTGCTTCTTCTCCCGGCAAAGTCTCTGCTCCGTCTCTCTCTCTCTCTCTCTCTCTCTCTGCTCTCTCTCTCTCTTTCTTGCGCGTCTCTCTCTCTCTCTTTCTGTCTCTCTCTCTCGCTCTCTCTCTCTCTCTCCCACGCTTTCTCTCTCTCTCGCTAGTGCTCTCTCTCTCTCTCCTGCATGCTCTCTCTCACGTGCGCACTCTCTCTCTCTCTCTCTCTCTCATGCATGCATTTGGAGCGAGTTTGCACCCGCTGCGCTCTCCCCAAGCCTCCCAACTCTCGAGGAGACATTCAGAGCACAGCGGAGCTTTCCAGCCGGTGGGAATGAGGACCTTGGAGGTGGCGGGAGGTTGGCTTAAAGGGGGCGTAATTTGAAAGTGTGGCCTAGGGCACAAAAAAGTGTTAATCCGGGCCTGGAGAAGACAATGATGCTGGGGAAAATGGAAGGAAAAAGGACGAGGGGCCAACCAAGGACAAGATGGATGGATGGTATCCTTGAAGTGACTTGCTTGATTTTGAAGGAAGGGGGGGGGAGCACGACCAATAGGGAGCTCTGGCATGGGCTGGTCCATGAGGTCATGAAGAGTCAGAACGAATAAACAACAACAACAACAGGCTTCATTTTTATTACTGACTATCACCAAACTGCTACAGCAATATACCTCCTCCAACTTATAATTGTGTAAATAGTGATGTAACCACCATATTGTTTCAGGGTGCTAAGCTAGTCCCAGAAACTCCACATCTGGAAGTGTACAATGCCTGTGAGCCATTTTACACTTCAGTGCCAACTGGAGAATCCTTTCACATACCAATGGAGAAGTCAATGCATCTGGAATGTTTTTCTCAAGTCCCTGCTGGATAAATCCTTTCTGGAAGGAGACCAGGGGCCCTTCCACACAGCCATATAATCCAGAATATCAAGGCAGAAAATCCCACAATATCTGCCTTGAACTGGGTTATCTGAGTCCACACACTGCCATATATTCATGTTCAAAGCAGAAAATATGGGATTTTATCCAGCTGTGTGAAAGGGGCCCCGGAATTTTTTGATCCAAACTTCACAGATGGCAGAAGGGCTTGCCTATATACTAGGACTTCAGAGAGACACATTCAAATTTTCTCCTTTGGATGGCACCCTCTCTGGGCTCATACAAGTTCAGGATTGGCCAGGTCACAGGTATTATTATTGTTCCCCACTTCATCTTCCCCAAAGGAGACTAAAAGCATTAGCATACAATTTAAAATATACAAATATGCAAACATGAAAACAGAATTAAATGTGACATCATGCCCAGGCACTCAAAGGCTAATGCTAAGATGTGCTCTCTATCTAAAGCCTGGGGGACTGCGGGTGCCTTCTCTTGAAACTCAGGGGTCCCAAAAAGTAAAACCACCTCAGGATGTAATAAAACAAAGTCCTTTATTTGAACAAAGTTCCGGGAGAACTTGGCGCAGATCTTAATAGTTTCAAAAAGGTAATGAGATGGTTCTTTCTCTCTTACTTGGTTGCAGGGACAGATATTGAAAAATCCCCTTTGCTTCCACCAATGATAGGAAAATCCGGAGATATTCTCTATCCTGACTCTGGCTGGCTATTTAGGAAGAGCGAATCTTCCCCTATCTAAGCACAGAGTCAGTTTATAGGCAGAGCTGGAAAAGTCGCAGCCAGATAGCCCAAAAAAATAAAACAGGATAGTGCAGGACTATAACAAGGTATATTGGCTAACTATCCACACTATAACAAAACACAGCTAGCCAAAGGATAGTCTATGATATGATATGATCGTACTTACAATGGCCTGTCTAAGCTGACCTAGCTTGACCAAAGCACATCTGAGTCGTTCTCTAGCCTGGAGAAGACTGAAGAGAGATTTCAAAATGGAGAACTCATCCCCAGGGAAAAAAGGGGCGGGCTCCAAACCAAAGGGATACATTTTGCAGGACACCAACAGCAAGTTCTGCAAAACTGGCTGCAAACCTGTAAATGATTAACTAGCAGGGTGCCAGTGAGTCTATGGCAACCCTAAAAGAAAATGCCAAGGGATGCTGTTTTCTAGAACTGTGGGCGTAATGCAAAAACAGATGTCTGGAAGACAGAACATTAAATATAAACAGTATTAAAACATTCACAATTAAAATCCATTAAAACATATTCAAAGTTAAAAACCGTAGCACAATCTATATTTACTCAGAGCCTGGAAAATATACTTTTTTTGATCTACAATCCACCCAGTTTCTCTGGCCAGCACGATTCCTCAAATTCAGGGAGGAATTGTACCCTTCCTTAGTCTCTCTGGCAAGCTCTACAGTTATTGCTGAATCTGAATCTTGATACTACATAACAGGAGTTGTGTAAAGCTAACTTTTTCCACAAGATTCCATGTTGAAATCTGTGTTTAGTTATGAAACTTCCTGAATAGCCAGTCCCAATCAAACCTGTTTCAGAGGGCTGTTTGGACAATAAGAATTCTGCCCTTGAGAGTTAAATAAACAAACCATAGAGATGATCAAATTTCTTGCCCAAATGATGGATAGGATGGATTTGTAAAAACCACTTGCTGTCTGACTTTGTAGAACAAGCCCTCTATGCATGCAAAACAATTAGGTTGTAGACTAGAGGTTACAGGTGGAAAATTGCTTTCCCATATTACAAAAAGTCTGAAAGTAAAGCTGACATACTGGAGAAAAGGGTGTTTCTAGTCTTACTTCTACTCTTATGTATACGTTTTCTGCTTGTACCAACTTAATATTGGGTAATATTCAGGTACAACTTCCATCTCTAGCCTAAAGTGATACTGTTCTTTCTATCTTCTTAAGAATTCTGTGATCTCTTTCCCATCAACTCCACCTTCATCAGCTGCTAGGAGACCCCGGTGGCACAATGGGTTAAACTCGAAAGGTCAGTGGAATCTGGGGAGTGCGGTGAGCTCCCGTGTGTCAGCTTTAGCTTCTCATGTAGGGGCATGAGAAAAGCCTCCCACATGATGGTAAAACATCCAGGCATACTTTGGGTAATATCCTTACTAGGCCTGCTTTATCATGGAAAAATCGCCTTCGGAACTCGCTTCGCATGTCGGGGGCACTGGCTCCTCGTATCTGAAAGACTTCAGAAGTTTTTCAGCTGTTTTTCGGATGTACTTCTGAACTTCGGAATGGCTTCGTTAATGGCGTCCGCGATTGCGCAATGCAATCATTAATAAAAATGTAAAACATTTTAAACGCAATGGGACGGGCGGAAATGACATACGAGCACTATCCGAATATAGTCCAAATATATGGTGAAGGAAACTTCGGAATGGTGAATCCACTTCGAATCGCTTCGAAAGTCTAAAACATCCGAATTACATCCGAATTTCGGATGTATCCGAAGTTCAAAAACAGGCCTAATCCTTACAGATGGCCAATTTTGTCACACCAGAAGCAACTTGCAGTTTCTCAAGTTGCTCCCGACACATACACAAAAAAGCAGCTGCTGAAGACAACATGCAATGAGAAAAGGTTGTGAAAAATTACGAGACTACCTTAGAGCTGTAGAATCAGGCCTAGCGGTAAGCCAGCTCTCAACTATACTGAAGGCATCTGGAAGTGAGAGTATGGACCATTTCTACTCTTTCGAAAGGAGAGGCACAAAACCAATCTGAAACCACAGCTCTTTTGAGCTAGAGAGGGAATCCACCTGTCACCTGGGAGCAAGGTAAGTGAATATCTTCCCCTTTGTGTGTCATTGCTTTGCAGACTTGCTACAAACTGGAAGGCCTGGCTAGGCTCCAAGAAATCCTAGGTTGCCTAACATGGACACTTGTTTCATTCTGCTCCTAACACCTCCTTCTCATCTTACAATGGTGCCATTATGTTGACAGATGTAGGGCGAGGTGGGGATGAGCATGGGAAGGAAACCAGGGAAGGGCCAGCGAGGAGCATTAACTAGCTGACAGATTACTGAGGCTCTTCCTGGCCTTGAAGAACTATCCTAGGAAGTTCTTTCACTGGCAAACACAGATGCCTGAATTTTATGCAACCATAAGAGATTTGGGCAGGCAGTGCAACCTGCCTAGTAGGACAGAAGGAGCAGAAACTCTCAAAAGTCCCTTCCCTCAGATCTGGAAGGGAAAATAGAATAGTAACATATAATGATACCTTCCTGAATGGCAGGTCTGACTTTAACTCATGGTAGGACTTGTCCTGGGCAGGGACACTATTCTGTACCATTGGGCCAGCCTCAGTTACATTTTCCCAATACATCACTGCAGCTTGCAACACTCTCACATTCTAATACCTTGGAGTCATCTGTTATGTGCTCACAGCTTCCCAATCCCTCCCCTTGCAATTTTTACTCATGCATAAACACATTTCCTTGGATCTTTGTACACTACATATGCATTGTTATTGCAATCTGATGTGATGATGCTCTGGAAGCACCACAAACGAATCAGGGGCTGAAGAATGAAAGTATGGTGTAAACCAGGAGCCGGGAACCTATGGCTCGCGAGCCATATCTGGCTCTTGGTGGTTTTTTATGGCTCACCTGCGCGCGCCGTCTTCGCCCCAAATTTCGTGTGCGCAGGCGGGGCATGCAGCTGAGACCCAGAATGGAGAGCTTGGCACTGGCCTTGCCTCCAGCGGAGCTGCGCGCACAGCCTGCACTTTCCTTCCCCAAATTCCGCGTGCGCAGCTCAGGCAGGGCCAGCACCAAGCTCTGCATCCGGGCTCTCAGCTGCACGTGCGGAATTAAAGCCGAAGGAGGGTGAATGCCGTGCGTGCAGCTGAGAGCCTACACGGAGCGCTTGATGCTGACCCCGCCTCCAACTGAGCTGGGCATGCCGCCTTCGCCCCAAAAATTGCACGCGCAGCTCAGCTGGAGGCGGGGTCAGCATCAAGCGCTCCATGCCGGCTCTCAGCTGCGCACCCGGCTTTTGCCCTCTTCCTCCAACCTGTGCATCGTGAGGCTGGGCCAAGTTGCCGGCAAGGTGAGCGAGAGGGGTGGGAGGCAGGCCAGGCCCTTTGCTCCCTCACAGACCGGTGATGCTTCCAGAAGCCCCTGTCCCGGTCTGAAAGGAAGAGGGGCGTTTTTTCCTCCCTTTCACCCCCTTTCGCTGTATTGCAACATGGTTAGATATCAGGCCTGGGCAAACATAGGCCCTCCAGGTATTTTGGACTTCAACTCCCACAATTCCGGCTGTTAGGAATTGTGGGAGTTGGGAGTCCAAAGCCTCCGGAGGGCCCACGTTTGCCCAGGCTATCTATCTATCTATCTATCTATCTATTTATCTACCTACCTACCTACCTACCTACCTATCTACGGCTCTCAGTGAAATAAATTTCAAAATATTTTGCTTTTATGGCTCTCTGAGTCAAAAAAGGTTCCCAACCCCAGGCATAAACAGTTCAAATAAGCATTCTAAGATTAGGAACTCTGGAACTATTTTTAAGGAGGAAGCAGGTTATTTTTCCCCCCTATTTTCACATGTGGCTGGGAAAGTAATACATACATATTTTTTTCTTTAATCTCCACTTGATTTATTTATCGCGTCAGAAGCGAAGTGGGGATACAGTTATAATATATTTAGAAACACAAAGTTAAAAACTTGGCATTATGCTAGATTTCTTTTGACCAGAAACTGGCCACTTGGAATGCCTCTGGTGTCGCTGTAAGAAGCTCCTCCATATGCATGTGGCAGGGCTCAGGTTGCATTGTAATAGATGGTCTGTGGTTTGCTCTTCTCCACACTCGCATGTCGTGGCTTCCACTTTCCTAAGATTGGCTCTTCATCTCGTGGTGCCAGAGCACAGTCTGTTCAGCGCCTTCCAAGTCACCCAGTCTTCTGTGTGCCCAGGAGGGAGTTTCCCATCTGGTATCAGCCATGGGTTGAGGTTCCAGGTTTTAGCCTGCCATTTTTGGACTCTCACTTGCTGAAGCGTTCCAGTGAGCATCCCTAGATCTTAGAAAGCTGTTTCTTGATTTAAGGCAGGGTTCTCAACCTTTCTAACATCTTATTTTTTTCTTTTACCTTTTATTGTATTTTTGTAAGTACCAAATTGCAGTAAAAATAAAAATAAAGATAATCACAAAACGGAAAAGAACGCTAGGTGTGGCATAGGGCAGGAAGGCCGGGTTATGGACGCTGTGTGAAAGACAGATTGTAGGTTCTTAGATTGTCAAAGCAGCATCATTGTGCTAACGCAAAGAAGTGTGGTAATGACTGGTCTCAAACAAGTATGTTTCCATGCCCTACACCTGCGTTTCTCAACCTGGGGGTCAGGACCCTGGGGAGGAGTCATGAGGGGGTGTCACAGGGGTCGCCAAAGACCATCAGAAAACAAAGTATTTTCTGTTGGTCATGGGAGTTCTGTGTGAGAGGTTTGGCCCAATTCTGTCATTGATGGGGTTCAGAATGTTCTTTGATTGTAGGTGAACTATAAATCCCAACAACTACAACTCCCAAATGTCAAATTCTTTTTTCCCTGAACTCCAAATTTGGGCATATTGAGTATTCATGCCAAGATTGGTCCAGATCCATCATTGTTTGAGTCGACAGTGCTCTCTGGATGTAGGTGAACTACAACTCCAAAATTCAAGATCATTGCCCACCAAACACTTCCAGTATTTTCTGTTGGTCATGGGAGTTCTTTGTGCCAAGTTTGGTTCAATTCCATCGTTGGCGGAATTCAGAATTCTCTTTGATTGTAGGTTAACTATAAATCCCAGCAACTACAACTCCCAAATGGCAAAATCAATCCTCCCCAACCCCATCAGTATTCAAATTTGGGAGTATCAGGTATTTATCCCAAATTTGGTCCAGTGGATGGAAATACATCATGCATATCAGATATTTACACTACAATTCATAACAGTAGTGAAATTAGTTATGAAGTAGCAATGAAAATAATTTTATGGTTGGAGGTCACCACAACAAGAGGAATTGTATTAAGGGGTCACGGCATTAGGAAAGTTGAGAACCATCACCCTACACTAATGTGTTTGGGGCTAGACAGCAGGCTGGTGTGACAAAGTCCTCAGATGATGCTATGACATGAGACAGGCAAATTGCAATTACAGGATAATAGCAGGATTTATCGTATGGAGTTCTCCAGGAAGTTGAGGACATTGGAAGGTATTTCTTTTACGATAGGAAGTCATCAATGGATTATTGGTGTTTGTAAAGGAAATACTTTCCAAGCTGTCTCCCATCAGGAGAACGACAAAAGAGGAGCAACATCTGTTGTCCTGCTGTAATTGCAAACTCCTTGTGTGCTAGACTCCTGAATAAATACATGTTTTTATTTATTTGCGTATGTCTTTAATCACTTCCCATCCTGCTTGGGCACCTGAGGCAATGCTCAACAGATGAAAACATTCTTTAAAAACAATTTTAAAGCACACCCACAATTAATTCAAAAGGCCAACCCAGGTTTTAAAGGCCTAAGGCTGTTCCAAACAGTGATTTGCCCTAGGAGGAAGTTCTACAACAGAGATGCCAACACAAAGAAAGCCCTGTCTTATGTACTCACCAACACAGGTTCTTGGTATGTAGGACATACAACACAACCTCTGTTGAGAATCTCAGATTCTAAACAAATAAGTAACGTTACTAACTTCTATTCAATATTAAACAATAAGATCAAAGGGACAGAGATACGTCATAAATATTTTATAACTTGTCAATACGTAATTTAGGACAATATTCACATTTATCAAATTTCATAAACATCTAAAGAAAAGAACACGGTGTACATTCTATACGGGTGTAAATAATCACAGTAACGATACTCACCTTACCCAAACCCGTGTATGGCCAATATGTAGTGGATACAAACGTCAATAATAAATTCAAGATCATAAGTAAATAAGTAAGGCATTAATCTCCTACCCTTTGTTACTATTTCTATGTATTGGGAAGCTATTATAGCATTTGATTTGTATTGCAGATTGATATTTGTGTTAGCATTTCTACCCATTTGGGGCCACCCTGAAGAAGATGGACTCGAAACGGGTCGGTTTTCGTAAATGTATTTACCCGTAGGTGGTCAACCCATTGAATGAGACTACACGGAGGAAGATTAAGCCATTAGGCTTGGAGCTACGACTCACAGCTACCCTACCATTGTGGTTTATCATTTCCCTCGTGAGGGAGCCTGTGTTTGTGGCCATCGGGCCGTGGATTACAATTATCTTTTTTGATTCATTTTGGCCATCGGGCCTTGGATTACAATTACCTCTTTAGTTCCATTTCATACATACGGAATCAGTTGATTATCAGCTATTTCAGCGTATTCTCGTCACTCCTTTTCACATGAACTAATGACTTCACGGTCTTCTACTTGGATTTTGACTATTATACATTGGGAGTGATCTTGAATTTATTATTGACGTTTGTATCCACTACATATTGGCCATACACGGGTTTGGGTAACGTGAGTATCGTTACTGTGATTATTTACACCCGTATAGAATGTACACCGTGTTCTTTTCTTTAGATGTTTATGAAATTTGATAAATGTGAATATTGTCCTAAAATACTTATTGACAAGTTATAAAATATTTATGACGTATCTCTGTCCCTTTGATCTTATTGTTTAATCTCAGATTCTAGTCAGGGTCCTATATGAGGAGGAATCCTAGTCTCATGTCATATAGGACTTTGAACATTTATACACGGTCTTCTTTCTGTTTCTCACCACTGTCAAAACAGAGCCCACTGATGCCACTACATAATGCAACGCCACTTCTTGTGGTTGCCCTTGGGTTTCTGTTGCAGCGGTGCAGAGAAATGGAGGGAAGACTGTGCTTTCAAGAGTTGGGTGCCAACTCCCAATGACATAATCCAGAGAGAAGCCAGATAAAAGTAGGAAAAAGACGTGGGATGACTACCATCCCTGAAGACGGAAAGGCACAGGGAATGAAAGAAGACTGTTCCCTTCACTTTCCCATGCTTCCTCCCCCTTATATGATGAGGTCCTTTGTATCTCAAAACCAGTTCCTTGAATTGAACTTAGAAGACAACTAGAGTTATTATATCAGTGATATGTTGCCTCTAAAGCACCCAGTGGTTCCCAACCTTTTTTTTGACCAGGGCCCACTTGTCCAGGGACCACTTGACCAGGAACCATTCTCCAACATTAGTACCAAGAGGGTTGAGAATCAGTTTTTGGTCAACTTTAGATTTGGGTTAGTTATTCGGGGTGCTGAATCTGAAAATTGCATTGGATAGACCACATCAGTTCTAGTTTCTGATACAGAACATATGTCATCCAGTAGTCACCCACAGAAAACCATATTTAATAAGCCTTGGCACAATAAAAAGATTTCGCGAGACCAATAACTTGTTGCAACAGTGTAGTAATTATGAGGCCGCAGACCATATTTTAGTTCTTGTGGACCACTGGTGGTCCACGGACCACAGGTTGGGAACCATTGCACTAGATCTGTGGTTCTCAACCTGTGGCCTACAACTCCCAGAAATCCCAGCCAGTTTACCAGCTGTTAGGATTTCTGGAAGTTGAAGGCCAAAACATCTGGGGACCCACTGTGGTATCCTAGCCTAGCATGGTGTTCCTGCCTAGTAATCAGAGCCAGCCCTCGGGGGTCCCAGCTGCCCCGAATCAAGGGGAAGATGGGTGGCCAGATTGGTACGGGTCTGAAGAGGAAGACTTAGAATGGGACAATGGTCGGCTTCAGGGTTATGACACTACAGGAGAGGATTTTGATGACTCCATGGAAGTCAGTTATGAACTGGATGATGAGAGAGCTAGTGACCTTGATTCCCAGGATAGATTCTTTACTCCTTTGCCAGATGCAGAAGATGAAGATTGGGATGTGCGGAAGGATTCAGTTTCCCAAGTCCAGAGCTTCGCACCTGGCCAGGCTAATGAGAAGGAATTTGATAGAAGGGCCAGTATCCGTTCTTCGAGGAGAGATTGGGGGGTGAATAGGGGGGTGCATTGGACCCACAATAATTAGTTTCCTTTATTAATTGGTGCCCGGGCTGTTTGAGGCAGATCCAAAGCTACGTTTGGTTTGGAAGGACATTGCCAAGTTCCCTGATTCATGGAGGCTGCAGGAGCAGCTGGTTTCAAGTTTCGAGCAAACCGCAAGGGCGGGTTACTTTGTCCCGGATTTTGGACTCTCATGGTTTCAAGCCTGTTGGATTTATGCAGGACCCTTTTGGACTATAATCAAGTTGTTTTGATTTTTACTTCTTCTACTTGGACTATTCCTTTTTCTTATTCTAAATAAATATATTATTCATTGCATCTGCCTGGTGTGTGTGATCTGCCTGGTGTGTGCCCTGATCTGTTTCCCAACGTTTTTTGGGCTGCACTGGGCACACCACCAACCAAAATGACACTCTAACACAGTAAAGAACGTTCTGAGGTGCCCCCCCCTCCCCGGCTTCAACACCCACAGGTTGAGAACCACTGCTGCCCTAGATAATGGTTTGTCAATTGCATTTCCTATTGGTTGTATCATTTGAACACTCTTCAAAGGCAGTTTCCTGTAGGGCATATTGCAGTAGTCTCTTTGGGAAGTAATTAAGACATGAATTACTGTGATTAAATATGTCCTCCTTTGGAAGAAGCATAACTAACACATCAACTAGAACAACTACACCAACATAATTTTTCATGCTCAAAGATTTGACAGTGTAATCAAATGGGCCTTGCCATTTTGGTTCCCAGAATCAAAGTTGGAAGAGACCACAAGGGCCAAGCACTTAACGCTCGATCCCAACCATACCTCTTGAGGTTCTGTGGAATAGCAGGATAAAAACAAAAATCCAGTGTGCAGCTGCTTGAAGAAAAGAACGCCATTTTGAAAATCACCAGGAAAATAACAATACTAATATTATAAAGCCTTCAATCAAATCTATAGTGTGGCCATATGTGTGTATTTCTGGTGACTACACTTCTAAAATGATATTGCATATTGCCTGTATACAAAGTAGAAGACTGAAAAGGTATAGGATGAGCAATCAAAATTATTATGCTCCCTTATGAGGAAATATTGTGATATTTGGCATCGCTTAGCGTGGAAATTGAACCTGCCACAGGTGAACTAGATGACTTTTCCACTCTCTTCCAACTCTACACTGTTGATTTTGTGTTTATACATAGGATTAAGAGAGTGACTCACATTGTGTTTTTGTCACTTTCAACAGAAGGAGTACAGACAGTCGCAACATTGCTATTACAGATTTGTTCCACTTTCCCTCTCTTTTGTCTTGAGAAAGTCCTTGTGATAACTGAATTGCGGAAGCTACGGAGTGTGAATGTAAACTTAAGTGAGAGTTTAAGAGTTCCGTTACAATATTTTTGCTTTCAAAAATGCCTTGCTCTCGCTGACATTCCAATATTGGAAGCAATTCCTGGTGATCCCAACTAGCATAATTATGAAACAAATGTCATCAGAAAGGGGATAATTTATAGCAGCTTATGATTAATCTCTAGGCTTTTTCTGAGTAAACATGCAGATCGTATAAATTCAGATTGCATTTTTTTTGCCGTTCACATGTAGATGATATCATCGCACATTTGCTTTTTTACTGTCAGTATTTTCATAATATTACACTTGAAAAATACTTATTTTTTTGTGTCAGGAGCAACTTGAGAAACTGCAAGTCGCTTCTGGTCTGAGAGAGTTGACTATCTGCAAGGACGTTGCCCAGGGGACGCTCGGATGTTTTGATGTTTTACCATCTTTGTGGGAGGCTTCTCTCATGTCCCCTAATGGGGAGCTGGAGCTGACAGAGGAAGCTCATCTGTGCTCTTCCCAGATTCAAACCTCCAACCTGTCGGTCTTTAGTACTGCTGGCACAAGGGTTTAACCCATTGCAGCACTGATGGCTCCTTTAAAAATACTAATAAATTAGATCGTGTTATTTCTGCCATTGCTTAGCCCAAGTGGTATAGTTCACGGCTTATTAAACTGTGGGCCCTAACCTTATCTCAGTGTTGGGGTCCCAAAAACAAAATTGACAGCAGTAAAAGTTTTATGAACGCCATCTAGTGGCTGTTGTACATATTTACACAAATCTGTTGTGCCGTGTTTACAGTGGACTCTGCAGAAGACGCTTCAGCAGTACTTCATAAAAAATAAAATCAACTTGTTTAGCAAGTCTTGCAAATGCTGATTTGTTATCAGTAAATGTTTGATTTTTATATCTATTTTAGATACTTATATACCTAGGTTCATGTAAACATTTCTCAAGCCAAAAGGAGTCGTGGATGGAAAAGTTTAAGATGTCATGGTATAGTTTAGTGTTTTTCAACCTTTTTGAGCCGTGGCACATTTTTTACATTTACAAAATCCTGGGACACACCACCAACCAAAATGACACAAAATGACACTCTGTCATTTTACTAACTGTCACCCTCCTCCCTTGTGACACCGCTGCTTCTGCCAAACCCCCCTCCCACGGGAGGCCCACATGCAGGGGGCCCATCACCGTCCCGCAGCCAAGCATGCTCAGCGTGTACGGGCTTGGCTGAGCAGGACGAATAGGAATTGAGCACATGGGGTGGCTCCGAGCCTTGGAACAAACTGTGGCGGAGGCTCGCAGCCGTCGCCACCCCCAGTTCTCCTTCCTGAAAAGGTTCAGCCCCCTCAGGAGTGCCTCCTCCCCCGGTATCCCTTCGGCTTCCCTGCTGTCGCCTTGGGGCCAGATCCGGAAGGAACCAAGCTAGGCTGCGGAGCTGCGCATCCTGGCCTCTGCTCTGCAGCGAACTCGGAGCCCAGCCAGGAGAGGCTAGGAGATGAGGGGTTGCTCCCCTTCCCTGGTGCAGAGGAGCTAGAGGGCAGAAAGCCTTGCCTCGAGCCTCCGGGAGCGGGGTCGGACGGCGGCAGCTTCCACGGACTCCTCCTTCCTCTCTTCCTCCTTGCTGCCGAAGGGGAGGAGGGCAGAAGAATGCCCAGGAGCCAAGAAGCCGCAGCCCAGCCAGGTAGCCCTTGGCGCGCAGAGGGAGTGAAGGAAGGAGAGAGAGAGGAGGGAGGGAGGACAGTTCTGTACTCCAAGGGCTCTCCCTGATTGCAGCCAGGCTGGCTGGCATTGCTGCTTCACCCAGGAAAGCCTTATTTCTGCTGCCTGAAGTTTCCTGCTAGGCGCTCTCTCTCTCTCTCTCACTGCAATTTCCCACGGCACACCTGATGATTGCTCATGTCACGCTAGTGTGCCCCGGCACACTGGTTGGGAAACACTGGTATAGTTGGCACTGGACCTCCAAATTTCATATCTTTTTAAAGTGGATGCATCTCAATTTAAAGGTAATTTTCACATTTCAAGAGGGAAATCAGGACACTTTATTACACTGAAAATGTCATGAAATAAAATGATGGTATTTGACTATGGCCTAAAATCAGCATACATACTCATGAAAAGTAATTTTTGAAGTGGTACTAAGTGCTATACTATTAGGTTCCACTGTTTAACAGTTTTTGATTTACTGACCTAAGCTTCATCATTGAATTTACTACGTTGCTATTTCTTTTCCAGTAGTTTTGTTTAACTTTATTTTCCAGTGTAGGCAGAGTAATCAATAATGATCAATAATGAGCATTTAATTACTTGGGTTTTTTCTTCTTCGAATCACTTGTTCTTCCAACTGAATAATTTCTGTGAATCCTTAGAATGCTATTCATTTTTTCTTACCAATTCACATTTCTAAAAGCCTCCCTTTACCAGCCGCCCTAAGCAAGATTTCAGATTTGAGCTTCTATTGACTCAAAAGGAAGATTTAATGCTCTTCTTGACTCAAAATAATGTCTGTGGTTGTGAAGTGCAAGAGGGAGTGAATATCCTTGTGGGCCTGGGAGATCTATTCCTACAGATAACAGCAGGGTGATGAGGATCTTGAAAGAACTGCAAAACAGGTTCTGTGGATATGAAGTCTTCAATCTGCAACTAACCCATGCACGGCTCAGGGCCGTTCACATTTTAGAGATATCCTCATATCTTCCCCCAAGGAAGGGAAATAGTTTTGGAGCAATCAGTTTAGATCCAGAGTCCCCCCTTCAAACTCCATTCACAAGAGTTTTGAGGAGCTATTTGTAGAAGATTAGCAAAAAGTTTAGTTTTGGGGTTTTCTCATCTGGCTCATATACATTTTTAATAATATACTCACTGGGTAAACTCACTGGGTAACCTTGGGCAAGTCACTCTCCCTTAGCCTCAGAGAAAGGCAAGAGCAATCTCCGTCTAAACAAATCATGGCAAGAAAACTCTGCGACGAGTTTGCCTTGGGGTTGCCGTAGTCTGAAGCGCTTTTTAATTATTATTTGTATTTGTTATACCATAGAGAGGCATGCTGGAATTTTCTGCCGCGGGTGCTAAATAACAACAAGTATTACCCACTCTGATTTAGAAACCATTCACTGCAGAATTATAGCAGTTTAACATCACTTTAACTGCACACAGTACCATCCTATGGAGTCTTGGGATTTGCAGTTTGTTGTGGCACCAGGCCTCTCTTTGTTAGAAAAAGCAACCTTCTCTAGCCTCCACTAGTTATTTGTTATGTATGTAATTCAGATTGCTTACTGTATTGTATATGTGTGTGTTGGTTTGCAACTTTTCTTTAACTCTTTGTTGTGGGAGGGGCTGCAGACCATGGGATCAGATCTGGGCTTGTTCAGGACTCAGATGCCATTTTAGAACAGTATGCTTCGAGATTGCAGTGCAGGAACTGTATACTTTCAGACTTCAGTAGGAACTGTATGCTTTCAGATGCCCACAGGAACAATAGGCTTTAGAGACTTCAGTAAGAACACATGTATGCTTTCAGCCTCTCAAACTCCATTGGACTTTCAGATTAGACGGAGACTCTATTAGACTCTCAGAACAGAGAGATGCTTTAAATCAGGGGTCGGGAACCTATGGCTCGCGAGCCAGATGTGGATCTTTTGAAGATTGCATCTCCCCCCCCCCCCGCCTCTCCAAAATGGTTGCTGGTTCCTGTGCGAGCCAAACAGCCAGGCACTCCTGGTTGGCTCCTCCTCCTCTTCCCACAGGGATACAGGGAGTCAGGAGGAGGAACTTGGAGGTAAAGGCGTGCGCGGGAGAAAGCACACTGTTCACCTCTCACCCCCGCTGAGCTCAGAAGGGACAAGGGGTCCCTCTTGGCTTGGAAGAGACGAGGGGTGAGTGCAAGGCCCCCCACATGGCCAAGGCTATCCGGGCAGCCTTCGCC
The DNA here is from genome assembly GCA_030556195.1 of Anolis apletophallus. Lineage (NCBI taxonomy): Eukaryota > Metazoa > Chordata > Lepidosauria > Squamata > Anolidae > Anolis > Anolis apletophallus. The sequence continues at coordinate 125,519,959 of JARBWK010000005.1, forward strand.
ACTCACTCCCGCCAGGCTTGGAAGGTCTACACATCCAATGCCGGTAGAGGTACGCGCTCCAGCGTTGCACGCATATGGGGGGGAGAGGCCTCATGGAAGGAGCACACGCCCAGGGCCGATGAAGCTGAAGCCATTGAAGATTAGGGGTTAGGGTTAGGGTTAGGGTAAGGTTTAGTTTAAGGGTTAGGGTTTGGGTAAGGGTTTGGGTTTTACCATTCCTTCTATAATATCTGTGTCCAGCCTGGCTTACAGTACCTCAGTCTCTCACTCCACCCCCGTGTCTCGGTCACGTGTTCCGTTCAGTGTTGCACAAATAGCGCTCCCAAAGGAGCGAAGCGGAAACAGAGTAACGTTCTGAGCTTCCAGGCCCAGCTATCATACAATCCCCCATGATTTAAAGGCAAATATATTTTAAGGGAGAGTAGATGTTTTTGTGCAACTAAAAGAACACTTTTGAAACTCTGCTCTGAGTGAGTGTTTGCACACTGGCATATCTTTGTCCCTAACAGTTCAAAGACATACCTAGGTACATCAGTTTAACAGCTGAGAAACCTAATTGCCTTGCATCAATGCCATTTCCCCAAAAGGTTATGACTCTCTAACAGGCCATGCTTTTACCAAGAGGTTATGACATCATTTTTCAGAATGGTTATGACTTCTAACAAGGTCATGCCTCACCAAAGATCATAAAATCTCCAAAAGGTTATGGAGATTTCCATTTTCCAAAACTCTTACAGAGAACAATAAATTTCTCAAAAAACTATAAATCACGGAATCCCATAGCATTGCGCCATGGCCGTTAAGGTGGTATCAAGCACCTAAATTCTGCAGTGTAGACAGATTCCTACACTTCAGCCAGCCTGGGGTAGAAACCCCATCGATTTTAGGAGCTCTATGTTTATCTGAACACATTTCTACAGTGTCAGGAGAAGTGGAAGCAAAATCAGTTCCTGTTTATTGTTTTTATATCTGCTTGGCTGTTCCATTGGATTTGAACTTGCGAAAGAACTGAAAACAATGACCTTAAGGAGAGACAATCAAAGTGCTGAATCAGACAAAAGAAGGAAATAGCAATACATTATCACCTCCTCCTGAATTTCTGAGCAGACTTGTGTTCTTAAGGAGGGATCTTTTAAAAATTCCCGTCGCTGCTAATTGGTCAAGTGTTTAGGTGATGTCATTGTGCTTCTATAGCAACCTTCACAAGCAGAATCATAATAGTGATATAGGGACCATGTTTCAACTTCTGCATCTATTTCAAGATGTGAATAAGTGAGCCAAAGAGCACTCTTTGGCTCACTGAAGATCTCCATTCTCAGATTAGAGGGAAAGAAACATACATAACCACTTATTTATTCAAAAGGGAATCTCTTCTTCAATAAGCCCCTAGTTGTAGATGCTAAAATAAGTTAATACATTGAGCCATCAGTGTAGTAGTGGCTTGAATGTTGGACTAGAACAGTGGTTCTTAATCTGTGGGTTCCCGGGTGTTTTAGCCCAGTGTTTTTCAACCTTTTTTGAGCCGCGGCACATTTTTTACATTTACAAAATCCTGGGGCACGCCACCAACCAGAATGACACAAAATGACACTCTAACACAGTAATACATATAGTTAATATGTTTTTAAATGTATTTATACAACTCAGTGTGAAACCTGGGCCTGTTTCGATGAACACAACATAGATATCCTGGCAGGAATGGCAGAAAGACACAAACTTCCCACACAGAACTCCCATAACTAAGAGAAAATACTATAAGAGTTTGGTTGGCATTGACTTTGGGTTTTGGAGTTGTAGTTCACCTATATCCAGAGAGCACTGTGGACTCAAACAATGTTGGGTCAGGACCAAACTTGGCATGAATACTCAATATGCCCAAATGTGAACACAGATGGAGTTTGGGGAAAATAGACCTTGACATTTGGGAGTTACAGTTTCTGGGATTTATAGTTAACACACAATCAAAGAGCATCCTGAGCTCTTGCAACAATGGAATTGAACCAAACTTGGTTCAATTGAACTCTCATTACCAACAGAAAGTACTGAAAGGTTTTGCTTGGGAATTGACCTTGAGTTTGGAAGTTGTAGTTCACCTACACCCAGAGAGCACTGTGGACTCAAACTATGTCATGTCATGTTGTTGTTTGTTTTCTATCCAGAAACACAATGTTGGAAAGAGGCTCACCACTTTAAGGTCCCTAAAACAGGCATGGGGAAACTTCGGCCCTCTGGGTGCTTTGGACCTTAACTCCCACCATTCCTAACAGCCTGAGGCCCTTTCCTGCTTAAATGGCTGAGGGGGGGGGGGGGGAGCGGGGAGGCTGCTAGGAATGGTGGCAGTTGGAGTCCAAAACACCTGGAAGGTCCAAGTTTGCCCATGCCACCTTTTGACAGAGACCTCTTCCTCCCCCTTCCCCTTCGCGCTCTTTCTTCCCCCTCCTGCCGAACACTTACTTTTTATTCTACACGGCCGCTTTTGATCTGAGGGGGCAGTGTGAGCATGTTCATGAGGAGAGAGGGGAGGGAGGAAGACGTGACCCGTGCGGGCGCTACTGCACAGACCTGCCCCAGAGCAAAGTGAGCAGAGTGAGGCTGGGAAGAAGGGAGCCCGAGTGGAGAAGGAAAAGTGTTCGGCAGGAGGGGGAAGAAAGGGTATTGGAGGCTCCAATTTCCCACGGCACACATGATGATCGCTCATGATACACTAGTGTGCCACGGCACACTGGTTGGGAAACACTGTTTTAGCCTATAACTCCCAGAAATCCCAGCCAGTTTACCAGCTGTTAGGATTTTAGGGAGTTGAAGGCCAAAACATCTGGGGACCCACAGGCTGAGAACCACTGGACCTGAACATTATGAGATTGAATTTGAATCCCTGTTCAGTCATGGAAACCCACTTGGGATCACTGACAAAATCTCACAGCTTCAGAAGAAGGCAAAATCCTTCTGAACAAATTCTGCCAATAAAACCCCAAGATAGGTTGCCCTAGGATCACCATATGCCATAAAGGGCTCGAAGGCACACAACAACAACAACAACAACAACAACAACATGGGAACCAAGCTACACATTACGTTAATTAAGTCGTGTGCGGCTAAGATAAGATCACTTTCCCCCTAAAGTCAGCCTGTCTGGCTTTGATCTGAATCAGAAACAACACATGGAAATGAAAATATTATTCCCCAAAGAATATGTACAAGCAGAAAAATATCACTAGATGCCAAAAATTAAATTATCTTCCAACCCCCGAAATAACGAGACAGACAACAGTAGTTGGATCAAATTAGGGCAACTTTTATTTTAAAGTTACCTATTTAGGCTTAGCTTGACTAAAACTCAGGTGTCAAGGGAACTAATGTAGCAACGGGAAATTCTCCTGATTCCCCTATAACACAAAAACTTGTCACCTCTCAAGGAAGAACACAATCAAACATCTCAAACAATATTCAACAGAACTCTCAAAGTCTCAGGACCAATGCATCCCCCTTACCCCAGACCGCAGTCTTGGTAAGTGTATTTGTGCACTGGCCCGTCCCAACTTGAGGAGTGCATGAGAGAATATGGGTCTATGGCTAACCCTAAACTATTTACGCTATCCTATTTATAGAACCACCATCCTGGAAAAAGTCCCAGTAACAATACAGGGTAGGCAAAAAAAAACCCCTTGTATATATATATATATATTTTTCTTTTTTTTTTTAACATAGAAGGGGAAAAAATTCCTACCCGGCCCCTAAGGCGACCAATATAATGTAACCGGGCGGGAGTGGTGGGTCAACGCCTAGAGCACGAATGGCGCAGGAGGCTGCCCCAACGTGCCAGGCAGCCTCCGCCCATTCCCTGGAAAGTTCCATGCCATGGAACCAATCATCTCCCTTCGTGGGAGAAGCTAACAACCTTTCCCCGCCCACTGCGTAGGCAGGGAAAGGGCATTATCTTCCAACCCCCGAAATAACGAGACAGACAACAGTAGTTGGATCAAATTAGGGCAACTTTTATTTTAAAGTTACCTATTTAAGCTTAGCTTGACTAAAACTCAGGTGTCAAGGGAACTAATGTAGCAACGGGAAATTCTCCTGATTCCCCTATAACACAAAAACTTGTCACCTCTCAAGGAAGAACACAATCAAACATCTCAAACAATATTCAACAGAACTCTCAAAGTCTCAGGACCAATGCATCCCCCTTTACCCCAGACCGCAGTCTTGGTAAGTGTATTTGTGCACTGGCCCGTCCCAACTTGAGGAGTGCATGAGAGAATATGGGTCTATGGCTAACCCTAAACTATTTACGCCACAGATTGGAGACGAATGTCCATTCAGTCTCCATCACCCACAACATCCCTCAACACCAACCTAATGCCCAACTGCAGATCAAAAGGAATTGAACATTTGCCGTGTCAGACAAATGGACACCATCAACCCTATAGAAATGTGGGTTCCCACCCCTAATTAGGTCATGAGCAATGTAGGATCCCCTACCCCGCCGAAGCATCGAACGCATCGCTCTGTTGACCCGCTTCCTGGCTCTCTCCATTTGTCGCACGTCACCGCCTCCTCGCCACTTGAGGCGCGGTATGATCGCCGACCAAACAATATGAACTAGCGGCCAAGCCCGCCACAACTTGAAAATATCTTTTCTGGCTTGTAAAAACAAGGCCTTACCCTGGAGTAAGCCAACATCATTCCCTCCCACATGGAGGACCAGAACATCAGGAGGGGGCTCGCTCTCATTACTTAACAATAAAGGGATCAAACCCGCCCAATGAAGGCCACGAATGCCCTTCCATTGGACTGTGGCAACACTGCCCAAACCTAGATTTTGGCCAAAGGAGGACCTCAAAGCATGTCTTTCAGCCCAGTGGATATAACTGTGTCCACATATAAGGATCCTCCGCCTCCGCGCCCCCATCGATATGTCTGAAACGAGAAAAACTTGTTAAAACATCGGGGTACGAATATAACGTTTAAAAACATCGGACTTCCATCTACCTATCTTCTTTATAATATTAGGTTGTAGACCCAATTGAGATGCCGAGGAAGCTGCTCCAATTCTGAATGAGTGCGTGCCAAATTTATGGTGCCCTAAGCCTAATCGATCCAATGCCCTCTTTGTTATTGTCCAGAATTGATATTTTGTTAAAGGGGCCCCATTCTGATGGCAAAAGAGATATCCAGCACACTTGGGACGCATTGCCGTGAATTGCATTAGAGCCGACACCGGACACAAATCTAAATCGCTACACCTTGTTAACCTGATCCTGTTGCCCATAGCTCTCTGGTCCGTTTTGGAAGATCTAATCAAAATGAGGACACAGTCTGAACCCATCTGTATATCTGAATCTAACAATGCACGATGAGTTTTGTCCTCCTTGGAAAATGCAACTAACTCACTAACCCAGCGCCGCAAAAAGGCTGTTAAAGCTGCAGCATGAAACAAAACCTGTTCATAATAGGACTGACAAATTCCGGGCCAACTTTGCTTTAAACCTTTCAAGATTGTGGGGGTCAAAGGTTCTCGATCGTCCAGGGACGGCCCCGCTGACGTGACCATCCCAACACGATCTTGTGGATCCGGAAGTCATTGGTGGTATCCGGTAAGCCCTGAGCCTTCAACCAATAAGCTAACCCAGCCAATTTAGACCTAATAGATCCTGGGGACAAACCACTCCTGCGGAGGTAGACACAAAATTGAACTAAATGCTCGTAAGGAAGCGGACTAACCTCGGGTAAACAGTACTGCTGCCTAAATTCTCTAAATTCTCGAACGGCCCTCGAATATGATTTCTGAGAACTCGGAGCCAACGCCCAAGCCATACCATTCAAAGCCTCGTCACTCCAACCTGCCAAAGATGGCCTGGCATGCATTCCGGCCGAACGTCTGCGTTGGGTGCGAGCAGCCTGAATCGCTCCATCTGCATGCGAGATAGAGCGTCAGCTATGGTATTATCGAGGCCAGTGATGTGAAAGGCTCGAAACATGATGTTAAACTTTAGGCAATGTAGAGTGAAATGTCTAAGGGCCCCCATCACCCTGGGCGATTTGGACGTTAACGTATTGATGACATGAACTGTTGACAAATTGTCACACCAAAAGTGTACCACCGAGTTGGCAAATCTCTCAGACCACAAAGTGACCGCTACCAGAATGGGAAAGAACTCGAGAAATGTCAAATCGGTAGTAAGCCCCTGGGTGTGCCATAACTGGGGCCACCTTTCAGCACACCAGTGACCCTCGAAGAAAACTCCGAAGCCAACTGCGCCTGAAGCGTCAGATCCCACCTGAAGTGCATCCTTCAACATTAACTCCTGCCTCCAAAATGAAACCCCGTTAAAATCAGATAAAAATTCCAACCATGTTGCAAAATCCGCCCTAATGGCCTGAGTAACTCTGATGTGGTGATGGGGTGATGTTACACCTGATATAGCATCACACATCCGGCAAAAAAGGCCTCCCGGGGCCACAACCTTGCATGCAAAGTTCAAGCACCCAATAATGGACTGGAACTCTCTCAATGTTGCTTTTTCCGGAGCATAAAGCTCTGAACCTTGCATCTAAGTTCTAGTAACTTATCAGGAGGCAGCCTAGAGTATTGGTGGATGGTATCGAGTTCTATTCCCAAAAAGGTTAGTGTTGTGTGAGGGCCCTCTGTCTTTTCCTCTGCTAGTGGGACCCCCAGGTCATGTGCCAACTGCTGGAAGGACTCGAGCAATTTAACACATTTCGCGGATCCCGCCACCCCAATGAAAAGAAAATCATCGAGGTAGTGCACCACCCCTCTACAAGCCGATTTCTTTTTAATTGCCCACTCTAAAAACGTACTAAACCTCTCAAAAGCAGCACATGACACCGAGCATCCCATGGGAAGAGCTCGATCCATGTAAAAAAGGCCCTGAAATTGGAAACCGAGCAACTCAAAATCCAGCGGATGTACGGGTAGCAGCCTAAAAGCAGACTTAATGTCGCATTTAGCCAGCTCCGCCCCAAGGCCGAAGCGTCGTATCAAGCGAACCGCTGCGTCAAAGGACGTATATTGTACTGAACATTGGTCAGTGGGAATCGCATCGTTCACCGACCCACCTTTGGGATAAGATAGGTGGTGAATGAGTCGATATTCCCCTTTAACTTTCTTCGAACAATCCCCAGAGGAGAGATACGTAATACGGGGTTGGGGGCGAACTAAATGGACCTAGGACCCTACCTTCCCTAACCTCTTTATCAATTTTTTTTGCTGTACTAATAGTTCCATTCCACACGTGGATTTTAGATTAGGTGCCATGAAGTGGGTACGGGGTTCTTGTGCAGGGATCCTAAAACCTTTTGAAAAACCCTCCAATAAATAATGAGCCGATGACCTATCCGGGTAGTCCCTCAGCCACACTTCGAGCTTATCAACCCTGATTGGGCTGGGGCCCTTTGGAAATAGAGGTTTGAGGTGCCTGTCTCCTGTTGGGTTGGCCATCTCTATTCCAGCCTCTGAAGGAGCGCACCCTCGGGCAATTTTTTGCTGGGTGTGTGCCGCCACAGATGGAACAAGCATGCTGATAGGTGCAGCCCCTACGTGAGCAGGCTCCCTGGGCCGCGTACTCCCAGCACATGGGCTTTTGTCGCTGGGCCTGTAACTGGGGAGCCCCCTGCCGAAAGGGCTGCCAACCCTTGTTCTTCAATGTATGGCCACTATCAGTTTTTTCAATGGTGGGTGACCTCGTGGGGTTCATCACCTCCATCCAAATTTGTTGGTCAATAAGGTCCCAGCGGATGTTAGGCCGGCTAGCCACTTTATTGCGGAAGCGATTATCGTAAATCAGCCACGCGTTAGGTGGGCCATCGACATACGCAGACTGAATTATGTTTTGATAGACAAACAAAGCCTGGGCCCTAGCCGGATGGGCCTCTACAAGTAGGGACGAGTAAATTGTATAACAGGACAACCAGTTTTCCCACGTCTGGTCTACCTTTCTCTTCTTAAGAGCCCGCTTAGCTTCCTCGTCGAGCTCCTCCTTTTCTTTACGTTCTCGCTCTTTGTAGTATAGTGAGAACAAGTCTATGTATTCATTTCTCAAAATTTTTTCAATTGTTTTATCTGTCAAATGCGAACCCAACGCTAGAGAGGTCTGCGTTGGTGTGGCCTGTGGTGGCCACTTACTGGTTCCCCAAAACTGGTTGGCCTCCCGTCCTCCGCTGACTCCAGTGTAACTATCTCTTGTGTAGCGACTTGAGAGGAAGCGCCCACCCCTGTGCCTGTGCTACATGTGGGCATGTCTACTGTTACCTGTGTAGGAACCACTGGAGTGCTATCTGTCAAAGAAGCCACCTCCGCACCTACTAACTGACCCTGAATGGTGCTGGGCGCCAGGACCTGGTCCCAGGGCCAAGACAATGTGGTGGAGGTACCTTGGGAAGTGGTCGGCTTTTCCAACGAAGAAGGCCCGGCCACGACCTCTGGAATGAATCCCGACGGGCTGACGCCGCATGGCCCGGCCTGGGCAGTCGGCTCCCCTGCAGTCGGTGGTGGCGACCCAACAGGACTACTGGTAGCCCGTGGCATCATCTCAGCCAGTGGTGTAGTCTGGACCGCGGGCAGCACCTCCGTCATTGTCATCTCATCGTGGGCTCCTGGAACAGCCATTACTTCCGGGACTGCCTGCACCATTCGCCCTCCTGCGGCTATGTTGGTCTCTACGAAAGACATACGAGACAAGAGATCTTTAAAAACACTTTTAGTGTTGGCCCAACGAACCGGCCTACTGCTGGTCCTTGGGTTGGACAAACCAGTTTGTCGTTCGACGTTCTGCATCCGTGCCGCAAAGGCCTGCAGCTCTTCTATGGAAACACCCTCGTCCTCCGACGATGATAAGGTCGGAGCTGGAGGGCGCCTTGTGGCAGCCTGTTTCGCAGGGCCCTTCCCCTTAGGGCCACCCAAATTTTTCCGATGGGACATCCTAAAAGAAAAGACCAGATGGAAGAGTTAACTATCACATCTAAACGGCGGCATGTTGCCGGCATGAGGAATACCTGTTGATCTACTCCAGTTCTTAAAAAACAAAACCTGGGGCTGACAGCGAAAGCTCCACAACATGGCTCAGCCCCTACATTTTTATTTTTTATTTACATATATATGTATACCTATATTCCCTTATCATTCCTCTTTTCTTATATAAATGCTCATTTCCTTATTAACTATAAAATTAATTGTCCCAACAAACTTATTATATTTTATTTCTAGATTTAATTGTTTTTCGTAACAACATATATTGACAGACAATGAACTACACAATTGGTCGAGAGCTCACCTCGACCTGGGCAGCCTCGAACTCATGACCTTCTGGTCAGTGGAGATCTTATGCAGCTGACTCCCAACCAGCTGCGCCACATTCCCGGTGCCTTATCTTTGTTCTGTATTGTATTTGTATTTTATTATTTTTAGTATTGTCTTTATTTATTTTTATTTATTTATATTTTTATTTTATTTTTTAAATTATTTATCTATATATATATATATATCATTTTTTGTCTCGACCTTCCCAAAATGGCCGCCGAGGCCACGCCTCCTTTTTTCCCTTTTTGGCCTTCCTAAAATGGCCGCCGAGGCCACGCCCCTTTTCCATTTTCGACCTCTTCAAAATGGCCACCGAGGCCACGCCCCTCTTACATTTTCGACCTCTTTAAAATGGCCGCCGAGGCCACGCCCCTTTTCCATTTTTTGACCTCTTCAAAATGGCCACCGGGGCCACGCCCACTAGTGGCGACCATCCCAAGATGGCGCCCGAAACCCCGCCCCAGCAATGGCCGCCTCCCTGCCACGAGGCCCAGGGAGCGGCCAGGGAGCACGCTGCTGGTGGTGCCCGCCAGGGGCCGGCCCTGCAAAGGGGCCGCCCCGAAACCGCTGCGCGCCCCTCGCCAGCAGCGCGCCTGCCTCCCGAGGCCCAGGAGCGCCAGAGAGCCCTGCCGCTGGTGGCGCCCGGCCGGGGACCGCACCGGGCAAGGAGGCCGCCTCGAACGGCGGCGCACCCCGACAGCGCAATGACGCCAGCTGCGGGAGGCCGCCCGGCCGGCAAAGCCAAGCTGGTGCTGGGTCCCGGCGCAGGGAGGGGCGGCCGCGCGGATCAGGCCACGGAGGAGGCCAGCCGCAGCCGGCCACCCTGCGCCGGCACTGGGGCTGGAAAGAAAAGGAAAGAAGCTGCGGAGGCCCAGCCCGCCGCCAGGCCGACGCGAAAAGGCAGCAGGCGGGAGCAGCGGCCGCGCGATCCCCACCACCCAGGCCCATCCACTGCTGGGCAAGGTAAGGAAGGGGTTCTCTGTAGGGAGGGAGAAAAAACCCTAAGCGATGTAACAGTCCCAGTGGCCCAGGTCCCATGCATGAGGGTGCTCCAAGGCAAGGAGCCATGAGAGCTGAAGGCCAAGCTCTCCATGCTGGCTCCCCCACCCGCATCCCTACCGACCTGGCTTTAGCTGGGAATCCTCAGTGTTCTTCGCTCAACGCCTAGAGCACGAATGGCGCAGGAGGCTGCCCCAACGTGCCAGGCAGCCTCCGCCCATTCCCTGGAAAGTTCCATGCCATGGAACCAATCATCTCCCTTCGTGGGAGAAGCTAACAACCTTTCCCCGCCCACTGCGTAGGCAGGGAAAGGGCAGTATGGTAGGTTGTATTAAATAATATGCATCTGCTGTAAAATAAACAATGTATAACAAATGCATTGAACCATGATAAAATAATAAAATAATATTTTTTAAAAAAATACTCTTCCCCCATCTATTTCTTATCTAAACAAAAAAGGATGCTGGAAAATTTATTTATTTATTTATTTAGAACATTTGTATCCTGTCCTATTCTCGATCTCTGAAGAGGAACTCAGGGCGGCTTCCAACAATATAAAAACACCAATAAATACACAATTACATAGAATGATCTATATATATAAAAGGGAAGTGGTCGTGCAACGGGACAAATGCACGCCAAAACTACATTCCCCACACACACGAAAATCACAGGGCCACTCATCCATACCACTAGGTCCATACTCCACCCACTACAACACCCCAAAACAACACACAACACCCCCAAAACATCCACCGAAAAACAACAGAACTACGCATGCAAAAAACACCGCACACACAAAATGGCCGCCAACAAAACATCACAGTACCGAGCATGCGCAACTTCAAACCACATCCCAGCAAACCACAATCCACAACCCCCCTCCATAACTACCCACTACCCCACATAAACAACCACACGCACACACACCTCTTCCGCAGCCTTCTCGACCTCCTTCACCGCCTCTCTACACCACTCCCGAACACGGCCCACTCTATCCGGCGAGGAGGACACAGCGGGGAGCAGATCCCGGCAGCAGAAGCCAAAGGGAGGCGGGGGCGAGGTGAGCCTCCCTGACGCGGCCGGCGACGGCGACGGGCCCGGCTGTTCCCCCCCGACTCGCTCTCCTCCGCCGCGTCTCTTCCGCTGGCCGGGGAGGAGGCCACAGGGAGAGAGATCGCCCGGTTCCCCTTCGACCTCCTCTTCGGGCAGCGGAAGAGAAGCGACAGAGGGCTCTCCTACGCCGGCCGCCGCCTCCCTTCCCCAACCCGGGGATGGGGCCGGGGGGGGAAGCCGCTCCGTCTCTCTCCCTGCGGCCTCCTCTTCGGCCAGCGGAAGGGAGGCGGCGGGTAGCGGCTGAGAGCCCTCTGCCGCATCTCTTCCGCTGCCCGAGGAGGAGGCCGCAGGGAGAGGGGTTGCCCGGTTACCTTTCGGCCTCCTCCTCGGGCAGCGGAAGAGAGGCGGCAGAGAGCTCTCCGCCGCTACCCGCCGCCTCCCTTCCGCTGGCCGAAGAGGAGGCCGCAAGGAGAGATACGGAGCGGCTCCCCCCCCGGCCCCATCCCCGGGTTGCGGAAGGGAGGCGGCAGCCGGCGTAGGGGAGCCCTCAACCGCCTCTCCTCCGCTGCCCGAGGAGAGGGCCGCGAGGGAGGGAGATCGAGCGGTTCCCCTTCGCACTCCTCTTCGGCCTCCTCCTCTACACATACACACACACACATATATACACAACAACATATAAACACAAACATACAAACACATATAAATACACAACCACATACAAACACATATATCTACACACCTATACATACACATCCACACTAATACATACACATATATACACACACATATCAACACAACTCCATATAAACACATACATACATATACATACACAAACACACATATATATACACGTACTCAAACACAAAAAAACCACATATAAATACACACAAATATATACACACATACCAAGAACAATATACACACACACATATATACACACACACAAATAAACACAAACCAATACCTGCACACACACATACACACAAACCCCCCAAAAAACATACACACATACAACTATAAACACACATACACACATATATATACACACAACAAACATGCTCACATCATTTCCACAACTTACATACCCAGACTTTCTCACATCACCAACATAGGGCACAGCAACGCGTGCCGGGTTCAGCTAGTAATAAATATATATTTAAAACCATTTGCCAGGTTTAAAACAATTTGCCGGGTGGCACAGTCACAGTTGGCACCTGAGGGACCACCTTACCCCGTATGTTCCCCCGAGATCACTGCGCTCAGAGGAGCAGAATCTACTAGAAATTCCATCAATCCGCTCCTGTCACTTATCCACAACTAGGCAGCGTGCCTTTTCTGTTGCGGCTCCTACCTTGTGGAACTCCCACCCGATACTCGCGCGATCCGAGAGCTTGTTCCCTTCAGAAGAGCGTGCAAGACTGCCCTCTTCGTACTCGTTTTCGGCTAATCCCGGAAATATTTTATGACCATGTGATGAGTTTTATAATCTGTAACCTATGGTTTTTTAAATATTGTGTATTTTGTTGTTTTTATTGAATATGCTGTTGTAATCCGCCCCGAGCCTGCAGGGAGGAGCGGAATATAAAATCGAATAAATAAATAAATAAATAAATAAAGGAGTCCCATTAGAACAATGTATAATTCTGAATTATAGCTTCCTTAACATCACATAAAATTGATCAGCACTTGTTGCTCTTTTAATGCTTTCAGCTTGGTGACAAGCAGAGGAAACCAGAAGTGTGCAGTTGACTTTCCAGACTTGCAGGTTTTACTTTTGGGGGTTTGATTAATCACATATTTGATTAATATATTACCTCTAAAAATCGCTAGGTCTTACCCTTGAAAGGTGTTCTTTCAGGTAAAAAAAATCATTTTAGTCACAGGTTTTCTGCTCTCGTGGAGTTTCCTCATCCCTAAATCCAGCAACATTGGAGCAACTATGGAAAAGTGACAAAACTACCTGCTTTGTGTTTCCCGTTTGCTTCTCTTATCTTGTCCTCAAAGGAATTTCTGTTGTTCGTAAAAGAAGAGATAGCAAGCTTTAAGGATGGGAAGTAACATTTTTTGGCTCTAGCCTAAGGTGAGATGACACTTCCTTCTTCAGCTGTAATGCAGAAGGAAAGAGACCAGGAAGTCGCCCATGCTTCCTGTTTGCATGTTTGGTGATAGTCCAAAACAGCTCCCAGTTTATTTGTTATGCATAGAAGAGTGAGGAATCTATTAGCAAGCTGTTGTCCTAGGAAATGAATGCTCACATTTTCTAATCCTGCTGTGTCAGAGTTTTCATCCACAGATGTCTTTAGCAATAGGACCCAAGTGTCTCAGTTCCACTCCTGTACGAGGGAGGTAATAGTCGCTTTCCGGTTTCTCAAGGCTGTTTTGAGAAATGGGGATTAAAGCACCACAACTTGTGGAGGCATTGGTAAACCAGTAACTGGGCAAGCACAAGGGAATTTCCAGTCTTTAAAAAATGACAACTTGCAAGTCATGTCCTACAACTTGCCTTAGTTGACTGAGTAGTGCTATGGTCCACTCAGAAGCTTATAAATCCAGGATTTATTTCTGGCTCCATAATTACCTTCAGCCCTCTTGCTAATGAAACACCTATTCTTGAATCATCGCTGCTCCCATTTTAATGAATAATGCTCACCTCTCCCACTTTTACCAGCACGTGAACACAACTCCATATTTTTCATATTAACCAATAGGACCATTTCACAAGTTTACTTAACCCAACAGTTCTCTTTCTATGATGTAAAGTGTGCATCCATCACTACAGGGACACCACTATCATGATTTGGGAGAATTGTTCAAAGGTTCAAACACTCATGTATTTATTTATTATTTATTTATTTAAAGGGGCACCCCTTGTTGTGGGGGAGAGGCTTGCGTACCCTAATGAAGTTGTGTGCTATGCTAGCGGCGGCATAATAGCCACCGGTAGGGCCTCCCATGCCAGACAGGTCACAACCCAAGGGTCTGACAAAGAGCATCAAAGGGCAGGATGGGCTCTCTAGCCTTTTGGCAACCATCCGAAGAGAAGGAAAACTCTAAATTCAAACCAGGGCAGATGGTGCTCATCTAACCCTGTAAGGTCAACCTTCGAAGAGAAGGAAACTCTAATCAAACCTACGACCTGAGGACCTCGCTGCCACCGTCCCAGCTTGCTAGGCCCCGGCAGACGAGCCTTTGGTTTAAAGGGTGAGGCCAGTTCTGTGCACACTGCGCTCCACCAGAAAAATCCATTGCACAGGCTCGAAGGACACATCCAACGCGCTTGTAGGAAGCATGGGATGAGTCCTTCCTGAATCCTCGTTCATGAAGAAAAGCCAAGAGAGAGATTTATTTAAAGTAATATTCCGCCCTTCTCATCCTGAAGAGGACTAGGGATGAATCACAGAACACATATCTAACAAACATTCATTGCCGTTATACACTGACAAGACAAAAAAAACTGTACCTAGAGATATATATTGGCTTTCCCGTCTTCTGCATCTTGGAGCCTGTGCTCAGTTCCAGCCATGGGAATGCTGTTGCTCCACTTTTCCCTGCCGAAGAGCTTTGTTTGTAAACTTCTTTCTTGATTAAATTGCCGGCATTTTTCTGGCATTTCCTTATGGGTGCTTTAAATACCTCGGTGTGAAATACAAACGAAATAATATGCCCGCTCTGGGCTCCTACCCCACACGCTTGGTAGCGTTATATAGTGTTCAAGATTGTAGGGTTCGAGGAAAGAGTTCAAGGGTTCATAGTAAGATGGGTTTTCAGGTAGGTATATGAGGGGAGGAAGGACACCAAGCCCCTAGGGCCGTGTCGTAGCCAAAGAGCGGGTTGGCAAGCAAGCCGTGATGGAAGTCCAGGAAGCGATGGCAATACGGAGTTGTTTGCTGACCGGAGCCCAGATAAAGTAAGCATATGAGAGGCAGGAAATAGAGAGTAACAGCTGGGTCTCCGAGGAGTAGTTGGGCCGACGGGGATACGCTGTACGATGGTCCAACTCCCGTTTCGACCCCCTGGAACGGGGTCTTTCTCAAGGCCAGAATAGGGCAACACAACTCGGTTCCATACCAAATAGGTAGGGTCTAATTCATAGAGGCAATTACACACATCTACGAATGACCAACGGCCTTGTGCTCCGCCCTGCCTCTCTCTCATCCAGAAGCAACCGTGGCCGGTGCACCGCGCGGAATGTGTGCTGTGCGGATGTGCGCGCGGGTGGAAGGTAGATCTTTTTGACTTGGTTTTTTCATAAATAGCTCCCATGCTGAAAAAGTGTGAGCACCCCTGCTGTAAAGTGTTTAAAAAGTGCCTAGAATCAGTGAAGTTAACATGACAGTTAACACTCTTCCTCCAGTTGAAAACTAAACTATACACCACAATAAGAGAACCTGCTCTGTTAAGACTTTCTCTTCCTAAAATTCAAAATTACCTTGCTGTTAAATTATCATATGGCCTGGCTGACACAAACATTCCTAGAGATTTTTCGGGTACTAATAAAATGTGGAATAATGACAAAACTTAAGTATTTCTTCCCTTATTTATTTATTTATTTATTTCAGGATTTTACCCCGCTCTTCTCAACCCCCAAGGGGGGACTCAGAGCGGCTTACAGTACGGCACATTTCGATGCCCACATAGTAACAATATAAAACCCCCAAACCCTTCAACAATTAAAATACATTAAAATACATTAAAATACAACTACATTAGCACCATACACATTCACTCCGGATTAAAACAATGTTCAGTCCATAAAGCATTGGCCACATCCATCCACTTTTCATTAAAAACCAATCTAAAATGCTATCTTGTGCTGGTGTGCAAATGCCTGGTCCCACAGCCAGGATTTTACTTTTTTCCTGAATGCCAGGAGGGATGTGGTGAATCGTACATCGACAGGAAGCATATTCCACAGGCGGGGAGCCACCACCGAGAAGGCCCTATCCCTCGTCCCCACCAGCCGCATCTGAGACGTAGGCGGGAGCGAGAGCAGGGCTTCCCCGGATGATCTTAGATGAGGTGGGACGTAGCGGCTGATGCGTTCGGACAAGTAAGCTGGGCCAGAACCGTTAAGAGCTTTAAAGGTCAAAACCAGCACTTTGAATTGAGCTCAGAATTGGACAGGCAGCCAGTGGAGCTGACACAACAGGGGGGTGGTATGCTCCCTGTATGTAGCTCCCGTTAGCAATCTGGCTGCCGCCCACTGGACTAATTGCAATTTCCGAACTGTCTTCAAAGGCAGCCCCACGTAGAGTGCGTTGCAGTAATCTATTCGGGAGTGTGGACAACCATAGCCAGATCAGACTTCCCAAGGTACGGGTGCAGCTGGCGCACGAGTCTTAACTGTGCAAAAGCTCCCCTGGCCACCGCCGAGACCTGGGGTTCCAGGCTCAGCTATGAATCCAGGATCACTTCCAAGCTGCATCTTCAGGGGGAGTGTGACCCCATCCAACACAGGCTGTAACCCTATGCCTTGTTCCGCCTTACGACTGACCAGGAGGACCTCTGTCTTGTCTGGATTAAGTTTCAATTTGCTAGCCCTCATCCAGTCCGACACAGCAGCCAAGCACCGGTTCAAAGTCTGGACAGCCTCCTTGGTGACAGGTGGGAAGGAGTGACAGATCTGGACGTCATCTGCGTACAGATAACACCTTACTTCGAAACTCCGAATGATCTCTCCCAACGGTTTCATGTAGAGAAATGTATAAAATTCATGGTTTCACCATAAGTCAATAGGCAACTTGGAGGCATGCGCGCACACACAATTATCTTAATGACCACCCAGATGCAATTTATATCAGCCTAAAAATTCAATTATTTTTATAGCGTAAATAACTGAATGTAGTATTCTTTTGTTATGTAAGTAATGTGTTTACTTCCATGTTGCTTGAATAGAGATACTTATTTTTTGTTTTAATTATCTGATAGGAAAACTAGTTATACAGTTATGGTTGCCAAGGAACTCCTTTTCCCTGAGGCTTTTTGCTATACTAAACAAGCCACTGGCATCTCTGATTCCAGTTATCAAACCTGTAAACTGAGATTTGTTATCTTTCATTTAGTCTCATATATTATTTCACTAATTAAGCAAAAAGCACAAGGACGTATGTTCTTATGCTTCTCTCAAGAGGTAGCTGCTTAAGATCAAGAGCTGAGTAAGATCTTACGCTCCTATTTCATTTGCAAAAACTACTGTAATAGGTCTAGCAGTTGAATCTGAGATACAACAGATCTGAGATACAAAAAGCCAATAAGAAAGCATTGGATAAGCTTTTTGGAAGGATTTGTGTGGTAGGCCACAGTCCTTAACGTGAGCTGAATAATGGACATGACTTCCATCAATTACTTCAAAACTTCCAAGTGTGACACCATGAAGGTGGAAAGAGTACTAGAGTTTAGGGATGGGGAAAAAAAATAATTCTTCTTGTTTGGATATAGAGTCTCTGTTATGGTGAGATATAAAAGTTAGGCTTAATTCTGAGAAGCATTGGTTCTGAAAACAAGTGAAGAATTTTGTGGCATTTTGACACCCAGCAGATTTATTATAATATACATCTTTGTGGCATGCTTTCCCTCATTATTTATTTATTTACTGCATTTCTATACCGCTTTTCTCACCCCTAGGGGGACTCAAAGCGGTGTACAGCATAATAATTGGCAAAAACCCAATGCCTCACATACGAATAAAAACAATACATTGCATATCTTTAAACAATAACATATAACTGTAAATAAAAATCATTAAAATTGTCAGACATGATCGTTTGCCAGTTTGTGTAGTTTTCAGTTACCAATCTTGTAGACGGTGCAATTATAACTAAATTTTGTGATGGGGACCAGAGCCACCAAAGCTACCCAACACAATCCGTAAGGAATTGATGGAAAAGCCTCAGAAAGCAGTTTAGCTAATCCAGGTAAGTAGTCCTCACACATCAATAGATGTTACAGGTGCCAGGCAGCAAGGAGGCAAGGCAGTGGGGGCCACGGGGGCTCCCTGCACAGATGTAGCTGCTGCCAGGTGGCGAGGTGGTGTGGGCCCTTAAAGGGGCCAGGCAGTGGAGGCCATGGGGGCTCCCTGCACAGATGTAGTTGCTGCCAGGTGGCGAGGTGGTGTGGGCCCTTAAAGGGGCCAGGCAGTGGAGGCCATGGGGGCTCCCTGCACAGATGTAGCTGCTGCCAGGTGGCGAGGTGGTGTGGGCCCTTAAAGGGGCCAGGCAGTGGGGGCCATGGGGGCTCCCTGCACAGATGTTGCTGGTGCTGGGCAGCTCCCTGCTCAGATGTAGCTGCTGCCAGTCGGCGAGAAGGCGTGGGCCCTTAAAGGGGCCAGGCAGTGGGGGCCATGGGGGCTCCCTGCACAGATGTAGCTGCTGCCAGGTGGCGAGAAGGCGTGGGCCCTTAAAGGGGCCAGGCAGTGGGGGCCATGGGGGCTCCCTGCACAGATGTAGCTGCTGCCAGGTGGCGAGGTGGTGTGGGCCCTTAAAGGGGCCAGGCAGTGGGGCCATGGGGGCTCCCTGCACAGATGTAGCTGCTGCCAGGTGGCGAGGTGGTGTGGGCCCTTAAAGGGGCCAGGCAGTGGGGGCCATGGGGGCTCCCTGCACAGATGTTGCTGTGCTGGGCAGCTCCCTGCTCAGATTTAGCTGCTGCCTGACGGCGAGTAGGCGTGGGCCCTGAAAGGGGCCAGGCAGTGGGGGCCATGGGGGCTCCCTGCACAGATGTAGCTGCTGCCAGGTGGCGAGAAGGCATAGGCCCTTAAAGGGGCCAGGCAGTGGGGGCCATGGGGGCTCCCTGCACAGATGCAGTTGCTGCCAGGTGGTGAGGAGGCGTGGGCCCTTAAAGGGGCCAGGCAGTGGAGGCCATGGGGGCTCCCTGCACAGATGTTGCTGGTGCAGGGTGGCTCCCTACTCAGATGTATGTATATAGATGCATGATGTAAGAGGGGAAATGGTCAACATTGGTGCCAAAAGAGATTGAAATGCAGGAAATACAAATAATAGCTACTTGGGTGTTTTTTTAAAAAATAGAAGCATCTTGGTTATGTCTTAGTTCTAGTGCAAGAATTACATCTTTGGATGAACTTTTGCTCAAGATTTCACACTACAATCTAAGTACAGGCTGTCCCATAGTTATGAACAAGATAGGTTCTGTAGTTTTGTTTTTAAGTTGACTTTGTATGTAAGTTGGAACAGGTACATTTTCAAGTGTAATTCCAATCACACTCACATACATACACATTTATTAGTTTTCCTGTGTTGACCACCTCTGTGATGTGTGATATTACAGGAGAACATGCAGATCAAGAACAGGGCACCACAGCCACCTACGAACCCATTGCCAAGACACCAGACTCAAAGGACCATCATCCTCAGGCTATGGGGGATCACCTAAGTAAGTAAGTGATATTGACATTGTTGCTCGTAAACAGCTGTTTAGCTTGGCTGTGAGAGGTCTGGAAGAACATATCTGGCTTGTGACCATGGAATATTTCATAGTGTATTTTTGTATAACCTCAAACACTGAAACAGACTTACAGAGAGATATAAAATACCATAGTGGTTTTGCATTGCAGAGACAAGACTATTGCTTTCTCTTTACACAATAGTTCGTACATAAGGATTTGGGCCTTTGGCGCTACTGCAATAAAATGCCTAATAATATTTCATAAGTTTCTCTGAGTCAAGTAAAGGGAAAAGAGGCGGGATCATGTCTGAAGTTTCAAGTTAAATGTGCTGACGTAGCTATAAAGCTTAGCTGCCCCACGCCTTGCCTAGCTTCTTCCCTGGTGTCAAAGCAAACAGGGATGCACAATCCCGTATGTTTCTGCAATACTTCATATGGTGATGACATGGCCACTAGTATGACCGGCTGTAATGCAGTCGGGTGGCTACTTCCACATCAAAAAGGGGAGAAATACAACACAGATTTGCCTAAAATCTGCATACAATTTGCACAGGGTGTTGTTTCAGGCAGATTAATATATACAAATTGTAATGATTTGAATAAATATACAATACATCACACTATAGTTGGGAAGACTATCTATGTAGGTAAGCTGCCACAATTTCCCAAACAGGAAAAATAACTTTGTTTACTATAACAATTACACTTTTGAAAATTCAATTTCTAGATGATGCCAAATGCTGCTAAAATGGCTTGCAATACAGCAGGCCCTTGGTATCCACTGGTTCCAGGACCCTCCCCTTCCCCTCCATGGATACCAAAATCCATGAATGCTCAAGACACATTATATATATAATGGCATAGTAAAACAGTGTCCCTTATGTAAGATGGCAAAACAAGATTTTTTTTAAAAAAAAATTGGGACATGGAGGGGGGAATAATTTCAAGCCATTAATCCATGCATATGGAAACTGTGGCTATGGACGGCTGACTGTACTTATAGTCATCTCAATTATAAAGAATGTGGAATATTATGAAATCACAATTTTGTCTGGTGGTTGATTACACTTTATAGCAGTGGTTCCCAACCTTTTTTGACCACTTGACTAGGGACCACTTTGACAGAGACCACTCTCTAACATTAGTACCAAAATCAATCAATCAATCAATCAACTTTATTTCTTATGAGTCGCCCTCCACCAAATGTGCTCTGGGAGACTTACACATTTAAAATAAACAGGTTACATAGTCACAGCTTGTTATTTAACAATCATAGGCAAAATAGTTACAAATCTTTTTGATCAACTTTAGATTTGGTTTGGTTATTTGGGGTGCTGATTCAGAAAATTGCATTGGATAGACCACATTAGCTTTGGTTTCTGATCCAGAACAAGTGCCGTCCAGTACTTGCAATCTGCTCACCCACAGAAAACCATATTTAATAATCTAGAGCTAATGTGGTCTATCCAATGCAATTTTCTTAATCAGCACCCCAAAATAACCCCAGGAACAGGCCTAAAAACGAAGACACAAAGGTGCCCCCGCTTCCAGGCACCACATGGAAGTCAGGAAGCTTGTTGTCACACCTTTTGTGGGTTGTCACCCTTCAGACATCCCTATTGCCTCAGCACTATAAGAGGGTTTCACAAGACCAGTTGCTCTTGCCGCATCGGTGTAGTAACGGTGAAGCTGCGGACCATATTTTAGTTCTTGGGGACCACTGGTGGTCCACGGCCACAGGTTGGGAACCACTGCTTTATAGTAATATGCAGCAGTGACAACAAGGCATTCAAAACAGGAACTGGGGGCATGCAAGAAATTCCATTTGAGATTTAAAGTAATTAAAATGTGCATGCTTTGCTTTCTCATAGGTCACCGGCCAGAAATGCTGGCTTCAAAGAAATATCTTCCTAGGTTCCATCGGAACCTCCTAGTGTTAAAGCTGGGATAGATACATGAGTCATGAGTTGTTTGAGTGGCTATTGCTACACTTTTCCATAAGTGAGGATGCAATGACCTTATTCTTGAGGGAGTGGCCAGTCGGTGATTGGATCATTTCTTTTCCCTATCCTCTTTGTGATTGGTAGATCCTCCCACACCGGCTTTGGTTTTTCTACCACTCTCAGGACAACTTCTTGCACTCCAGGACTGTCCTTGCTGCACACTTGACCTCGGGGGTTCCTTTGCTACTGAACAGGACTCAAGAAACAAGGTGCTTTGCCTGGAATTTGTAAGATGGGAAGGGGAAGAGGAAATGCAATTTCACTTGGTGTCTTCAGTGTCCTATAGCAGTGCAATTTACTTAATTTCATTACAAACTATTACATGCTAAGAATGTAGATGGAAATCTGACTGATTTCTGACGTCTGAACTGACTACCTGCTTAGCTCAGGCTGTAAATCAAATGTTTAAATCATTGTGTCATAATTACATTTGAAGGCTATTTGGGAATCCTTTGTTTGGTATGACTTTATTGGGTTTCTCTCCCAGAGGGTTGAATTTATTTAGTATATATGCAGCAGAGCTTTCCAAATGGAGGAACCGACACATCAATTATCTCGTATCTCTAAACACACATATCGCATTATGCTGTCATGCTAAATTACAGGTGGGTGGATGTTTAAAGCATGCTTAGGGTGAGAAGGTGCATGGATCTGAAGTTTTCCAAGATGAGATCAAAATCTGGAATGTACTTTCTATTCATATCGCTTGCTGTTTTCATGTATATAAAATTAGTGATTGGATTCCCTCTTCCCTTAATGATTTTTTGAGATGCTGAGAAGTTTTTTTCCTTTATGAACGCAATGCATCTGCAGTAGGCTTCTGAATTCAAAAACAATTTACCTACAAACGTAATTCGTAATTTGAAGAGCCCAATCCTTTATATTTCCATATCTGTTTAGGGCAATGAATGATATGGTAAACCCTTTTAAGGAATTGTATAGTGGAATATGTGCTTATGGTTTATGAGGAATGGAATTGCCTACTTACAAAAGTCAGGGAAAAGGCAGAAATTAAGGTCAGAATTCTTATACAGGTTGAATATCCCTTATCTGAAATTCTTGGGATCAGAAGTGCTTGGGATTTTGCATTTTGGAATATCTGAAATTTGCATATATGTGCATTATGAGATAGCTTGGAGATGGGAAGCAAGTCGAAACATGAAATTCATGTATGGTTCACATGTACCTTATATACGTAGCCTGATACACAATATATTAAATAATTTTGAGCATGAAACATTGTTTGTGTACACTGAACCATCAGAAAGCAAAGGTATCACTATGAACACTCATGTAGGCAATTTTGGATTTGGAGTATTTTGAATTTTTGAATTCTGCATAAAGGATGCTCAATCTGCATTTGCTTTTACATGCCTGGAGAGAAGCTCTCTTTTATATGGAAGAGAATTCATAATGTGGTCTCTAGCCAGCTGTTTTTATCACCTCTCCTTTTGGTATAAACCAGCATTTCCAGGAGACCAAATGGAGCTTCCTATAGGTCTGTGTCATATTTTGATATGCAAATCACTAAGAAAATTTGGGGTTCCTTACTCAAGCACCTATTAAAATCATTAAAAGTTAAGCAGCTCCTTTGTGCAGCCAGTAAGTGTACAGTATATGAGGAACAAAAACATCCCATGTAGCTGTAGGGCTGAGATGTTTACTTTGCTGGGCTATCCAGCTCTGATATTTCCTCAGTTCCAATATTTCCGCTCACCTGTTGCAATGCATATAAACTTCATTTCTTCTTCCCCATCCATTAGCCTTAAAGATAAAGGTTTCCCCTTGACATTAAGTCTAGTCAAGTCTAACTCTGGAGAGTGGTGCTCATCTCCATTTCTAAGTCGAAGAGCCGGCATTGTCAGTAGACACTTCCAAGGTCATGCGGCCAGCATGACTGCATGGAACGCCGTTACCTTCTCCTAGAAGCAGTGCCACTGACATTTGCATGTTTTTGAACTGCTAGGTTGGAGAAGCTGGGACTAACAACGGGAGCTCATCCCATCTTGTGGATTCGAACCGCTAACTTTCCGGTCAGCAAATTTTGCATCTTAGCAGTTTAACCCACTGCACCACCACGGGTCCCCCATTTCTCTAAATTAGCCTTATCAGGAGGGTATCTATGCCAACATATGTGTTGGATTCCAGTTCTCACAATCCCCATCCCTCACCCCAGATGACTGGAATATTGTGAGCATTGTTGTCTTACATGTCTGGAGTTTATAGAAGGCTGTCCAGTGTCCCTCATCTCAGGATATGGTATTGAAGAAGATAGAAAATGCAAAAAAAAGTATTTGTTTTGCATAGAAGGAGGTGATGGGAAGAGAAGAGTAAAAAAGGAAACACAGTGTAGATTTACATTGGGGAGAAATGAATATAGTGGTTGCCCTCGGAGGTGAGTAATGGCATTCATTGAAGAATGGAGAAACCGTACTGGTCCTGGTTATTTTCCCAATGGAAAATGGCTTACAGTGCTATGAGAAAAGGGAAAGGATTGCAGGAACAAGCTAAGGATCGAGCCTTCTCCCCCATCTCTACCTGAATTCATAGAAAATAAGATTAACACTAGAATGTCGAGGGTGTGGGACAGTTTAACCTTAGCTATGTATAAATTCTGATGAAAGAAGAAGGAATTAAAGGTGTTGGAAGACAGTTTTGAAGTCTCTAGCCAACTTTCTCAGGTTCATGCAAGAGTTTTAGGAAGATGGATCTATGTAGGGTTCAGATGTGCCAAGAGAAATGTTTTATTTGTCAACAAGACGTCCCTGTTCTCAATTTGGGATCTAACTGTGTGTCTATATATTCTTGTTCTCAAGAATTCCATTTGTCAGAACCAGAACTTTCCAAACATTTCATGTTGGTGACGTACCTTTCTAGACCTGTATCATTTTGCGACACAGTAATTCAGCTTTACTAGCATGCCAGAGATTAAATCAATCCTTTATAAGAGATATGGATGTATAAATATTTTGTCATAATGAACAACATATCCCATGTAAACCTTTCATTTATATTTTCAAAAACATGATTTATTGTTTATTTCACATAGACTCAGGCATGTAGCCCGGGGGGGGGGGGGGCTTGATGGGCTTCACACCCCCCCTCCAAATTCTCAGGGTGGTCCGCGAGACGGCCTTACTGGTACATTATTTAAACTGTTATGTGTATTCATATCATGATCTGATCACCATGCTCAGTATATCCTATATGCATGGGGGTATGGGGATAACGATACAAAAGGTTTGCTAGGGTAGACCCTCTCTCACTCAGACTCAGCCCCTCCCGAATCAAACTCAGCCCCCCTCCCCCCCCCGAATCAAAATCCTGGCTATGGCCCTGCGTAGACTCATTACATTAATGTGACACACCTATGCACTGTGGCCAACACACCAGCATGTTGTGACACATAGTTTGGAAAGTTCTGCTCTAAATTGTCATGTCACTGATATTTCTTTTTCTTTGACGTATTTACACCATTCGTACTGATATACTCCCAACATGTGCACATTACTCCCCATGCCGTTGTGTTGGGTCACCTTGGACAGTGGCTGTTTCTTTGATTCATCCAGTTGTAGGGACAAGAGCATATGCACACAATTCCTCCCTACCAGGTTTGGCCAAAGGATTGTGCTGTTTGGTGTGCAATTATGTAATTATGTCTTCTGAATTTCACAGGACAATATCTGCATCATTTTAAAGGGAAATATTTAGATGTGATTTGCTATTTCCTTCCTTTGACATATAGCCTACAGCCGCTGGAATTCCTTGGTGGTCTTCCATCTATTCAGTGGTTCCCAACCTGTGGGTCCCCAGGTGTTTTGGCCTTCAACCAGAAATCTTAACAGCTGGTAAACTGGCAGGGATTTCTGGGAGTTGTAGGCCAAACACCTGGGGACCCACAGGTTGAAAACCACTAATCTACGTAGTAGCCAGGTATTCCTTGGTGGCCTGCCATCCAAGTGCTGCCCAAGTACTGCCTGCTTAGCTTCCCCACTCAAATGGGACCTGGCGCCTTCAGGTATTTAGACCTGTGCTACTGCTTAGAGTAAGCAAAATGATGCATCTTCAGGACTGGACTACTAGTTGATTTTAACAGTAGTTGATTTTAACAGGGGGGCTTGAGAGGCTTCAGTGTTAGTCTTGACTTTCAAGGCCTTATATGGTTTGGGGCCAGTGTACTTAAGGGAGCGTCTTACCCCATACGTACCCAGAAGATCACTATTTCAGAGGGTCTTAACATGCTTGAGGTCCCAGGACTGAAAACCTACAGGCTGTCCAGCACACGGCAGAGGGCGTTCTCGGTGGCTGCCCCGGTTCTGTGGAACTCACTGCCAGCCGAGACGCGAGCCCTGCGGGACCTGATGATCTTCCGCAGGTCATGTGAGACCTGGCTGTTCAGGCAGGCATTTGGCCTGACTGGTGCTTGAACTGCCAATCCCTAGCCGTACAGCCACTGCTACTTGAATCAGCTTGCTCTGATTAGTGTGTTTTAGGTGATTTTGTTTCTGTAACCGACCATGATGTCATGGTATTTTAGGTTGTTTTTAGGATGTTTTATCTTGATGTGTTTTATATGCCTGGAAACCGCCCTGAGCCTCGGAGGGCGGTTTAGCAAATTGAAATAATAAATAAATAAATAAAAATAATGGCTATTTGACTATTTGAGATATCTGAGTGCAGGGGAGGATGTCTCCTTACTTTCTGATATATCTATAAACCAGTGATATTTTCTGATAATTGAATGATAGATAATGAATATTTTTCTTTCCAACTTCAAAGTGCAAATATTTTAGGAACAGTAATAGCACACGGGATCCAACCACATTGGGTTAAATATGTACAAACCATGATGGTGCGATAGGTTGTGTCGGCTGAAAGGCTGAGCTGAAGGTCAGCGGTTTGAATCTGGGAGATGTGGTGAGCTCCATCTGTCAGCTCCAGCTTCCCATGTGGGGATATGAGAGAAGCTTCCCACAGGGTGGTAAAGCATCCATATGCCCCCTGGGCAATGTCCCTGCAAATGGCCAATTCTCTCACACCAGAAGTGACTCACAGTTTCTCAAGTCGCTTCTGATATGAACCGGGAATATGGCGCAGCTGGCTAAGTGTCAGCTGCATAAGATCTCTCTGACCAGTAGATCATGAGTTCAAGGCCTGCCCGGGTCGAGGTGGGTGCTCGATCTTTAAGTGTAGCCTGCTGTCGACCTTTGCAGCCCGAAAGACAGTTGCATCTGTCAAGTAGGAGATAAAGGTACCACATTAAGTGGGGGAGGCAATTTTTGACTGAATTATGAGGCCATAAAAAGAACTCCAGGAACGCTGAGAATGCGGAAGGAACAACAAGGGACGCTGGGAACACTGAGAGATGAGGAGTGCGTCAGCTCTCCCTGGTGGCCAGAGTTTGCCTCTGTTCGTCTATATGTGTAAATGTGAAAAATGGTAGGGATTGTCTTCTAAGTATGTGTACCTGTAATCCGCTCTGAGTCCCCTTCGGGGTGAGAAGAGCGGAATATAAATAAAGTAAATAAATAAATAAATATGAAAAAACCCCTTTAAAATACTGTTGAATTGCTCATCAGCTGATGGTTTTGAGAAACTGTTTTGGTCCCTTCATTAAACGGGGTGTGATAAACTGGGATTTCACATGAGCTAGCCAGTCTCTGTTGTTGAGAAGAAGGAAAGGAAATAAATATTTAGAGTTTGAATTATGTTTAAAGTTCTTGTTTCCCAAAGCAGCAGTGTCATTTAAATGATGCATTTCAGAACAGTAATATTCATTGCTTATGAGTCAGCGTGAAAGATCTCAACAACAGAGACTGGCTAGCTCATGTGAAATCCCAGTTTATCACACCCCGTTTAATAGACTAGCACCCACATTCTGTACTTAAGTTTTAATTAGAGGCAGTCCAAGTCAATATACCCACAAGAGAACTACCGTAGTAACCCCATCTATCCTGCTGATACCTAAACAGTATGCACACAGGGTATCCCAAGTAAATGACATCTATCTTGGTGACTGGGATGAAATAGTCTCCTTTCTTCCCACTGCACCTTTTTGTTCTTTCCATGTTGAGGATCATTCATTTCTACAGGCATCTGATTGCTCATTACCTTTTATTGATTATTGTAGCTGCCAAGCCTAAGGAGTTCCTCTTGGGGTGTGCCCTTGGCATGATTCACGTCTCTCATCATAAGCTTTGTAATCTTCCCATCTGATGTAGCGACTTGTTGTTCATAGAACGCTTGGTTTCTGTTGGCATTTAGTTCTTCTCCATCTCAAGCTTATTGCTGGAATTTCGTTAGGAACTCAGCAGTAATCCAGAAATCTAATTGGCTAATGGATTTGAAGTCTTAATATTTGGAGGAGGTGTTGATGGTGGTGGAGGACAGATAGGGTTGCCACTTTTTGATATAAGAAATAAGGGACACTTACCTAAAAATATGGGATTTTTCACAAAAATAAGGGACACTTCCTAAAAACTTGAAAATCAAACATTACGTATAAATAGTTTTATTAACAGAATAAGATAATGATTGATTACTAATTTTTATTCTGGCAGCATATGTTGTTTTATAGTATTTCTTCGTCTTTTAAATATTTATACTCATATTATTCTGTGATTTTGTTTTTTTATTATTGATATGTGATTATTTTATTATTTTATTTATTGTATTTATTTGTTATGTTGTGAGCCGCCCGCAGTTCCTTTGGGGAGAGGGGGCAGGGTATAAATAAATGTTGTTATTATTATTACTATATTTTGTTGGAAACTGCCCTGGGTCCCCCTGGGGAGATAGGGCGGGTTATTTGGTGCAGCTGGCTGGGTGTCAGCTGCATAAGATTTCTACTGACCAGAAGGTCATGAGTTCGAGG
Source organism: Anolis apletophallus (assembly GCA_030556195.1). NCBI lineage: Eukaryota > Metazoa > Chordata > Lepidosauria > Squamata > Anolidae > Anolis > Anolis apletophallus. Next base: position 125,548,607 of record JARBWK010000005.1, read on the forward strand.
ACTGCCCGGGTCGAGGTGGGCTCTTGACCTATTGTGTAGCCTGCTGTCAACCTTTGCAACCCGAAAGACAGATGCATCTGTCAAGTAGGAAATTAAGATACCACTTAGTGGGGAGGCTAAATTTAACTAATTCACGAGGCCATAAAAAAGATCTCCAGAAAACACACTGAGGAATGAAGGAGTGTGACAGCTCCCCCTGGTGGCCAGATGATAAATTGCCTCTGTCTGTCTTGTGTGTTTGTGTGTCTAAATGTAATGTGTACACTGTAATCCGCCCTGAGTCCCCTGCGGGGTGAGAAGGGTGGAATATAAATGAAGTAAATAAGTAAATAAATAAATAAATGACTTGGCAATCCCAAATTATAAGGGACAGGAGCTGAAAATATGGGACACAAAATTCAGAGCCAAAATACGGGACGTCCCGTATAATACGGGACTGGTGGCAACCCTATGGACAGAAGTGAGTCCCTGTTCACGCATACTTTTAATTAGGGATTATCCAGATCTTCTCAGATGATGACTTTCATTAGCTCATACCATTGGCTATGCATACAGAGAGGAATATTTATTTATTTATTTAAAACATTTATATTCCGCCCTTCTCACCCTGCAGGGAACTCAGGGCAGAGCACAACATATATATGGCAAACATTCAGTGCCGGGACATAAAACTATAAATATACACAAATATTAAAATCACTTATATCGATTTTTAAATCACTGTTTAAAACCATCTCTATTATTGCCTCATGGCACTGCCCCAAAGGCTTGGTCCCACAGCCAGGTCTTCGCCATCCTTCTGAAAGGCAGGATTGAGTGGGCTGAGTAGGACTAAGATACTACACTACCAGAATGCTGGCAAACCCATTTGCACTGTATGATGGCTATGATACATTTTAATAAACACTTGTGTTAGCCATTTCATATGCAATTAATGTCTAACTGTATTTAATGATATATGCTTAATATACCATATACACTCGAGTATAAGCTAACCCGAATATAAGATGAGACACCTAATTTTACTAGAAAAAACTGGGAAAAAGTATTGACTCGAGTATAAGCCTAGGGTGAGAAGTGCAGCAGCTACTGGTAAATTTCAAAATAAAAATAGATACCAATAAAATTATATTAATTGAAGCGTCAGTAGGTTAAATGTTTTGAATATTCACATAAAACTGTAATTTAAGATAAGTCTGTCCAACTCTTTTGGATATTATTGGGGGGGGGGGGCAGGCCTGGCGCGGCTCCCTTTCCCTGCCACCCGCATTGGAAAGGAGCTGCGCCAGGCCTCGCCTCCCCCATAGGCCTCTCCATTGCCGCCAGAGCGGCGCCGCGCCGATTCAGCGGCGATGGAGAGGCCTGTAGGAGAGGCAAGGCACTCCTCCCACCTCTCTCTCGCCTGGTTCCGCCATGGAGCCAGGTGAGAGAGGGCCAGCGGAGAGGAAGGCTGGGCCTCTGCAGGCTCCGCCTGGCGCTCCTCCCACCTCTCTCTCACCCGGATCCGCCATGGAGTCAGGCGAGAGAGGGGCGAATGGAGAGGAAGGCTGGGCCTGCGGAGGAAGGTGCGTGCGCGCTCTCTCACAGGGTGTGCTATGTGGAAGCTGCGCGCTCGCGCATAGGTAGGTGATCTTTTTGACTTGGTTATTAAATAGTAGCTCACATGCTGGAAAAGTGTGAGCACCCCTGATATAAAGTATATTGTCTAATTAGTTTATTCCCCATTTCAACGTCTAATTGTCTCATTATAAGTTTACTGTTATTATTGTGCATTTTTTTGTATTACTCCTGATGCTATTTGTTAGTTTGTAAGGCATTGAATGTTTGCCTGTGGTTATGCTGTAAACCGCCCTGGGTCCCTTTTGGGAGAGAGGTGTGGTCTAGAACAGGGCTGTCCAACTGGCGGCCCGGGGGCCGTATACGGCCCCCAGCCCCTTCCCTCCGGCCCCCTAAGCTTTTTAATAAAAAATAAAAATTGAAAAATAAAATAAATAATAAAAAATTTAAAAAAACCTACTTCCGGGTTCGGAGCAAGTATCGCGAGAATATGCAATCCACATGGGATTTCGCTATTCTCGCGATACTCTTTGGCTACTCTACTACTGAATCGCTAAGGCCCACAGACGCGATTAGGACCTTCTTCGACTCAGTTGGTCATTGCCTCTCTCGTCGTCCGGGTACTCCTGGATCCTGCGCGTTTGGAAAAGGTAGGCCGAAGCAGGGGGCTCCTCAGGGGGCTCCTCAGGGGGCTCCTCATTCCCTCTTCATCTCCCCTCATGTATTAAATATAAAATTAAATATATTTAAAGATGAAATAAGGGGAGATGGGATACATTAAGGGGGGAGGGGAGGATGGAATTAAATATATTTAATATTAAATTAAAATAAGTGGGGAGGGGAGGATGGAATTAAATATATTTAATATTAAATTAAAATAAGGGGGAGGGGAGGATGGAATTAAATATATTTAATATTAAACTAAAGGGGAGAGGGGAGGATGGAATTAAATATATTTAATATTAAATTAAAATAATTTAATATCTTATCCCTGCATTTTATCTCAGTAAAAGATTATATTTGACTGTATGGATGCCCCTTTTGAATGCCCACCCTGCATTTTATCTCAGTAAAAGATTATATTTGACTGTATGCATGCAGGGGCGGGGGCGGATCTGGGGGAGAGGGCGGAGCCGGGGGCAAGGAGGGGGCCGGGCAGGGGTGGAGCCAGGGGCGGGGGCAGACCCTACAGCCCCCCAGGTCATCAGTGACCGGAATTCAGGCCCCTGGGCCGGTAGAAGTTGGAAAGCCCTGGTCTAGAAGTAAAGATTATTATTATTATTATTATTTTACTCACACAAAACACAGTATGACACAGCAAACAAGATATATATTCTGGATTTCATATCACAAAATCACAAGTCGAACACTTCCCAAGCGTTTAGGACTATGTGATGTATTTTCTAATGATAGGCACATATCCAAGTAAAGTGGCCTTTTGCATTGTTGTTGTTATGCTGGTTAAGGCTAATTGGAGATGTTTGCCAACATCTTCTGGATCACCATACAAATCCCATCCTTGTTCTATATAATACCCAAAATGTAATATCACAAGATGTATGGATTTGTGGACTCCTTGCACTCAAATCTGATTGACTTGCATATAACATCTCTAAATGTCATTCTACATTCTGCTTTGTTATTCCAAAGGAAGTCCACAACAGTGTCCCAAATACTAGGTGCACAAAAGGGATTACTCATTGTGTATTTATAGAGCCCATTTGCACTTAAATGCCACTTCCAAACACAATGCTCCCTGCCTCTTGAAAGAACAATGGTAGAATGCTGCTCTAATGCACCTGGAATGAAACAGATGGTATTTTCTTTCCCTTCTTCATTAAAGAATATCTGCCTTTGTGCCAAGCAAACACGTCAGGGTTATTGACAGTCTCCATCAAGCAGCACATCCAAGATTTGTTGAAATGGTAATTACTATGTGAGCCTAAGTAATTGAATGGTTGGCTCACAAAGAAAACAATGTGAGGATTCTGTAAAATTACATCCAAGATAGAATATGAAGCAGAATAGTTTCCTTTCTTTCGTAAATACAATCCAATTAAAGGTATTGGAGCCCCCGGTGGTGCAATGGGTTAAACCCTTGTGCCGGCAGGACTGCTGACCAAAAGGTTGGCAGTTCAAATCCATGGAGTGGAGTGAGCTCCTGCTGTCAACTCTAGTTCCCCATATGGGGACATAAGAGAAGCTTCTTACAGGATGGTAAAACATTCATGTATCCCCTGGGCAGTGTCCTTGCAGACGGGCAATTCTCTCACACCAGAAGTGACTTGCAGTATCTCAAGTCGCTCCTGACACGAAAAAAAGGTATTGTTAATGCTGCAATTTTTAAAATATAAAGTAAGTTGGTTTTATGGAAACAAGAGAAGAGCCTAAACTGTGGTTTCTCTTAGATTATGGTTTCTCTAACAAATCATAGATGTAATCATTAGGCCTGGGCAATTATGGTTCTAATAGGTTCTAAAGTACTTACAAAACTAAAGTTCTGGTGGTGAACACTAGGTGGCGCTGGTGCTTTGCTTCTACAGTGTTGCTAAAGTTCTGGTGGTGAACATTTCAGAACTCTAACAAAACTTTCAAAACTTCATTATTATTTCATTATTGGTGATTTTTAAGACAGAGCCAATTAGGAACGCCCATTTATAACGAAATTTTGAAAGTTTTTTTAGAGTTCTGAAATGTTCACCACCAGAACTTTAGCAACACTGTAGAAGCAAAGCACCAGCGCCACCTAGTTTTCATCACCAGAACTTTAGTTTGTAAGTACTTTAGAACCATTTAGATCCATGATTGCCCAGACCTAGTAATCATATATTTGGAAAGCCAGATATTCTTCTACACTAGTTTTCTGTCTTTCCTAACTTGTGCCCACAAATCATGGCTCCTATTTTTTCCCCTAAGCACTTTGTTTAATTGTTCCCCATTCTTCCACACCATGAAAAACTTTAAATGACAACGTGGTGAGAGGTGATGTGGCTTTCCAAGGATGTTTGTGAAACTAGAAGGAAGGGAGAAAGTTTTGTGCTGTTGACAATGGGTACTTCTAGATTCCCGATGTGGGGTTCTCCCTACTGTTGTCACACAAAAGACGTGGTGTTGCTTCTCCATAATTTATTTTCTAAGGGTGAATGGGTGTGATAAGAGACAAAACAGAAGCAGTAATGGACTACAGAGGATGTTTACAAATACCTGAAGACATAATACAAACACACACAAACTTTTATGAATTAAACAGCATCAATAAAGCCTCGTCTGGATGCATTCTCTGCCCTTGCAATTAAGGAATCTTTCTAAAGAAATTAATATCCATGTAGGATCAATGTTGATGCAAATCTTTATAAAATGTTTCAGAAACAAGCAAACAAAAAAGAGCATCATTCTCTTGTAGTTTCTCAAGTTGCTCCTGACATGAAAAAAAAACATTCTTTTAAGTGAAATATTATGCTGAGTTGTCTAAGACTTTGTTACAGTCTTAGACAACTCAGACTGCATCATTTCTGCTTAGACAAGCATCATTTCTGCTTAGATGATGCAAAAGTACGCTTGCTAGTTTGCCACTCATAATTTTTCTAACATTGATTCACACTGTATGACATGGCATGCCCTGGAATTGCAGCGTTCTAGAAAATATCCTGCTTAGAGTTACTTGAATTTTTCATGGGGAAATCCCCTTCCACTGTAAAATTGTGTCTTTATCTACTGATGCTCCCTTAACGTTCAGCCTAAAATGGAATTGTACAGCTATCTCCCAAGGCTGTTATTATTGCTATCTTCGCAAGACAGCAAACTAAATGTGGACAATATGATGGGCAACATATGGGCTGAGATTAGGGTTGCCACTTTTTGATATAGAAATAAGGGACATTTACTTAAAAATGCGATTTTTTGCAAAAATAAGGGATACTTTGTAAATAAATAAATAAATATTCATAAATAAATAAATATTAATTCATAAATAAATATTCATTCATAAATAAATAAATATTCATTCATAAATAAATATATAAATAAATATTCATTCACTTCACCTCTCAGGCGCCTTCCTTTTCCCCCTCGGCCGCTTAAGCTCTAGGGAAAAGGGATGAGGGGGAAAAGGAAAGGACCTGGGGCTGTTAGAAATGGTGGGAGTTGGAATCCATAACACCTGGAAGGACCCGAATTGGCCCATGTGTGGCCTAGAGCGCAAGGCTGTGGCCCCAAGGCTCATCGGTCGTAGAGGTGCAGCGGGGGACATGGCTTGGGGAGGAGAGTGAAGCGGAGCTCGGCATTGGCAGCCACCTCGGCATTGGCAGCCAGCGCCTGGGTCTGGGGGTCCGCGACCTCGGCACGCGTCCCAGAGGGCTCTGGGGTGATGCCGTCCAGCCCCTCCAGTGCCACCTATTCCAGCGCGGGTGTGTCTGGAAGGAGGGACACCGGCAGGGACCTCGCTCCGCCAGTAAGCAGAGCGTGCGGCGTGCCAGAAGTGACATCCCCGTCCTGCGCGCTCTCTCTCTCAGCTCTCTCTCTCTCAGAAGGAGCGAATAATAAGGGACAGCAGCTGGAAATACGGGACACCCAAAAAAAGGGCCAAAATGTGGACAATATAATGGGCATGGGAACCCTAGCTGAGATGGTGTAAATACCCAACGGGCACCAGGTCCCAGATGATCTTGAAAGCTGAGTAAGGTCCGCACTTGGATGGGAGACTTCCATTGAATACCAGGAGCTGTAGACTATATTTGAAAGGAAGGAACTGGCAAAACCACCTGGTACCACATCCCAGCTGATCTGAGTAAGGTCCGCACCTGGATGGGAGATTGCCACTGAATACCAGGACCTGTATGATATATTTCAGAAGAAGGAACTGGCAAAGTCACCTTTGAGTATTCCTCGCATAAAAAAATCCTATGTAATGTGTGAAGTCACCATAAATTGACAGGAGATTTGAAGGCACACACACTGGTATAATCTGATATTGTGAGCGAAAAGGTTAATCACTAGCAATGTTTTAACCTGTCTGTTCATGGCATCAATAGTTTGGACACTAACATGTTATTCATCTGTTCTGTCATTTGTTGCTTCCCTTCAGGATGGAGAGATATCACTTCTTTGTGATCCTGCTGTGCGGGATCTTCATATCAGGAGTCCGCAGTGCTCCATATACAAATTTTTCAATTGATTGTGAAACTTTGGTGCCGGATCACCCAGTTCAACCTCAGGAATCTGCATCTCCCTTTCACGTTTCCTTTCCTTCTGAGCAATATGATCCAGGAAGTGAAGTAAAAGGTACAGTACATATTTGTATTTTTCTCTGTCTAGTTTACCATAGTTATTCTGGTTTCTTGTTTCTTGGGACTAAAGCAGAGTAGATTAACCTCTCACATTGTCCAGATGAACTTGTGATAGCAAAAATAAGCCTGTGGAGTTTCATTTCTGCAGGTGGATGATTGTAGGAAAACCACCTTTGGATTTCCCCTTCCCCTTGCAACCCTCTGTGCATACTGGAAAGCAATGTGGAGATCTGCAAAACTTTCCAGAACACAATGAGAAGCATTACAAAGGACAAGAGGAAACAGCAACCAATCCTTTCCTCTAACAAAGACCCTCTGATGGATTTGGTGCCTTCTGTGAATGCAAGGAACATTTCTGTTCACAAAATTAGCAAATGTGATCTAGCATTGACATCTCAGTTCATATTAAGCCTCCTTTGGCTGGATCTACACTGCTCTATATCCCAGGATATGATTCCGGATTATCTGTTTATCTCAGATTATCTGGCAGTGTGGACTCCAGTTCAAAGCAGATAATCTGGGATCAGATCCTGGGATATAGGGCAGTGTAGATCCAGCCTTTGTTTTGCATCCTTTAGGTAGAAAATGGGTGTTATATGATTTTCATGTTGTATGTTCATGGTGCTTATATCTAAGAATTGAAGTCGATGTTTATTTTGTTATCACATGCAGAAAATAATAATTTCAAAGTTTACTCCTTAGTGGCCAATATTAGTATTTATTTGTCAGTTGTTTTGTGTATATATGTTTGGGGATCTTTTTTGTGAAAAAATGTATTTGTGCAAAAAATATATGATAAAATTGCGCAAAAGTGTTATTTTTTGGGCAGAAACTTTGTATCCCCAAAACAAGTACGTTATTTTCTGCGCAAAACTGTTCTTGCTATTTTTTTTAAAACCCACAAAATTTCCATACTTTTAAAGGTGCAAACAAATGTTTTGTGAAGAATGTCCCAGCAGAGAAAAGTGACTATTTTGTCTGCTAGACACATGATGTGTCAAGAATTATAACCGAAAAGCCTCCTCTGGAAGCACCTGCAAAATGTGGTTGGGGAAAGAATTGGTGGCATGCTCCATTTTGCCGCCCCTTTAAGCACAGAGCCCACCAGCTCTCATTACATGACTCACTACTACTTCTGGTGGTGCTCTGTGCTTAAAGGGATGATGTAGCTGAGCATGCAGCCACCGCATCAATTTGGGAGGCTTCCCATGTTGCCTTGGATCAATGGGGGAAGCCAGAAGGTCAATGCTTCCCCCCTTGGGATCACTGACTGGTAAACTGGGCAATGTGGCTTGTGCACGACTTGTTCCCTATGTGCTCTGACACCAGTCGCCGGATTTACCATGATACTAGAGTGAAGAGATTGAGCACATGAATGAGCACATGAATTCTATACCCAACACAAATGAATCATCTGGTATACGACACTGACAATTTTCATAATGTCTGTTTCTCCAGTGAACATAGAAGGACCGCCAGATGTTGGATTCAAATGGTTCATGCTGCAGGCCCGAGACATCGATAAAAACATCCCGGTTGGCTCATTTTATATCACAGATCCAAATACAGAGACCTTTAATTGCTATAACCTATCGGTATGTTTGTTTATTATTTAACATGGTTGAATAATGTTGTTAATATCTTCTGAAACAATATGTTCAATGGGAAACTGCATGACACAGGATTATTCTCTTGCAAGATTCCTTTTCTCAGAATATTGCTTGAAATTATGGCACAATTTTACACAAATTAAATATGGATTCAAGCAAAACTGTCACTTCTGATCTTATACGGAATGCCTATAGAACCATTCTCTCTACAGTTTGACCCATTATGAGGGGTTCCTTGCCACCCTCCCAAAATATTCGACAACTGTGGTTTGAATCATGGGTCACAACTGCATAGCAATCATTCGGATACTAAGGGTGGACCCTATCATTAGTTAGAGTGCAACAGAATGTGGTTATCTTTTTTTTTTAACCAACTAAATTGGTTACAATTATTGTTGGTTTAATGCCAGGAGAGGATGAGATTTGTATGGAATTTTGTCAGTTTGGCTTTGAGTGCACTATTTATTTATTTATTTATTTATTCGTATTTGTTTGCCGCTCCTCCCAATGGCTCGGGGCGGCTTACAACATAGTCACAAAACAGCCAAAACACAGCTAAAAGTTAAATGCACAGTTAAAACAACAGATTAAAATATCACAATAAGCCGTACGTTAAAAGAACGCTGCAGCAACAAAAAGGTAGTACAAGATGGCTTTGGGAGTTCTAGATTGCAACTCCCATAATCTCCCAGTCAGTATGGCCACTCTTTCATTGGCTGCTCCATTTCCGTGTGGATGGGCGACACCCCTCCTGCCAACAACACAAAGATGGCACAAAGATGGATTTGGGAAGAAAATGGCCACAACTTGTTTATTGGTTACACAGGAACACGGGTTGGCTGCCACACTGCTGACCAATAACCAAAAACACACCAGGGGTGCCACCGACACAACACCAGGCTAACTTCCTGGCACCCCTAAAGGACCGGACATTCCCCCCTTCCCCTAAGGGGGAGGGAGGGAGCCAGATCCAGGGCCCATGCCACCTGCCAACAAAAGTTGTGACGAGCTATGCATAACAAACAAATATAACCCAAACCAAAAACATGAAAAGGATGCAGGGCGGGCGGAAGGCCAAGCTGCACAGGCACAATGTTTGTAAAGGGGGCCCAAGATAGCCTAATAAGGCTGCCTGGGAACAAAGGATCCAGCCCTGGCCAATCCAGGGGAGGAGGGTGACCTGGCCGCCGATTGGCTAGCCAGCTGAGTGGTGGAAAAACTTCCTGCCATGCAGGGGGCTTCTGGGAAGAAGAAGCCACTAGATGCAACATGGATGGCGGGAGAGCACCCCCCCCCCCCGGGCTGCAACAACCCTTGCCCGGTAAGTCGGGCAAGGCATTTCAGGCAGCAAAAACATCCTGCTCTGATTTAATCCTGGTACCCGGAACCTGGGGCCAGTCATCCCAATCTGATATGATACTAGTCATACCAGAACCTAATCTTGAATTGTGTTTCCTCAAGCCGTTTCTGGCATGACCACTTCCTTTTGTGAACCCAGAGTGCACCCCAGATTAATCTACAATATTCTAATAACACCGAGGTAGGAAAATATTCTCAGTTTGAATGGGAGCCTCTCTACATTGCCCCCTTTAGCACTAGAAATTAGCCTAGTCAAAGGAATACACAGAAGACCGACAGGTTGGAGGTTTGAATCTGGGGAGAGCATGGATGAGCTCCCTCTATTAGCTCTAGCTCCCCATGTGGGGACTTGAGAGAAGCTTCCCACAAGGATGGTAAAACATCAAAATATCCAGGCATCCCCTTGGCAACATCCTTGCAGACGGCCAATTCTCTCAGTTTCTTAAGTCGCTCCTGACACACACACACACACACACAAAAGGAACAGAACAATGTCCCAAACCAATTCAAAAGATGCAACTTGAATGTTTTTTTACACATTTGAGTAGTAGCTCAAGTAGATACAGGAGGCTCTTTGGTGTCTTGTTTTCCTTGTACTATCATTTCTCAGAATATGAATTGGTTTTGCAGTGCGGTTTATTATTTCAAAAAACAAACTGAATAAATGCATCATGTGTTCATCTTTAATTTTCCAGAGTTCCACATTAATTCACAAGAATTCAGATGAGAAGCACAATATCACGTCTGTTTGGGTTTCACCTGATGCTACAAGAGTTCAGTTTGTGTAAGTGCAGATTTAAAAGGCTTCATTTTGTTTGTGATTTAATCTTTCATTGGGATTATCAATTCACGTGGACTCAGAGGAAAACTGCAACATCACATCTGTTTGCGGCTGGCCCAGTGTTAGAAGGATTCAGTTTACATAACCGCATATTTAAGAGATTTTGCTTTGAGTGTGATTCTCTATTTCCTTGGGATTATTTTTCTTTCTACATTATCAGTGTTTTCAAAAACATTGTTCTAGCCAGGTGCCTTAATTGCCTAATCACTATATCACATTCAGTAAGAACTGTGGTTATCTAGAGCAGTGTTTCCCAACCTTTTTGAGCCGCGGCACACTTTTAACATTAAAAAAATCCGGGGGCACACCACCACCCAAATTGACACAAAATGACACTCTAACACAGTAAAGAACGGCTGGGGGTTGTTGGCCTGCTGGGAGCAGCTGCTTGGAGTGCCAAAGCTGGGGAGGGGGCAGAGCCAGGCTGTGCCATGCCCCGCCCCTACCCCGGCTTCACCTCTCCCGGCAGCTGCTCCAGTCTTGAGGGGCAGTGCCAGCCAGCGGTGCCAGAGCCAGCACAATGCTGGCTTGGCACTGTCCCCTCAAGGCTGGAGCAGCTGCTGGGAGTGCTGAAGCCGGGGGAGGGGGCAGAGCCATGCCGCGCCATGCCCTGCCCCTTCCCCCCAGCTTCAGCTCTCCTATAGAGGAGGAGCATGAGCGGTGGACGGGCTTCAGTGGGCGGGGCTCCTCCTCCACACGCCTTCAGCGAGCGAGGGGCGAGAGTCATGGTGGGAGTCATGGCGGATTGGAGGCTGGCTGGGGAAATGGCCGAAGGAGGCGGTGCCCGGCCCCTTCTTTTTTTCTTCGCCACTGCCTGGCCCTTCCTCCTCCTCCTCCCCCAAGCAGCAGGAGTTCGGCAGGAGGGGGAGGAAGGGGGGGCAGAGAGCTTTTCTCGCGGCACAGCAGGAGGTCCGTCACGGCACACTAGTGTGCCACGACACACTGGTTGAGAAAGACTGATCTAGAGGCCAACAACAGAGCGATCCTCTTACTTTATTGGTGTAGTGATCTATGGTTTGTGTACTATGCTCTTCTCCTTTTTATGGTTTATGGCCTCTTACAGTGGAGGTGTTATTTCATAAGATTTAGTAGTCCTAGTCCAGTCAAAGAATGACTAAGAAAACACGGGCAGTCCCCGAGTTACAAACATCCAATTTACAAATGACTCATAGTTAAGAACAGGGGTGAGACAACAGGAAGTGACAGCAATCTATACCTCGAAAGGGAAATCCACCCCTGGAAGAGTTATCATGGGCCAAATGTATCTCAGTTGAAGCTTTATCACCAATCCTTGTTTCTACAACAAGTCACATTTTTAAAAATCCAATTATTACAGGGACAAAAAGTGAAGTGAAATCTTCTGAACGGGGCAAAGACAACAAAAGAAACCCTATAGGGGTGTTCACCATTTCTTCTGCTATCCAAAGCTTTATATATATATATATATATATCATATATATATGACATTATACTTAAAAATTTACCTATTACAACTTACATACAAATTCAACTTAAGAACAAACCTACATCACCTATCTTGTTCGTAACTTGGGGGCGGCCTGTAGTTAGGTTTATATTTCTGTTTTGATGTATTCATGTTTTCCCCTGTTAAGATTCAATGAGATGAAAGTGCATCTTTCTTTGTAAATCTGCATACAAACATACATGTATTCATATCACAGGCTTGAAATCAATGTCTGTGAGTATGCAGGTATGCAGAAACCCATCTATGTATTTGAAAAATGTCATTGCTTTAGTCAATGAAAAAAAAGCATTCAAAATGTGTGCATTATAAAAGTACATACAAAATCATATATATTTTAAAAGACACATAAAATTGTACTAATTTTTCATTGCATATCTGGTGAGGGCAAGAAGGTTGGTGAGCTCCCAATAAATAAAACAAAATCAACCGATTTTTATTTATCTTGACCAATTTAGCTCTTCTCCAGCAGTAGGGTCAAAAACCTTCTGCCCAGGACTTGTGAGAGCCACAGCCAATCAGAATAAATGATACTGTATAAGGTTGACTAATGCTTTAAATTTCAGTAAAGTTACTTTTTTGGACCACAGTTGCCAAAATATCTCAGCCTGTGATCATACACACTGTTTTGCTCACCTGTCACTTTCCATATCAGTTACCAAAAATGTTTTCCTTACAATTGTTGGTTGAAGAGTGATTGGAAACAAAATGGCACTAGTAGATTAGTCTAAGACTGTATCCCAGGATTTGATCCCAGATTATATGGCAGTGTAGACTCATATAATCAAGTTCAAAGCAGATAATCTGGAAACAGATCCTGGGATATAGGGCAGTCTAGAAGGGCCCTAAATCTGAGAGGAATAGCCGAAACCACCTACAATTTAGGTTCAGCACATCAGATGGCTTCTTCAAAACCCAGACAAAAACCCAGTGTAGAATCACTGCCATAATTACCAACGACCTATGCTGTGATATAGAAGAGCAACCAAATGAATCTGTATCACCCTTGACATACCACTAGGAAAACATTACAGTATATTATAATTATAAGGTAATTATTAACAACACCATTATCTTTCCAGAGCCACCATCATTATTGATCCTGAAACATACTGGGTTGTCATTTCCAGAACGGTCCTCTTTCCTAGAGATGTCAATAAGACTGCTAATGTTTCTGAAGTCATTGATGAGCCCAAACTAGCGAATGCATCAGCAAGAAGTAGGAAGAAGGTTTGTTGAAATGTCTTGGCCATTGTAAGATATTCTGTATAGGACTAGCAAAAGTTACCCATTGGAATGGACCCAAGTTGAATAAACTAGCACCTTCAGGCAAAATTATTTTTATGCTAGCCAGACTGGCAAAGGAGTCAAGATGACTTGTTTTTTGTTTGTTTGTTGTGCCTTATCTTGTTTGCAGGGGGTGGGGCAGACCACTCTGGATAAGGATGTATACTAAATACTCCCTTCCTTCTAATGATATAATCACTAAACTTAAGTTTGCATGAAAATTAAGTAAAGTGAAAGGAGACATTTTGCTCTATGCTTAAAGAAGCACAACTACAAAATTAGAACCTGTGGGGTTGACTGGGACCATCTAGCAGGCCCGGATTAACACCTTTTTGTGCCCTAGGCCACACTTTGGAATCACGCCTCCTTTAAACCAACCTCTACTGCACCCCCTCCCCATCACTCAGACCCACACTAAAAATAAAACATTATCTTATAAAACGCAAGGGGAACCTGCACCCAAGCCCCCGACAGGCCTCTGCGAGAGGAGCCCAAATCCAAGCCACTGGAGGGCTGGAAGGAGACTCCCTCTCCAATGGAATGGGCAAACCAAGGCAGGAGTGCTGCTGATTGGTTTCGGCCATCAAAAGGGAAGAGCCCCCCCCCCTTAGAAAAAGAGAGCACGCTTCTTATTTATTTATTTAAAACTTTTGTACCCCGGCCTTTTCACCTCTATTGAGGGACTCAGACCGGCATTACAGCAAAAATTCAATGCTAAACAGTTTAAAAACAACTACAACATATTAAAAAACATAAAAATCCCAGCATAAAACCACATCGCCACTAAAACAATTCTAGCCACGAGCGGGGTTTTGCACCAGGAAGGAAGGACACAACCGAGGAAAGCAAAGGTCGCCGCCGCGCAGGGAATTTGGCAGCCGCGGGTGACCAGGTACCGCCTCTGGCTCGCTGGCTGGTGATGGCCCGCCCCTCCCCCACAGGCAGAGGTTGTCCCAAAGCAGCCCCGAAGGGAAGATCCTGGCTGGCCGGCCAGAACTCCGATGCCCATAAGTGCCTTACAAACTCTAGCTGTCACAGCAATGGGGGCAGGGAGGGAGGCGGGGGGGGGAAGACCACCCATGCTTCGACCTGCTGGTCAAATTATTCCGCTGCATTTATTATTGCGGGCACAAAATGCAGGTCTGTGGGGGGTGGAGGGATAGGGCCGAACCTGGGTGGGAAGGAGGGGGCGGGCTCCAGGCAGGCCTCCCCCTCCCCCCCTACATGGACGCGGGGTCACAACACTCCTCGCCAAGGAGGTGGGTGGGCCTTTCCTGCAGGCAGCAGCAGGGCCCGCGGGGTCTCTTCCACCTCGAGGATGATTCCGGAAGCAGGAGAGGGCCCAGGACTCCCCCCCACACACACACACACTCCTTGGTCTCCAAGGCCCCTTTCCTCATCTCCATACGCGTTGCATTTTTATTTGTTTCAACATTTTTATTATATATTTTTTAGTCCGTGATCTATGCCCCCCTCCCCCCGCTTGCGCCCCTAGGCCATGGCCTAGGTTGGCCTTATGAGTAATCCAGGCCTGCCATCTAGAAAACTTTGACAAGTGCTGAGGAAGTTGAACTATGCCAAAAGTATTGATTCCACATACGGAGGACCCTACTACCAGGATGAGCCAAGCATCCATGCAACCAATGTGGTGTCCTGTCCAGTTCCGTGAGATAATAAATGTCATTGGATTGCGATCTTCCAAATGTTTAGCTTGCTTGTTATGAATGTAATTATTGATATTGTGAAGACAAAATCTAACTCAGCAAAATGTAACTCTGCTTACTATAATTTAATGAACCAATGTGATTAAAATATCTGCAATTGTGGAAATGGTGTATAGATCTCCCCATGAAACCTTTATTTGTCCCCAATCACAGATGGCTTTTACATGATGAGGAATCAAGAATGTGAGCTAGATCTATGCTAGTACAATTTAGTATAAGTGAAGCCCTTTGGATAAGCATTCACAGTTTCCTTTTCTTTACAGTCTTCATCGATCACTGTAAAAGTAAACTGTGCACAGGTAAGAATATCTGGACTACCATTCCACAATGTGTACCTTATTATGAATTCATAAGGAATTATGTTTGTATTTCCCCAGTGTATTATTTTGCTTTGAGATATATATATATATATATATATGTATATATATGTATATATATGTATATATATGTATATATATATACATATATACACACACACACACACACACACACACACACACACACGCCCGGCACGCGTTGCTGTGCCCTATTTCGGAGATGCGAGAAAGTCTGAGTATGTAAGGGTTGGAATTGATGTTACTTATGGTCTTGGTGGGGTCATGGCTGTGTCGTTGTGGGTTGTTCTGGTGGGTGGGACGTTGAAGTCCTGGGGAGTTGTTGGTGTGTGGTGTTGCTGGCGTTCTGCATAGCTTGTGGATATACAATGTTTTTTGTCTTTCCGTCTGCTGTGTTGATGTAGAGGTTGATGCTTGTGTGGGTGGGGTACTTTGGAAGTGAGTGGAGGTACTTGAAATCCCATCATCCATGGTGTGCCCTCCTCTAAACAGCAGTTGGATGGAGTGTGGGTCATGGGGGCACTGTGTGCCAAGTTGGGTCTTTATCGGTCTTGGTTCTGGGCCACAGTGGTCTGTGGGGAATGAAGGGTTTGAAAGTATAACAAATCCCATAATCCATGGAGGTACATCCAATCCCATCATCCATGGTCCACCCTCCTCCAAACTGCAGTAGAATGTAGCGTGGGTTATAGGGGCTCTGTGTGCCAAGGTAGGTCACTGTAAATTCAGGCCATACACAATGTCCCATGAGCTGAGGCCTAGTCGGGAAAATCAAGTTAATGAAGCCTTACTGTCAATTCAGAGCTTAAACAGCATCCCATTAAGTGAGGCCTAGTCAGGGAAATCAAGTTAATGAAGCCTTACTGTCAATTTTGAGCGTGGTTTGTGATTTGTAGGGGTTTAAATTTTCTGTAGGAAGTGAATTGGGTGTTTGTGTTGGTGACTGCCTCAGGCCTTTGCCTTATCCTCCTCTGACAGTTTATTATGGGTCGGAATGTTCATGTTGGCTGGCCAGTGAGGGAGTGCAAATACTCCCTCACTGGCAACCAATCATGTTGTCAGAATGTAGAGGCCGGGAGATTTGTTGGCGGCTGCGGAGGATGCTGGGAAATGTAGGTTTTTTTGTATTGTTGTTTTGGGGGCCTTCTAGGTTTTGGGGGGGAAAGTTTCTTTGCTAAAAACCTACCTTGCCTGAGGCCTATTTATGTTGCCAAGTTTGGTGTCTCTGCCTTGTAAGGTTTCTCTGCCTAGGACGGTCGTTCCATGACGGGACCTCCTTTATATAATGTGTGTGTGTGTGTGTGTGTGTGTGTAGTTTTATGTTTTGTATGTTATTGTATTGAAATGCACTTTTGGGTTTGGCCTCATGTGAGCCGCCCCGAGTCCCCTTTGGGGAGATAGTGGCGAGGTATAAATAAAGATGATGATGATTATGATTATGATTATTATTGTTAATGCAACTATCAATTCCATGGTTGTGACAAGTAAACTCAGAGTTGAGCTTTTGGCTATTGCACTATGGATTAAAGGCAACTCTCTTTTCCTCTGTCAGTTGTAGTCTTGAGGTAACACAGGACTCCGGTCTATGTTAGAACAAGAAACCAAATTCTTTTATGATGCTGGCACCTTTCCTGCATTTTTTTTAATGATACACTATAGAGAAGTGGAGAAACCAGAACTGTAGTCAGCTCCCTATTCCTGTAATGTTTTGTGAAGTTTGAAAACCTTATCTTTATATATGTATTAAAAACCCTAATAAAACTATTTAAAAAGAAAACCTTATCCTTTTGGATGAAAACTCTCAGAATCTCCTATTCTGTTAGTTGTAGCCCCCGAAGCATTTTCACATCTCCACAAGGTAATGAGCGTTATCCAATGGTTTCATTTTATTTTCAGGGTGGAGCTTATGCAAGCAGCAGTGAATGTGCCAAGGTAAGCATCACCACCCCCATTGCACATGGGTTAACACCAGCATATTGGCTTTAGATAATTGCCTCCATCTCTTTTCTATAAAATTTATTTTCTACTGAATTGTTGTAATTGTTGTGATCATCAAATACATATACTGGATTTCATGCAGGATTACGCATGCTTAAACTGTATATACCACTGAAATCGATAGAAAGGGTTAGTGCATCATCCCAAAGATTTAAATGGTTCTTGTATAAACATGACCCAAATGAGCTAACTCTTCCTATTGGTTCCAGAGATTCTCATCTATTTCTTAGTACATAATCTGCCTTGGAAAATGATTTTACCATTTTATTTTAATTTAATCAGATTTTGCCAGTCTATCCAATATTCAAATAGATTGATTTACTGTGTAGATTGGGATAGGTGAAAGTTCAGTGCCCAGCTTCCTATTCCTAAAGCCCACAACAGGCTATGCCGGGCCTCCAGCGTCAGGCATGTAACCGAGGGGGCTTGGGGGCTTCAGCCCCCCACAAAATTCTCAGGGTGGACCGCGAGAAGACCTTACTGGTACATTATTGAACATTATTGTTAGGTTTATTCATATCATGATCTGATCACCATGCTCAATATATCCCATATTCATGGGGGTATTGGGATAACGATACAAAAGATTTGGTAGGGTAGGTCCCCTCTCACTCAGACTCAGCCCCCCCAAATCAAACTCAGCCCCTGCCCCCCAAATCAAAATCCTGGCTACGGCCCTGTCCAGTGTGAAAGGAAAAGCCACCAAATGAAAACAGGAAACAATAGGATGTTCACGCCCGGTCCCATAGCCACATCTTTAGCTTTTTTCTAAAGGAAAGGAGGGAAGAAGTTGACCTTATTTCTCTGGGGAGCGAGTTCCACAGGCGAGGGGCCACCACTGAGAAGGCCCTGTCCCTCGCCCCCACCAACCGTGTTTGAGACAAAGGTGGGATTGAAAACAGGGCCTCCCCGGAAGATCGTAAATTTCGAGGTGGGACATAAGGGGAGATACATTCGGACAAGTAAGCTGGGCCAGAACCGTAAAGGGCTTTAAAGGTCAAAACCAGCACTTTGAATTGTGCTCGGAATTGGATAGGCAGCCAGTGGAGCTGGCACTACAGAGGAGTGGTATGTTCCCTGTATGTCACTCCAGTTAGTAACCTGGCTGCCGACCGCTGGACTAGTTGAAATTTCTGAACAGTCTTCAAAGGCAGCCCCACGTAGAGTGCAATGCAGTAATCTATTTGAGATGTAACCAGAGCATGGACCACCATGGATTACTACTCATTGAGGATTTGAGATTTGGGCAGTGTTGGGTTGAATCCCAGCAATTAGTGCACATTTTCCTATCACAGATAAGGTAGAATATGCATATTAATTTTTAAAGAAGAGACGGGGTATACATATTAAAATACTGAAGATGCTTCTACTTAATATTTGTTTTTTAAATGAGCAAAATGTTGCATTTTGTTTTCCATGCAGAGTTCAACTTACCAGAGTGGTAGCAACCAAGCCCAGGTAATGTTAAACACTAATTTAATATCCAGTTTGGTTTACCTTTAGAAAGAACATGATGATAAAAAACACAAAAATTACTCAAAGTTTCACTACTTTACCAGTATTATACAGTGTTCCCTCACTTATTACTGGGGTTATGTTCCAGGACCTCCCGCAATAAGTGAAAAACCGTGATGTAGGGATGCTCTATTTATTTTAATATTTATACATTATTTTAGTAGTTATACACTATTTTAATTCTTTATAAACTTAAAATAAAGTGAAGGAAAGGAAAGGAAGGAAAGGCCCTTCAAGGCTGGAGGGAGGGAGGACTGAGGAGGGAAAGCGCCTTGGACAGTGACGGCGGCAAAACCCAACGAAACAGTGAAAATACCATGATATATATTTTAAATTAATATTTTGTGAAAGAAGACTCTCCTGCCACCATCTCCCAAGAGACCCTTGGGGTGGCTTACACAAAGCACATCCTAGTACCGTAAAACACATGGAATACAAGTAAATTACATCAACATTTATAACAATAACAATATTTATTTATTTATTTATTTATTGGACTTCTACACCGCCACTCCCGGAGGCTCGGGGCGGTTTACAGTAGAGTTATATAAAACAATAGCAGATAAACACACAGAATAAAAACACAGATTAAGAGATCTAACATCCAAAGGCCTGCCTGAACAAATGTGTCTTGCACGCTCTGCGGAAGGTGTTGAAATTTCGCAGAGCCCGCATCTCCGGTGGCAGAGCATTCCATAATACCGGGGCAATGATGGAAAAGGCCCTTCGCCGAGTTGTCAGGTGGAAAGATTTCACACTGGGGATGTCTAAAAGGTCTGGTCTTCTGACCGTAGTGATCTCGGAGGGTTATATGGAATCAGGCGATCCTGTAGGTACACTGGCCCCAGACCATACAAGGCCTTGAAAGTAAGAACTAACACCTTGAAGGTGATCCGGTATTCAATTGGCAGCCAGTGCAGGTCTTGCAGTATTGGTGTTATGCGGCAACTCGCAGGCTCCCCTGCGAGCAGCTGGGCTGCAGCATTCTGCACTAGTTTAAGTTTCCGGATCACGGTCAAGGTTAGGCCAATGTAAAGAGTGTTACAGTAGTCAAGTCTTGAGATGACCGTGGCCTGGATTACCGTGGCTAGGTCGTTCCGGGACAGATAGGGGGCCAGACGCCTTGCCTATCGCAGGTGGAAAAACACAGTTCTGCTGACAGTGGAGATTTGAATCTCCATTGACAGCAGAGGGTCCAATATCAATTGACATATAACAAAACTTACAAAAGATAAAAGCCCCTCTCATTTTAAATCAGAGATTAGAGTGAAGAGAGAGGCCAGGAAGGCAGTTCCATCTTGCCTCCTGCACTGTGCTTATAATATAATATAATATAATATAATATAATATAATATATATACATATTCATATACATATACAGTACATATAATATTGACAATGTTATAATGTAATACAATGTAATACTACTACTAATAATATGATATTATAATTATATATTTATTACATGTCATATTACTAATAATATTGCATTATAATGTTATAGTACAATGTAATATATAATAGTAATATTGTGCTATGGCAATAATATAATATATTGTATTTACATTTTACTTGTAAGCCGCTCTGAGTCCCCTTCGGGGTGAGAAGGGCAGCATATAAATGTCATAAATAAATAAATAAATAATTTTTTTGAAAAACTTTGAGGACTACCTCAAGAAATATTCTTGTATTTCCAGCACATATACCCCGTCTAGAGATGCCCATTACTGTCAACAAGATGTGACATCATTTTCACATCCCAAAATCCTCTGATGGAATACTCCATGTGTGAATAGGGATATGAAAATATCTCAGCTAAATAATCAGTATTAATCAGAAGGTCATGAGTTCGAGGCCTACCCGGGTCGAGGTGGGCTCTCGACCTATTGTGAAGCCTGTTGTCAAGCTTTGCAACCCGAAAGACAGTTGCAGTAGGAAATTAAGGTACCACTTAGTGGGGAGGCTAAATTTAACTAATTTACAAGGCCATAAATAAGATCTCCAGAAAACACGCTGAGGAATGAAGGAGTGTGACAGCTCCCCCTGGTGGCCACATGTTAAATTGCCTCTGTCTGTCTTGTGTGTCTAAATGTAATGTGTACACTGTAATCCGCCCTGAGTTCCCTGCGGGGTGAAAAGGGAGGAATGTAAATGAAATAAATAAATAAATAAATGTCTTTGCAGATTGTACATGTTGCTCCCAAGGACAGCAATAGTTATTCTCAAATAAGCTTTTCCCCTCCAAATTAAATAGACAGCTGCTAGTGCTATATGTTGTAGACTTCTTTGGTAATCTGTTCAAAAAAGTAGTTTACAAAGAAATAATGTGTGTTTATTGTCTTCCAGGGAGGTTTAGTCTACCAAGGAGGGATCAAAAAGATTGGATGCATTGGTGTAAGCACACGTTCCTCCGCCTTTTAAAGTCTTTTGTCCGCATGCAACTGTTCTTCATTGTATACTAAGGTTGGGCTTGGGTTATATACCTTACGAAGAACACTGGGAGCATTTCCAGTTGTTTCTTAACACCTTCTCCTTTGAATAGGCAAACTCTTCCTTCAAATACTTTACGTCAGTAATCTCTGATCACTGGGTTTATGAAAAAAATTGCAACACTAACTTCCTTCCTTTCTGTCATTTCAATATTCAGTTTCAGTTAGTAAGAATATTGCTATGCTATGACTTACCTTTAATTTAAAAAATTATTTATTTTCTATATAGGGTGGAACAGCTAATGTTTACAACAAGTATGGCTGTGGCGATGTAAGTATTTTCCAAATTTTTATTTTGTTTTGATTGTTTGGGGGGGGGGGGGGTTGGCAGTAGGGAGGTTGGTTGAGGGATGGTTGAATTATTTCAATTTAATCTTGAGTCGTAGGTACCATAATGAATTATATTCATGTATCTTACAAGTGTGCTCATGTTAATACTATCTGATGGGAAACAGAACTGGAAAAGCTTTTGCATAGCTGGGCTAATGGATCACAATCGGTTCGACTCTCTGAGCAGAACAAAAAGAATGTCTGCTATAATTGTCATGGTTTGCAGGCCCGGATTAACACCCTAGGCCACACTTTGGAATTACGCCCCCTTCCCTTACTACTGGCACTGGATATATAAACATGCGGAATTGAAGCACACAGACCTTGAAGCTGCAAGGTCATTCAATCCTGATCAATGTGGCCAATAGGACATTAAAAAATACACCCAACATGCAATAGTTTATTCTCCCACCCTGGACATCATTCCACAGATATATAAACATGCAGAATGGAAGCACACAGACCTTGAAGCTGCAAGGCCATTAAATCCTGATCAATGTGGCCAATGGTACTCCTCGCAGTCTCTGCCAATATCATCTCTGCCAATATCAAAATGGGGCACACATGCCATAAGGAAGGAGTGGGGATTTATCCCCTTTTCGTTCTTGGCCATGCAAACACTTGGCCATCCAAACACTCCCTCGTGGCTCATCTTCTCGTGCCCGCCCCCTCCTTCGCTGTGCTTGCCCTCCTTCTCCCTTCCTCCTCAGGCACTGAGGACAGAGGCGGGGGAGTCGCCCCAGGGGGCAGCATGACGAAGGGAAAGATGTGCGATGTGTGGAAGGAGCCCTGGAAAGAGGCCCGCGCAGCGCGCAGAACTTGGAAGGAGCTCCGCTCCCGGAAGGAGCCCACGCGGCACGCACAAGGAGCCCCCCCCCCCCGGAAGGAGCTCTAGGAAGACTCAATGTGGCCTGAAGGAGGGAGGGAGGGAGGAGTGAGTGCAGCAGAACAAAGGGGGGGTGCGGGGCAGGCGTGGATGGCACTCATCCCCAGGCGCAGAAGAGACCGAAGATCGACTTTAAAAAAACTTTTTTGGGGGGGGTCCGGATCTGGCGCCCCCCCCCTCGGCTGCGCCCTTAGGCCGTGGCGTAGTGTGGCCTTATGGATAATCCGGGCCTGATGGTTTGTGATAAATACGAGAATCATGCAGGAATCTCCTCTGCATTGCATTTTCAATAGTAACTCCTTTTTGTTTCCATCGTTGTATAATAAGATTTCCCAGCTAGTGTTCCCTAGAACCCTAGCGTTATGCAATTGCGAGATTATGATTGAAAAATAATAAACTTTTTCAATGCAGGGGTTTCCTGAGATCTGAAAATAATTTCACGTGTTTCTTGGGGTTGAAAAATGTTGTCCTAGAGTAAATCTGAATTATATTTTTCCCAATGTTCTCTAAGGCCCCTTCAACACTGCCATATAAAATCCAGATTATCTGCTTTGAAATGTATTATATGGCAGTGTAGACTCATAGAATCCAGTTCAAAGTGGATAGTCTGGATTATCGGATTTGATAATCTGGATTATATGGCAATGTAGAAAGGGGCCAAGGCCCCCTGGTGGCACGGCAGGTTAAACCACTGAGCTGCTGAATTTGCTGACCGAAAGGTTGATGGTTCGGATTTAGGGAGCAGGGCCAAATGTATTTATGTATTTTAATCTACTTGTATTTTAATCTTTTATTGTTTTTATGATGTTTTAAATTGTAATTTGGCATTGAATCCTTGCAGTTAACTGGCCTGAGTCCCTCTGCGGAGGTTGACAAGATCGGTATATAAAAGTTTTAAATAAATAAATAATAAATAAGGTTCTGCCAACCTAGCAGTTCGAAAACATGCAAATGTGAGTAGATCAATAGGTGCTGCCTTGGTGGGAAGGTAATGGCGCTCCATGCAGTCATCCTGGCCACATGACCTTGTAGGTGTCTATGGACAATGCTGGCTCTTCGGCTTAGATATGGAGATGAGTACCACCCCCAGAGTCAGACACAACTAGACTTAATGTTAGGGGAAACCTTTATGTTTACTTAGAAAGGGGCTTATGTTTGAGATCAGGGCTGAACAAATTCTAGTCCTCCAGATGCCATGGGATTCCCAATGCTCACCAGCTCTAACCATCACTTCTAATGGCTGGGGATGGTATAATCCCCAATTTAGTGGAAATGCCCCTTAGTAAATATAATTTCCCTGTATTCTTCCCAGTTTTACTTCATTTTACAGTTATAAGTAGACTTAATTTAATCACATAGATTTTTATTTTAAAGAAGTAACTGAATTTTATTTTATCCACAGCCGGGTGTTGACTATGGTAGCAGCAACTCATATGGACAGGTAAGATCTTTTAATCACTGGCTCTTTTCAAATTAATTTTAAAAATAACCCTCTGTGAAGCAGGGCAGGATTAACCCTAGGGAAGACAAGAACTTTCCCGAATCAGTTTGCTACCAATGAATAAAATATAAATATTTGTTTTCTATTTTCTTTTCAGTCCGTTTCAACAATGTCAAATAAAGGAAAGGTATGTACTCTTTCGTCCTAGACAGATAATGTGGTGAAGTGATTGAAGTATTGAACTATGACTCTGGATACTCTGGGTTCAATTATCTACTGTAGTGTTTTTCAACCTTTTTTGAGCCACAGCACATTTTTTTACATTTACAAAATCCTGGGGCACACCACCAACCAAAATGACACAAAATGACACTCTAACACAGTAATACATATAGTTAATATGTTTTTAAATGTATTTATACACTCAGTGTGAAACTTGGGCCTGTTTCAATGAGCACAATATAGATATCCTGGCAGGAATGGCAGAAAGACACACACGAAGGTCTTGCTCAACAACTGGGAGTTATAGTTCACCCACAATCAAAGAGCATTCTGAACTCCACCAATGATGGAATGGAATCAAACTTCCCACACAGAACTCCCATAACCAAGAGAAAATACTATAAGAGTTTGGTGGGCATTGACCTTGAGTTTTGGAGTTGTAGTTCACCTATATCCAGAGAGCACTGTGGAGGGGAGGGAGGAAGACGTGGGGTGAGTTTGTGCAGTAGCGCCCACACGGGTCATTGCAGAAGCGACAGCGTGAGCAAAGTGAGGCAAAGCAAGCAGAGCGAGGCTGGGAAGAAGGGAGCCTGAGTGGAGAAGAAAAAGTGTTTGGCAGGAGGGGTATTGGAGGTTCCAATTTCCCATGGCACACCTGATAATCGCTCATGGCACACTAATGTGCCACGGCACACTGGTTGGGAAACACTGCTCTACTGGGTCAAAAAAATCTTCTGAGTTACCTTGGGCATGTCACATACTTTCAGCCTGCCAAAACCTTATCATAGGATCACCTGGGGTCACCATCATTGGAAATGACTTGAAGGCACACAATAACAAACGTCTGCCTAAATACACTGAAGGCATTAGATCTTAGATGCTAAGCAGGGTCAGCTCTTGTTAAGACTTGAATGGGAGACCCCAGTTCCAAACCAGAAAGTCTCCGCACACATCCCAGAAACTGAAAAAGCTCCTATGGCACAAAGCTCCCATCCTTCTGAATCAATCCAACAAAATTACTTGTTTTTCTTACCCCATTTGGAGAAATGCACTGAACTGCATCAGCCCGTTGGATGAGAATCACCAATGAAGGTCCTCTTCCAACTCAGAAACAAAAAGGAAAAGCGATATCTTCTTAGGGAAGGAAAGAAAAGATTTTTTTTTTACCTTCCTGAGAATGCCATATCCGGTTCCTTTATTTGAATTTTACACGAATGCTGCACATGTTATTCCCGAATTTTGGGGAGGGGGGGTGTTGATTGCGTTTTCATGTTTACTTTTCCTTCTCACTATTTTTCAGATGTCAGAAATTATGGGAAAATATACATTTCTGAATGTGTATTTTCTACACGTTTTGCTTTTCTTAGCTGAACATTTTATTTATTTATTTATTTATTTACTTATTTATTTATATTCCGCTCTTCTCACCCCGAAGGGGACTCAGAGCGGATTACAGTACACATACTTGCAGACAATCCCTGCAGTTCAACATATGACATATAAACATGTGACATTTATCACAGTACAGTACAGTACATACATTTTTGACGTGTAATACATATATAGACAAACAGAGGCAAACTTTCTGGCCACCAGGGGAGCAAATTGTTTTCTCTGTCTCTTTGAAAGCACTCCATTTTTTGCCAAACAAAATGATAGAAGGGGAGTTGGAGAATAAATTAACAGTGTATCAGAAATGTGATACTATGAATTCAAGCAAAATCTAATTAATTTATTTTTGGTAGGTCATTGTGTATCCTCCAAGCGGCCCTTATCCACCTGAGGTAAGTGCCTTTTTCTTTTTAAAAAATATTTGAAATGTTGTGCTTTGAACTATAATATAGCTGTGAGCAAATACTTGATATGAGAAAACAGTGTCCTAAATATCTTAAAAGAAGTGGCCTATGAAATGAATTTGTCACCTTATCAGATAGAAATGCTTTTGTTATTCTATAGTTTTCTGCTAAATTAATAAATCTTTTCTGTTTGTTTGTTTTTTTACAGCGCTCCACATACACATCGGTAAGGATTCTTTTAGTTTACATGTTCTGTCTTGAAGCACATCTTAAACCACGTATGGGCAGCCTTCACTTTTCAGACGTTGCTGGACTACAACTCCCATCAGCCCTAGCAGTAACTTAAGAACCACACATTGTCTGCCCCATATATCAAACCAAGCCGTATGAGTGATTTTCTAGACATGCAAGTTATTTTAAGAGAGAGCCATGTCTCCAATTGTATTTCCCAAACATTATCACGGTATTGATTTTTGTGCAAACAGAATGTTTTCTTATTCCTTTATAGCACCTTGGCAACTCCAAATACAAGCATATTCAGGTAAGCAAGCTGCCTCTGCTTTATTTGAATTAAATTTTGAACTTTTAGAGTGGAACACCACATAGAATATTTTTTAAATGAAGAATGGAGGAAAATTTGGAATGGTTACCTTGGAGCATGTGCTCAAAACTCTTCATTTTAGGGCAAAAGCAAAATATCTAGGATGAAATGGCTACATGATATTACCTTGCAAATATTTTATTTTATATGTTAGTTGTTCAGGTCCATTACTAGCATGAATAAACACTATATGAAAAATAGCAATGAGAGATATGTCCGACAGCTCTCTTTGATTACATTATGTAACAAAATTCCTGCTTTGAAAGTATCATTCCTGTTTAATTGTGTGGTACTTACCGTATATACTCGAATATAAGCCTAGTTTTCCAGCCCCCTTTTTAGGCTGAAAATGCTCCCCTTGGCTTATACCCGAGCCAAGGTTATTTATTATTTTACTCTGTTATTAGTATTAATTTTATTACATTTATTTACTCTTTATTATTACATTTACACTATTTTATTCTATTATAATTTTTATTACATTTATTTACTCTGTTTATTATTACATTTATATTATTTTACTCTATTATTATTTTATTACATTTATTTACTCTATTATTACATTTCCATTATTTTACTTTATTATTTTTTACATTTATTATATTACTCTATTTATTATTACATTTATTATTTTGCCCTATTTATTATTGTTATTATTACATTCCCATATTGTACTCTTATTATTATTACATTGATGATCTTACTCTATCATTATTGGAAGGATATGTAAGCACATTTACATAGAAGGAGGTTAGAATAATGGTTTAATCAGAGTTGGACAGTCTTATCTTAAATTACAGTTTTATGTAAATTTTCCAAAACATTTCACCTCCTGATGCCTCTATTAATGTAATTTTATTATCTATTTTTATTTTGAAGTTGACTCACAGCTGCTGCATTTCCCACCCTCGGCTTATAATCGAGTCAATACGTCTTCCCAGTTTTTTTGTGGAAAAATTAGGTGCCTCGGCTTATATTTGGGTCGGCTTATATTCGAGTATATACGATACTTTGAAAGTAGTTATACTTCAGAAACTTCATTTTTGTGGTTGCCACAAACTAGGTTGACTTGGTGGAGACTCAATGAGATATTCATTGAAAAATTATACCAAATTTGCTACAGGTTGTCCCCCAAAAACAAAATCTGTAACTGATTGCAGTTATCAGCAAATGCTGCACCCACAGATGTATGAATTGCCTTTGCTGTTTAACTATTGAGGTACAGTGGAGTCTATGTAATCATGTTTATTTAAGTCAGGAAGTAATATGTTCCTTGGAAGTATTCAACACGCAGGGCCGGGCTAAGATAATTTAAAATGGTACGCGAATATTATTTTGGCGCCCCCTCGCTCTCCGGCCTCGTGGCCGGAAATTGAGGAGGAGGATTTTGTGGCCAGGGGCGCAAACTAAGCGCCTGCAGAGGGCGCTATATATTCAGGGGCGCATCGGCCGCCAAGCACCCCTCTCAGTCTCCGGCCCCGTGGAAGGCGGCCCACCCACGCCGCACCAAATGCGTGGAGTCTCCGCCTTTGTGAAGCCACTGTGGGCGGCTCTGGCCTGCTCGCGCCATATTTGGTGCAGCGCGGGCGGGCCGACTTCCACGGGGCCGGAGACTGAGAAGGGTGCTTGGCGGCCGATGCACCCCTGAATATATGGCGCCCCCCTGCAGGTGCTTAGTTTGCATAATGTAAGATCCGGCCCTGTCGACACCAACAACAACAGATAACAGAAGCCATTCATATGATATGTCATATTTCACACTTGGGGGGTCTCAGGAGACTTTTGAAGTAGTGGGGGCAATGCAGAACAAGAGACAATAATTTTATGAGCAGAGTCTAAGTAAGCATAGCAGGTATTTCCTTAAGGCAAGGACTCATGTCCATGAAAATAATTATCTCTGGTTCTTTTGCAGAGTACTAAATACAGTGAGAAAATACAGTCTCAGGTATGATTGGTTTGTTCTTTTCTACCACAGGACCTTTCCTTTAACTTTCTCTAAATGTATAATACCAAGAATATTCCCCATAAAATCATAGTCCCCATAAAATACAGATAAAGGGGGGAATTATACATCAAATAATTCATTGTTGTTACAACCCATATAACTGTGACAATTGAAACCATGCTGGAGGTGATCCTTGGTCACTTCTGAACAGATCATGTAATAACTTTTTCGCATTCTCTTCACCCCATAAATAATAACATGCCTTTCTGAATGGCTGCAGGGCATTTCAATAACCGTTATATTGACTGGGGAATTTTTAAAATTTTTATTGCAGGGGCCAGGCTCCCAAGGTGGTGTCCGTATTACCGTTCAGGTAACTATTGTTTCATCTAATTCATCAAAACGATAGTAATTATGTGTACTGGTTATGTGGTGTCCAGGATTGCCCTGAATGCCCCACGCTCAGATTATTCTTATTGTATTTATATAAAATACACATGTTAAAATTTATTTTTATTCATTCATTTTTATTTATATATAAGTTAAGAACATTAAAAAATAATATATTTGAAGAATAATGTAAAGTGCCGAACCTTTGGGTACTGGTTGTGGGGGGTCGGGAGCAGGTCAGGGTTTTGCCCTCCCTTCTGCTCGAGATCCCCGTGTACAACTGGTTGATACAGAATGCTGGACTTGGGCTGAGGTCCGATTCAGCATGGCTCTTCTTATGTTCTTATGTTCTTTGAGAATGCATTGCTTTTTTCAAGCAACAGAAAGGCAAAGTATAGGGTTATATATTAATTTGATATTATTGTATTGTGATTGTTGATGTCTTTTGTCTGTACTTTATGTGGTTTATGGCACTATTGTGTGCTGTCTGTAAGCCGCTCCGAGTACTTCCGGGGAGATGGTGGCGGGATATAAATAAAGTGTTATTATTATTATTATTATTGCAATTTAAATATGTTTTTCTTTTGTAATGTTTTGCATTCATTCTCTTCCCATTAGACTGGTCAGCCTGGGCAGATCTGTGATAAGGTAAACATTGTCTTAGCATTAAGTTGGCTGTATTTTCATAAAACTACTGAACAAAATATTGAAGCTGTATCACAATTTTTAAAAATATTTCTAGCTATCAATTTTTTGCCAAAAGATAATATACCTCGAAGTGACAGAATTAGACATTTCTTATTTCCTCTGAGTAAGAGAACAAGCTGAGTTCAGCTAACTTATATTATTGCATAATGTTTTGGGTGCAACTAGGTGGATTTACCAAACATCATGTAAAAAAAGGTGTAGCTAACTGGTTTTGCTACTATTTTAACTATCATGGCTCCATCTTACATAATGCTGTGACTTGGGTGCTATAAGACAGCACACTAAAGGGCTCCAGCACATAATCCTAAATATGACACAAAACCACAAATTCCACGATTCTATAGTGTGACTTCCCAGCAAAATGTCAACAAGGTATAGAAATGAATTTGTGCGAAAAGAATATAAGGTTGTCCACAAAAAACCCTTCTTTTTTGCATAGAAAACGTGAAAGTGGCAGGTTCAGACTTGAGGCTCCTTTGGAAAAAGATATACTTGGTTCCCTTTTTTTTATGTAGCCCCAATAGCTGGGTTAACAGTAGCTGCTGCTGCTGCCTCCTCTGGGGCTAGATCTACACTGCCTTATCATCCAGTTTCTGGATCCAGTTTCTGGATTATATGAGTCTACACTACCATACGATCCAGTTCAAAGCAGATAATCTGAAATCAGAAATTGGATTATAGGGGCTACGGTGGCACAACGGGTTAAACTGCTGAGCTGCTGAACTTGCTGATTGGAAGGCTGGCCGTTTGAATCCGCAGGACAAGATCAGCTCCTGATGTTAGCCCCAGCTTCTGCCAACCTAGCAGTTGGAAAACATGCAAATGTCAACAAATCAATAGTTACTGCCTTGGCGCTCCATGCAGGCATGCTGACCACATGACTTAGGAGGTGTCTACGGACAACACAAGCTCTTCAGCTTAGTAATGGAAATGAGCACTACCCCCAGAGCTGTTGATGAGCACCATCCCCCAGAGCCAGAGATTAAATTTGTGTGTTGCTGTTTTTATTTATTTATTTATTTATTTATTTATTTACAGTATTTATATTCCTCCCTTCTCACCCTACAGGGGGACTCAGGGCGGATTACAATGTACTCATATATGGCAAACATTCAATGCCATAGACACACCACACATATAGACAGACAGTCAGAGGCTATTTAACTTTTTTCTTGCCACCATGGGAGCTGTCGCTTCACCATCCATCTGCGACACTGATAAAGTACTTTCTGCATTCCCCGCATGCTTTTTGCTGGAGATTTTGTATGGCCTCCTAAATTTGTTAAGTTAGACTCCCCACACATAGGTGATACCTAAATTTCCTACTTGACAGATGCAACATCCCTCCTGACATTCAGGAAAAAAGTAAAAGCCTGGCTATGGGACCAGGCATTTGCACATTAGCACAAGGCAGCATTTTAGATTGGATTTTAATGGAAATTGATGAACAGGGCTCAATGCTTTTTATGGACGGAACACTGTTTTTAACATAAATGAATGTGTAGGATATGTTAATGTAATTGTATTTTAATTGTATTTTATTGTTGAATGTTGGGGGTTTTATACTGTATTTTACTGTGTGGGCATCAAATTGTGCCTTTTTGGAAGCCGCTCTCAGCCCCCCCCCCCCCTGGGGGGGGGGTTGAGAAGAGTGGGGTAAAATGCCCAAATAAATAAATAAATAAATAAATAAATAAATTGTCTTTCGGGTTGCAAAGGTCGACAACAAGCTACACAAAATTGGCCGGAAGCTCACTCAAACCCGTGCTGGCTTTGATCTTATTTATTATTTATTTATTTATTTATTGCGATTTCTACGCCGCCGACTCCCAAGGGCTCGCGCGGCGGCTCACAAAACCACTGGCCCGTGCCAGGGGAACAGTATAAAAACAAAGTACAAGTAAAACAATTTAAAACAAACAATACAATTAAACAGTTAAAACAGATTAAAATGGCAGATTAAAACAGCGGTGTAGGGGCCTACTCCCAAAGGCCTGCCTAAACAGATGGGTTTTGCAGGCCCGTCTGAAGGGGAGCAGGTCCTCAGGGCTCTGGCCTCAGCCGGGAGGGCGTTCCCATAGCGTAGGAGCTATCACTGAGAACGCCCCGGCGAGTAGATGTTAGACGGGCTGTTTTGGCAGATGGGACTGCCAACAGGTTGGTCTCTTCAGACCGCAGTGATCTCGGTGGACAATATAGGGCAAGACGGTCCTCAGATACGCTGGCCCCAGGCCGTGAATGGCCTTAAAGGTAAGAACCAGCACTTTGAAGGCGACCCGGTGCTCAATAGGCAGCCAGTGCAGATCCCGCAAGATTGGAGTTATTCGCAACCTGCTGGGGCCCCAGACAGGAGCCGGGCGGCGGTGTTCTGCACCAGCTTGAGCTTCCGGATCGACGACATAGGCAGGCCAACGTAAAGCGCGTTACAGTAGTCCAGTCTCGAGATGACCGTGGCTTGGATCACCGTGGCCAGGTCATTCCGGGAGAGATAGGGGGCCAACCTCCTCGCCTGGCGGAGGTGAAAGAAGGCAGTTTTGCTGGCCATGGAGACCTGGGCCTCCATGGTCAGCTGGGCGCCCAGGTGGACGCCCAGGCTTTTCACTGACGGCGCTGGTTGTAGTGCCGCACCGTCCAGGGTCGGAAGCCGGGCACCCATCCCGCCCGGGTGGCCCAGCCACAAGATCTCCGTCTCGGATTCACCCTCAACCTACTGGCTCGCAGCCATCCAGTTACGGCTTCAAGGCAGTGCTGGAAATTATCGGGACGGACTCCGGCCTGCCCCCCATCCTCAGAATGAGCTGAGTGTCATCGGCATATTGATGACAGGTCAGCCCATAACTCCGCACCAGCTGTGCAAGCGGCTGCATGTAGATGTTAAATAACAGAGGGGAGAGGATGGCCCCTGAGGAACCTCCCGCAAGTCAGTGGGGAGCCCTCGGAGACCACCCCACCCCTCCTCACACGCTGAGACCGCTGGCGGAGAAAGGAGGCCAGCCATTTAAGGGCTGTCCCCTCACTCCAGCCATGGCCAGGCGGTGGATCAAAAGATTGTGGTCGACCGTGTCAAACGCTGCCGTGAGGTCCAATAACACGAGCAGCGCAGACCCGCCTTGGTCGAGCTGGCAGCGGAGTTGATCTGTGATGGAGACCAGGACCGTCTCCGTCCCATGCCCCGAACGGAAGCCGGACTGGAAGGGGTCAAGCCATGTTGCATCATCCAAGAAGGACTGCAACTGCTCCATTATTGCCCTCTCAACTACCTTGCCCAGGTACGGAAGATTCGACACTGGGCGGTAGTTGGAGGGAACCGCAGGGTCCAATGATGGTTTCTTCAGTAATGGAGCCACCACCGCCTCTTTCAAGCACTCTGGAAAAACCCCTTGCTCAAGGGAGCTATTAATGATCTTCAACAGAGGCCCACGTAGCCCCTCCAGGCAAGATCTAACAAGCCAGGAGGGGCACGGGTCGAGGGAGCAGGTGGTAGGGCGAGCTGCAGTTACTATCTTGTCAACAGCATCTGCGTCCAGTGGCCGAAGCCGGTCGAGGGTGGGCCCGGCGGAGGGCCACGGAGTCTCGAGCTCTTTCACTGTATCAACTGTGGCAGGGAGGTCCCGGCGGAGGCTCAGTATCTTGTCTGCAAAAGCTCTGAAAAGCACCGGCGGTAAGGGCCTGATCGCTATTTTTGGGACAGTAGGGACCGTCGTCAAGACCGAATCACCTTAAACAGTTGGGCCGGGCGTGAGCCTGCAGACGCTATCAAGGCAGAGAAGTATTCATTTTTGGTTGCCTTGACAGCATGCTCATAAGTCTCCTTTAACAGCTTATAAGCTGATGCTGAGGCTTCGCGTCACGGAGCTTCCGCCACTCGCCAAGCCGTCTCCTTTCTCGCTTCATGGTCCTGAGATCCCCTGTATACCAGGGGGACCGATGATTGCGGGGTCGGAGAGGGC
Organism: Anolis apletophallus; assembly: GCA_030556195.1. Classification (NCBI taxonomy): domain Eukaryota; kingdom Metazoa; phylum Chordata; class Lepidosauria; order Squamata; family Anolidae; genus Anolis; species Anolis apletophallus. Next base: position 125,582,359 of record JARBWK010000005.1, read on the forward strand.
GCCTAGGAGCAATCTCGTCGAGGGCTCTGGCTAGTGATGTATTCCAAGCCTGGACAAGCTCCTCGACTGAGACGCTGGTAGACTCCAGATCCCTTAGAGCATTCAGGAACCCATCAGGTTCCATAAGTCTCTTTGGGCGAACCATAATCCGCTCAGCGCCCTTGCATGGGGGAGGCGGTTGCTCAACCCGGATCCTTAGAGCACAGTGGTCCGACCATGGAACCTCTATTACGGAGGCTAGGTCCACTTGAACCCCTGCACTGAACACCAAGTCGAGGGTGTGTCCGGCCGAGTGTGTGGGTCCCGAGTTACATAGGGAGGCCCAATGTCGCCATGGTCGATATTAGGTCCGCGGTCGCAGAGGAGGCTGCATCGGCGTGACATTGAAGTCCCCAGAACAATAAGCCTGGGAAACCTCAATGCCCACTCCGACACAGTCTCCAGCAGCCGCGCCTGGCTTTCCGCCGGTGCGCTAGGCGCACGGTACACCAGCAAGATCGCCAGGCTCTCCGGGGACTCCCACACTAGACCGACACTCTCCAGCCCCGAGGTGACAAGTGCAGGGATCGCTCTAAGGTGTAATCCATCTCGGGAGAGTATTGCCACCCCCCCCCCCGTCCCTCGTTCCTATTCTGGTGCGCGGCAACGTAGCCAGGGGGGACCACTTCTTGGAGGCAGATGGAGTCGCTGTCCTGTAGCCAGGTTTCGGTAATACAAAACAGGTCCGCTTTGAGGTCTTCACAAAACTCCCTGACGGTGGCGGTCTTGTTTCGGACAGAGCGTGCGTTAACCAGCACCAGAGTGGAAGGTGGGAAAACTGGATGTCTACCAACAGCGTGTCTGGGGATAGGACGCAGGTCAGAGCCGGGCCGAGTCCGTCTGCGACTCGGGCCGGTTCTCGCCGTAACGTTAGCATTGGGCCTGCGCCTACCGTACTCACCCTGCCCCGAGATCACTGGGATATTCGACGGACCTGCTTGACAGGAACTGGCTTGGGATTCAACTTCCGGCACACCCGTGAAAGGGGAGGCCTGCGAGGGGTCTCGGGCACTCGTCACCAGTTGTGTTGGTAACTCCCTGGCCTCCAGCCCCCCATTCCCAATACAAGAAACTGATGCCCGATCCTTGGCAGTTGACACCCAACCAGCTGTGCCACAGTTCCGATTTTATTCTAGACATTATTCTATTAAATATTCTATTAAATATTAAATATTCTAGGCATTGAATATTTGCCTTGTGTTTGTATATGCTGGAATCCGCCCTGAGTCCCCTCAGAAAGATGGGGGGGGGGGAATACAAATAAAGTGTTGTTGTTGTTGTTATTTGGCAGTGTAGATAGGGCCAAAAGAGGAAAAGGAGGCTGGTGAATGAGTAGCACTACTTATAAGCTATACTCCTGGACTCCACTATTTAACTTGCAAATACCTCTTTCCCACCTCACTGAGTAAGAAATGCTAGAATGGTGAGCCTACACATAAATTGGTGTGACTCTACTTTCACCAATCAGATCAATTGTTGAAAGAAATATTATATATCAAGGTAACATATTCATTATCTGTTCCATAAGTAATTGTTTTGGGGTTTTCTTTTTTCTTTGCAGGCCTCATCCTCCTACAACAGCCAAGCCTGTAAAACGGTAAGCACATCCTTGTAACTGTAACCATTACCCTTTAAAGAATCTGTCAGGAAATAAATGCACATATTTACTCAAGTCTAGTGAGCTTTCAAATATAATTTGATGTTTATTCATTCAGTCGCTTCCGACTCTTTGTGACCTCGTGGACCAGCCCACGGCAGAGCTCCCTGTCAGCCGTGGCCATCCCCAGTTCCTTAAAGGTCAAGCTAGTCACTTCAAGGATACCATCCATCCACCTTGCCCTTGGTTGGCCCCTCTTCCTTTTTCCTTCCTTTCCCCCCAGCATCATTGTCTCCTCCAAGCTTTCCTGTCTTCTCATGATGTGGCCAAAGTACTTCATCTTTGCCTCTAGTATCCTTCCCTCCAAAGAAGGTGAACCCGTCGAAGACGGAGATCCTGTGGCCCGGTCGCCCCGGGCTGGGTGGGTGCCGGTTGCCTACCCTGGATGGCGAGCAGCTTAGCCCGTCATCTTCGGTTAAGAGCTTAGGTGTTCAGTTGGACTCCCTGCTGACCATGGAGGCCCAGGTCTCCGCGGTCTGCAGGGGGTCCTTCTATCACCTGCGACAGGCTAGGCGACTGGCACCCTACCTGTCCGGGAATGACCTGGCGACGGTAATCCAAGCGACGGTCATCTCGAGACTAGACTACTGTAACGCCCTCTACGTTGGCCTTCCCCCCCGTCGACACTCCGGAAACTCAAGCTAGTGCAGAATGCCGCCGCCGCTGCTGACGGGTTCGTCAGTAAGGGAGCATATTACGCCCATTCTCCGGCAACTGCACTGGCTTCCTATTGAGTACCGAATTGTCTTCAAGGTGTTCGTACTGACCATTAAGGCCCTTCACGGCCTAGGGCCTGCATACCTGAGGGACCGCCTTACCCCGTATTTGCCCCCGAGATCACTGCGGTCAGACGAACAGAATCTGCTGGCCATTCCATCTGTCCGCTCCTGCCACCTATCCGCGACTCGACGGAGAGCTTTCTCAGCGGCAGCTCCAGTGCTGTGGAACTCTTTGCCGGACAGTGTTCGAGCCATTTTGGAACTAGTCCCTTTTAGAAGGGCTTGTAAGACCGCCCTCTTTGGACTAGCGTTCAATTAAACCCAAACGGATAGTATATTGTATACTCTCTGTACTCCTGCACCTCGTGATATGTTGAATTGTTTTAACCTGTTGTTATGTGTATTGTAGGGCTACATGTCTGTGACATGCTGCCCATGTGTATTTTTATTGTTATCCGCCCCGAGCCTGTAGGGTGGAGCGGAATACAAAACTGAAGAAATAAATAAATAAACAAATAAATAAATAAGAGCAGTCAGGTTTTATTTTCTGAAGTATGGACTGGTTGGATCTTCTCGCGGTCCAAGGCACTCTCAGAATTTTCCTCCTAACATCACAGTTCAAAAGCGTCTATCTTCCTTATGGTCCAGCTCTCACATCTATAGCTTACTACAGGGAACACCATTGCTTTAACTATGAGGATCTTCATTGCCAGTGTCATGTGCACCTCAATTTTGAGGTGTGCATTACAAAAAAAAGGATTTTCTTAAAAAGGAAGGATTCCCCTTTCTCTTTTATCTCTGAGACTGAACTGGAACATTTGTAGGATGCGTCCTTCACTTGGGAAGAAACCAGTTGCTGGCAGGTTTGAGGTGGCCGAGGGTTCCAGAATACCTTTAATTACACAGTTTAAGGGAATTCACTAAATAACTTACGGATCCTGCTTGAGAAGGCAATCTTCTAGATCAGGGGTCGGGAACCTTTTTTACTCAGACAGCCATGAAAGCAATATATTTGGAAATTTATTTCAGTGAGAGCCATATAATATATATAATATATTTTAAGACTGAATTGAACTAAATGTGAGTATATATGTACATATTATGAGAAAAGGATTCCCCCGGTAGACAGGCGGAACCCCCCCCCTGGCCCGCTCGCCTTGGAGGCCCCCCACTCACTTGTCAATACTTGGATCTCACCCCCCACCACACACACGGACACATGCACACAGGGGGACACCACAAGCCCCTTGGAGCAATAGGCCACGGCCCCCTCAGGCTCACCTCATGGGTGCGTGGAGTGGGCGAGGCCGCATGGAGCAGAGGCCCATGGAGGTGGGTTCTAACAGGCTAAGAGGCCGACTGACTGACTGAGTTCCACAAAGAGGCTCCCTCAGCTCAAGAAGGGTTGCTGCTGCCGGGACCTGGTTGCCGGGAACACTTCCCCTTCCAGGCCTGCCTCCGCACTCCACGGCCCTGATTCGGACTGACACAAAATAGAGCCAGGCATCTCCCCTCAGCTTAGTCCCGCCCACTGTCCTTCCCTCAGCCGTTTCCTGCCCATTTTGAGGTTAAGTCTTGGTCAATTTGGTTAGTGGAAGGAGTCATCCTTTTCCTTTTAGTGGAAGAAGTCGTCCTTTTCTCATTGTGCTGGGTCAGAGCGGCTTGCCTAGGACCAGATGCAATCATCAAAAGAGCCACACCTGGCTTGCGAGCCATAGGTTTCCGACCTCTGCTCTAGATTAAATGTGACTTTGAGCAGTCCTTGCCAGCCTACACTGGAGATAAAAGCTAGGAGTTATAATTCAGCAACATCTGCAGCACCATTCAGTTCCCATCTCTGAATTATAAATCTTTTTCCCCCATTCCTATGCCTCTCCTATAATAAAATTGTCAGAGGCCAGGCAAGTTCTGCAGAGAAACATCTGCAAAATCTAGGGTTGTGCTAAACAGTTAAGAGCTTCATCTTTCCCACAGGCTCCAATTTGACAGTGACAATCCCAATTAACTGTCTGTTGTCCCACCTTACCACCTCCCTTTGAAAAGTCCCAGTTTCTCTCCTTCTCCCCTTGCCCGGATTATCCATAAGGCCATCCTAGGCCATGGCCTAGGGCGGCAGCCATGAGAGGCGGCAGGTCCAGACCCCCAAAATTTTATTTTATTTTATTTTAAAAGAAGTTCGATCTTCGGGAGCTTCTGCGCCTGCGTGCCATCCATGCCCGCCCCGCACCACCTTCCCTTTCCTGCACTCCTCCTTGGCGTCCCCCGCACCTCGCGGCTCTGCGCGCCCCAGAGGCGGGGCTTCCCTTCCTCCTCCTCCGCGACGCCGGGCGCATGGCAAGGACGAGGAGGAGGAAGCCAGGCGCATGGCGAGCAGGAGGAAGAAGCAAGGGATGGCTCGCTTCCGGGGGCGAGCCATCCCTTGCTTCTTCCTCCTCCTCGCCATGTGCCCGGCTTCCTCCTCCTCCACGATGCCGGGCGCCCAGCGAGGAGGAGGAAGCTAGGCGCATGGCGAGCAAGAGGAGGAAGCAAGGGGTGGCTCACTTCCGGGGGCGAGCGAGCCCTTCCTTCCTTCTCCTCTTCGCCATGCTCCTGGCTTCCTCCTCCTCCGCAACACCGGGCGCGTGGCGAGGAGTCAAGGAAACCGGACGTGTGGCGAAGAGGAGGAGGAAGGGAAGGCTCGCCGCCAGGGTGCGCGGAGGAAGAAGGAGGCGCATGGAGCCACGAGGAGGTGGGGGGTGCGGTAGAGGTTTGGGGGCGTAATTTGAAAGTGTAGCCTAGGGCGCCAAAATTGCTTAATCCGGCCTGCTTTTCCCATTTCCCTCTTTTTGTGCTCCACTTTCTTCAGTTGCTGCAAATTGAAATCAAACTGCAAAATCAGTTAAGGCCCCTTCTCCACTACCCTATATCCCAGGATCTGATTCCAGTTTAAATTATTATCCCAGATTATATAGCAGTGGAGGCTCATGAAATCCAGTTCAAAGAAGATCATCTGAGATCAGATTCTGGGATATAGGGCAGCGTAGATCCAGCATAACTCAGCAGGAGGAGAAGGGAATAGGAGCCAAATATTCAAAACGATCTTAACAGATTAGAGAGATGGGCCAAAAATAACAAAATAAAGTTCGATAGGGACAAAGGCAAGATACTCCACTTAAGCAGAAAAAAATGAAATGCAAAGATACAGAATGGGGGACGCATGGCTTGAGAGCAGTACGTGTGAAAAAGATCTTGTGGACAAGTTAAACATGAGCCAACAATGTCAAGCGGCAGCAAAAAAAAACCCAACAGGATTTTGGCCTGCATCAATAGGAGTATAGTGTCTAGATCCAGGGATGTCATGCCATCCCTCTATTCTGCCTTGGTTAGCCCACATCAGGAACACCGTGTCCAATTCTAGGCACCACAATTCAAGAGAGATATTGACAAGCTGGAATGTGTCCAGAGGAAGGCGATTAAAATGATCAAGGGTCTGGAAAACAAGCCCTATGAGGAGCGGTTTAAAGAGCTGGGCATGTTTAGCCTGCAGAAGAGAATACTGAGAGGAGACATGATGGCCATGTATAAAGATGTGAGGGGAAGTCATAGGGAGGAGGGAGCAAGCTTGTTTGCTGCTGCTCTGGAGACTAGGACGTGGAGCAACGGCTTCAAATTACAGGAAAGGAGATTCCACCTGAACATTAGGAAGAACTTCCTAATTGTGTGAGCTGTTCAACAGTGGAACTCTCTGCTCCGGAGTGTGATGGAGGCTCCTTCTTTGGAAGCTTTTAAACAGAGGCTAAATGGCCATCAATCGGGTTTGCTTTGAATGCGATAGTCCTGCTTCTTGGCAGGGGGTTGGACTGGATGGCCCATGAAGACTCTTCCAACTCTATGATTCTATGATTCTTCTCCTTTGCAGTAGGCTTAGGCTAAAGCAACCTGTTTCCAGCCACTCCTAACTTGTGTGTTCTTCTTCCTGAACAACTTTCTCCTTCTTGACCACACTCTGATGTTGCTTAGCCCCATCTTTCCTCTGTATTCTTGTTTTCATCTGGGAACTGCAGTCTGGGGAAGTGTGTTAGGTTCTCTTGGAATTAGGAGGGCGGGTAAATAAGTCTGTGACTTTTTGAATGAAACACAAGTTTTTGGATTTTAAAAAATCCTTTTATTTTTCAACGTAGTCTCCTTTGAGCTCTATACACTTTGTACAACGTTTCTCCAATTTTTTTTATCCCTTCCAAAAAATAAGATTTGTTGAGGTCATCAAAATAGGTATTTGTTTGTGAGATGATTTCATCGTTGGAGTCAAATCTCTTTCCGCTGAGCCATGTATTCAGGTTTGGAAACAAGAAATAGTCACTCGGGGCTAAATCTGGAGAATAGGGCAGATGAGGGAGCAATTTGTATCCCAATTTTTGGATTGTTGCCATGGAAACTGCACATGTGTGCACCCTTGCATTGTGTGCACCCTTGCATTGTCCTGGTCCCATCTTGCGGAAAGCTTTCTCATACCCAATTGATCATTAAAAATGGAAACCACTGAGCCATGTGAGATGCTTATGGCTTCCACAATCTCTCGCACTTCCAATCTCCGATCGGCCAACACCATATTGTGGTTTTTTTCAATTGTTTCGGGTGTTGAGACCTCAACTGGGCATCCAGAACGTTCGGCATCTTCCGTGCTTGTACAGCCACAACAAAATTCAGTAAACCACTTTTTTACCATTGAAATTGATGGTGCAGAGTCCCCATAATATTTATCAAGCTTAGCCTTGGTTTGAGTGATGGCTTTTTTCTGCAAAAAAATAATGCTTAATGAGCACCCAAAATTCACTTTTTTCCATTTTCTCCTCAAATCACGCGGTAGTCTGCTCTCAATGGCTGTCAAACACAAACTAAATGACACAGCTTGTTCAAATTTTGACAGGACTCAACTTGACAGATGCCTGTTGACAGGAGCAGTGTTGCCCTTTCAGTTAAGAGGCGGGAAATTCAAAAAGTCATGGACTTAATGAGCTGCCCTCGTAAAACGAAGACTAGCCATTTCCAGTTTTGGTCACACCATCATCAAAAAAAGAGAAAATGTACTGCACATGTTTATATAACTGTGATTTGCTGTTTTGAAATGTTAATTTTCTGCTTTTTTTACAGAGCATACAGTCTGTTTCATCGCAGAGCAGTAGTTCTTACGGTTCTCAGGTAAATTAATAGCATGATGCTGGTTTCACTAGAATTTCACAGAAACCGTCCTTGCTACTTTAGTTTCACAGGACCAGCGACACAATAAGTCCCTCCCATGCTCTGATTGTGAATGGAATCGAAGCTCACGTAGGAAGAAACGGATGATGTCCCTCCTTCCCATTATTTTGGTTTCTGGGAGAGGCAAAACAAGCCGGTGAACAAGCCTCGTGTAGAACCCTCCCATGTCCTAGTTTCTTCAGAGGTGTAGGTTTCTCTTCCACAAGTTCGTAAATCCACAAGTACGCGTGTACAGCTGTTAGCACTAACACATGGTATCATTTCCAAAGAGCCCCAATCACACAGATCAAATTCTAAGTAAGAAGGGTATCTAGTCGCCTGCTTCTGCCACAACAGCTGATAAGTGTGATTAATCTTTTTTTTTTGTAGATCCATCCAGATTAATGTTGCATGCTAGACAATTCCACAAGCACCTCTCCCGGTCTAATTCTAAAAAAATAGAATAATAACGTAATTATTAGAATTAGAATAATAACTGTTTTCATGGCGTTATGTTTTATTGTGATATGCTTCTATTTGGCTTGGTTTTGTTTTCATTTTATTGCATTATGTTTTAAATCTGTGCTCTCTGGGCTTGTCCCTTTGTAAGCTGCCCCAAGTCCCTTTGGTGAGATGGACATGGGGTATAAAAATTAATTAATTAATTAATTAATGACCAAATATGCTGCCCTTTCATGACTTCAAAAATGTCATTGTTTCTTGCTGCCTAATGATAGGTCACGCTTTGCTGGACTCGATAACTATGGTTCCTTCTACACTGCTATATAAAATCCAGATTATCTACTTTGAACTGGATTATATAGCAGTGTAGACTCATATAATCCTGTTCAAAGCAAATGCTGTGGATTAGAATGTTTCCAATACGCTGATGACACCCAGCTTCTCTTAAAACTAGAACCTGGAACAACTTCAGTACCGGATAACTTCACCCGGTGTCTTGGAGCGGTGACAAGATGGCTACGTGCCCATAAATTGAAAGTAAATCCCGCAAAAACTGAAATCTTGTGGCCTGGCTGCCCATCAGAATTGGTCAATCTATTACCATCTTTTGAAGGGGAACCGTTAGTTCCATCCCCCCACTGTGAAGAGTCTCGATGTTATCCTGGATTTCAAAATAACAATGGAAGCCCAGTTTGCCTCCACTAGTAAAAGAGCCTTCTTTCATCTACGCCAAGCGAGGCAGTTGGCGCCTTATTTACCAACAGAGGCGCTAGCTATGGTAATCCATGCCACGGTTACGTCGAGGCTGGATTACTGCAATGCATTGTATGTGGCCTTACCTCGAAGAGCAATTCGCAAGATCCAAATTGTGCAAAATGCAGCTGCTAGACTCCTCACAAGGACATCAATGAGGTGCCATATAACGTCGTGCCTGCAGCGCTTACATTGGCTGCCGGTTGAACACAGAGTCTTCTATAAGACTCTGGTCCTAGCATTCAAGGCCTTTCGAGGTCAGGGTCCTTCATATCTGAGAGACCGTTTAATGCCACTCCACCACCAGAGACTGCCACGGTCAGCTCATGAGAATCTTCTCTATGTCCCTGGCCCTAGAGAGGTTCGTTTGGAGTCCACAAGACAGAGATCCTTCTCAATCGCAGCCCCAATCTTGTGGAACTCCCTACCGCCAGACCAAAGAGCCACTCCTAGATATTCCTCTATTGTGATGTTTGGGAAGTCAGCTTTCCCTCTCAGAAATTGTCTAGTTATTTTTAAATTAAAAGTTCTTCCTTTTTTTAAAAAAAAAGTAGTTTCAATTAAAATAAAAATGTTTTTAAAATCCTGCACTTAATAATCGGCCTTTTTTGTTTTGCAGCAGGGTGGATCCTCTGTTATAGTTACCAGCGGTGGATCCTCTCCTTCAGGCAGTGGAACCAAAATTGTATTTGGTGGCCGTGGACCGTCTTCTTCAGTCGGTAGCAGTGGATCCTCTACATATGGCAGCACGAGCGGATCCTCCTCTTCAGGTGGTGGCAACGGAATCTCTATCATAGTTGGCGGAAAGCCATCTTCTTCAGGGAGCAGCAGCGGATCATCTTCTACCTTCGGCGGCAGCAGCAGCAGCAGCAGCAGTGGATCATCTTACACATATGGTGGCAGCAGCAGTGGATCATCAGGTTCAAGTGGCAGTCGCCCTTGTGGTCAGGTTAGAATCATTTACCACAATCACAAATCAGGGTCAGAACCATTATTTTTGTAAGTGGGTTAGATCTTATAATTGTAAGGAAAGAATTCTTAAATTTTCTCTAGTTTGTGTAGACAAAGTTATACAATAGTAGAAAGACTGGTTTAATGTAACAGAGGAACAGTTTGTCATAAACCTTGCCATGTTTTAGCACAATGAAGTAGAATTTCAGTAAGCCCAATGCCTCTTTTCCAATAGGACTGCAAGGAGATCAGGTGCTCCTCTTTCTCTTTTATATTAATTTCAACTTAGTGTGTCATCTGAACCTTAAACCATGGCTCAAGCTGAGTTGTTTGAACAAACATACCGCGTTATCATACTTGGCAGTTATGCCATCATAGCAATACATTAGTCCCACTTCTACCTCAGGCCCCTTCTATACTGCCATATAAAATCCAGATTATCTTCTTTGAATTGGATTATATGGCAGTGTACACTCATATAATCCAGTTCAAAGATGATAATGTGAATTATCTGCTTTGATAATCTGGATTATATGTCAGTGTAGAAGGTGCCTCAGTCTTATCATGTAATGCCATTGCTGTACAGGCCTGTTGTTTTCCAATGTCATTTATTTATTTATTTTAGATTTTGCTCTTCTCACCCTGAAGGGCACTCAGAGCAGATCACAGAACACATAAACGGCAAACATTCAATGCCATTATACACTGACAAGACAAACAATTGTACATAGAGGTGCATACAGGCTTTCCCATCTTCTGCATCTTTGAGGCTGTGCTCGGTTCTGGCCACAAGGGAGTGCTGTCGCTCCATGTTCCCTGCCGAAAAGCTTTGCTCATAAATTTCCTCCCTGATCGACTCGCTGGCATTTTTCTGGCATTTCCTTATGGGTGCCTTAAATATCTCCCCGCTGAAGCAGTATCTATTTATTACTGTTTTCGAAACTGCTAGGTAGGCAGAAGCTGGGCTAAAGACCAGGAGCTCACCTTGACTCGGGCGTCAAACTGTCAACCTTTTGGTTGGCAAGATTTACTGCAGCTGTGCTAAAGCCCTGTGTGAAAGCTATTTGCATGCTTTCTGCTTACCACAATGTACTCGTCAGAATTTGGATTTGTATACAAAATATTTCATTGAAAATCAATATAATATTTAAGTGCCAATAACCCATATTTATCCTTCTTGAAGAACACAGAGTAATTTTTAAAAAGCGTACGAAGTCCAGTAAATATTTACTGATTTCTAAACTTGAAAGCAACTGTCCTGTTAGTAGTATTTTCATGGATTTAAATAAGCCATTTTCACCAGTGTTAACATTGCAGGAATTAAAATTTGTCGAGAAATGAAGATATGCTTACATTTTTCAAAGAAAATAAACCATAATTTCTTTCCCTCTCCCGCTCCAGATAAATACAAACAGTGGCAGCAGTCCGTGTAATCCGGTAAGTTGTCTTTCTTGAAATTCTCTGAAAATCTCTTTCGTAGTAGAGCCTATTTTATTTATTTATTTATTTATTTATTTACAGTATTTATATTCCACCCTCCTCACCCTAAAGAAGACTTAGGGTTAATCACAGAACACATATATGGCTAACATTCAATGCTGTTTTTACACTGGCAAGACAAACAATTGTACATAGTTAGAGGTATGCTTTTTCGCAACTTCAGCATCTTGGAGGCTTGTGCTCGGTTCCGGCCATGGTTCCAGCTGCCCCATCTCCCTGACGAAGAGCTCTATTTATAAACTTCCTCCTTGATCAAATCGCGGACATTTTTCTGGTGTTTTCTTACGGGTGCCTTAAATGCCTCCCTGCTTTTAAGCGATATCTATTTATCTACTCACACTTTGCTTTCGAACTGCTAGGTAGGCAGAAGTTAGAGCTCAAATAGTTAGACCTAAATAGCATAGATCCATTGAATAAATGACACTTGGTAAATCAATGAGTTGTATAATTTCAATTGACCCAAAGGGTGTCGTTTAAATTAGGACTAACAGTTGGAATTAATTATTGGTCTTCAAGGTGTTACCAAATTCTATGTGTTTAATTTGTTGACCTGTTTTAGTCGTAGTAAAGAGCGCTAGAAAACCTTACCAGGCCAATTAGATCTATAGACACAGATGATCAAGATGGTTTTAAACATTGTATTTTTAAATGTTTTCAATGTTTATGTATGCATATAATGAATACATGTTCCGCCATTGAATGTTTGCCATTTGTATGTTGTGCTCTGTCCTGAGTTCCTTTCAGGGTGAGAAGGGCGGAATATAAATACTGGAAATAAATAAATAATAGTATAGGCACTTTGATTTTGTTACAGGTGACTGATTACCTAAAATGTTGGGTTTTTTTATTTGCAGGGTGGATCATCGCAACAAAACTATGGAAGCAGCCAGGTATAGCAGACTTTTGTATGGGTCAAACTTACTATGGATCAAAGTCTCATACTACCGCCTCACTCTCATTCCTCTGGAAAGTAAATGCCATTACAAGGCATGAATTACAGCTTGGTTTGTGTGTATATATGCTTTCAAGGTGCATGCATACTGACTTATGACAACCGCAGGTTAAACCCTGTGCCGGCAGAATTGAAGACCGACAGGTCGCAGGTCCGAATCCAGGGAGAGCACGGATGAGCTCCCTCTATCAGTGTTTCCCAACCTTTTTTGAGCTGCGGCATTTTTTTTTACATTTACAATATCCTGGGGCACACCACCAACCAAAATGACACAAAATGACCCTCTAACACAGTAATACGTATAGTTAATATGTTTTTAAATGTATTTATACACTCAGTGTGAAACCTGGGCCTGTTTCGATGAACACAACATAGATATCCTGGCAGGAATGGCAGAAAGACACAAACTTCCCACACAGAACTCCCATAACTAAGAGAAAATGCTATAAGAGTTTGGTGGGCATTGACCTTGAGTTTTGGAGTTGTAGTTCACCTATATCCAGAGAGCACTGTGGACTGAAACAATGTTGGATCAGGACCAAACTTGACATGAATACTCAATATGCCCAAATATGAATGCAGATGGAGTTCAGGGGAAATAGACCTTGCCATTTGGGAGTTGTAGTTGCTGGGATTTATAGTTCCCCTACAATCAAAGAGCATTCTGAACCCCACCAATGATAGAACTGGGCCAAACTTCCCACACAGAACCCCCAGGTGGCTCCCTTCCTGAATGGCTCTCTCCCTCTTCCACACCAGAAGGGAAGGCACTCACTCGGTCTGCGGTTGCCTGCCTTCCTTCCTTCCTTCTTTCCTGCGCTTCGAAAGAAGAAGCTGGTGGGCCTGCCTCGGACTGCGCTCCTCACTTCCGCTTCCGTTCCCCGCCCTCCCTCAATTGGAGGCTGGCTGGGGAAACGGCCGAAGGAGGCGGCGCCTCGGCCCCTTCTTCTTTGCCGCTGCCCGGCCCTTCCTCCTCCCCCCCCCCCCAAGCAGTAGCAGCAGGAGTTCGGCAGGAGGGGGAAGAAAGAGGGGAAGAGTGGTTTTTCCGCGTCACACCAGGTGATTACTCACGGCACACTAGTGTGCCGCGGAACAGCGGTTGGGAAACACTGCCCTCTATCATCTCCAGCTCCTCATGCGGGGACATGAGATAAGCCTCCCACAAGGATGGTAACACTTTTTTAAAAAAAAAAACCAACCTCTGGGCGTCTCCTGGGCAACGTCCTTGCAGATGGCCAATTCTCTCACACCAGAAGCGACTTGCAGTTGCTCCTGACACTACAAAAAAGAGAGCATTTCATAAGGTTTCCTTAGGCAAAGAATAGTCAGAGGTGGTTTTGTAAGTTCCTTCCTCTGAAATATAGCCTACAGTACCTGGCGTTCATTGGCAGTCTCCCATCTTACCAAGACTGACCCTTCCAAGATCATACACATTTAGGGTATTTCAGCCATACATTTCAAGAACACAAATGTTTTCACCTCATTGAGGCCTTTTGTGATCTAAAATCCTGAACAACACTGCCCTCTGCTGTTTATTATATCTAGGGATCTGCGTAATAAAGCTATAAATGCCATTCTTTGATATTTTGCTTCCCTCTCCCAACTTAAAACTGTCTTTGTACAAATGCACAAAAGCAATCATTTTGTAATTTGTATGCAATCTTTTTACAGGGTGGACAGAGTGGATCATACGGTGGCAGCCAGTATGGACAGGTAAAAAAGCAGTGTGTGACTTATTAAACATGGCATATACAGAGCAATATAAAATAAAAATTGGTGAATCCCACTAATATGTGGTCTTTAAAGCAACTTTGTTGCCCTGTTGCAATATATTAAGTTTGCTCTGTTTGTCTACAGGGTGGGCAAAGTGGATCATACGGTGGCAGCAACCAAAATGGACAGGTAAAAATTATTTCCTAATGGAGAATATATTTAATAAATATCTCTCTCTCTCTCTCGGCATTACTTCGCGAACGAAGATTCAGGAAGGACTCATCCCACGCTTTTTACAAGCGCGTTGATGACTAAAAAGGCCAATCTGAGATAGGCAAGTTCGGTTGCAGAAAGCGCAGCAGAAAGTCTCCTTGGGTGATGTTTTTTCCAAGTTGCGGTTCTTTCTGCGTTGTCGTTTCTCTTCGAGACCCGTTCGGCGTGTCTTCTCGAAAGAGGCCGCAGCATTGTGGATAGTGCTTCTCCATGCCTCCCGATGTGAGGCCAGGGTGGACCATTGTTGGTGATCAATCTGGCCAAGCCTGAGATGTTGTTTCAGGGAGTCCTTATATCTCTTTTGGGGTGCGCCTCTCTTGCGCTGACCCGTGGCGAGTTCACCGTAGAGTAGTATCTTTGGGAGGCGGTGGTCCTCCATCCTAGAGACGTGTCCTGCCCAGCGCAGCTGTGTTCTCAATAGCATGGCCTCAATGCTGGTGATCCCTGCTTGCTCAAGGACAGCAACATTCGTCACATAGTCGGTCCAGTGTATATTTAGGATTGTGCGAAGACAGCGCTGATGAAAGCGCTCGAGGAGTCGTAGGTGTTGGCGATAGGTGACCCATGTTTCAGACCCATAGAGGAGAATGGACAGTATGATAGCTCTGTACACACTGATTTTGGTGCTTTGTCTCAGGTGCTTGTTGCTCCAGACTCTTTTGTGAAGCCTTCCGAATGCACTATATGCCTTTGATAATCTGTGATCTATCTCTTTGTCAATCTTGGCGTCTGAAGAGATGATGCTTCCCATATATTAATAAATATATGATGGTATTATGTAGTAGATGCAGAAGATTCCTATGTCTACATTAAGACACTACAGCACCGGGAATGTGGCACAGCTGGCTGGGTGTCAGCTGCATAAGATCTCTACGACCAGAAGGTCATGAGTTCGAGGCCTGCCCGGGTCGAGCTGGTCTCTCGACCTATTGTGTAGCCTGTTGTCGACTTTTGCAACCCGAAAGACAGTTGCATCTGTCAAGTAGGAAATTAAGGTACCACTTAGTGGGGAGGCTTAATTTAACTGATTTGCGAGGCCATTAAAAAAGATCTCCAGGAAACATGCTGAGGAATGAAGGAGTGCGACAGCTCCCCCTGGTGGCCAGATGTTAAAAAATTGCCTCTGTCTGTCTTGTGTGTTTGTGTGTCTAAATGTAATGTGTACATTGTAATCCGCCCTGAGTCCCCTGTGGGGTGAGAAGGGCGGAATAGAAATAAAGTAAATAAATAAATAAACAAACAATCTCCAGCCCTGTGCTGTTTAGTTAAAACCAAACATTTATTTTTCCTTGGCACTGGGATGAGAGTAACTTTGATACAGAATAGAGCTACACTTCCTTTCAAGCTCATTCCCCATCAAAGTTACTCTCATTCCAGTGCCAAGGAAAAATAAATGCTTGGTTTTAAATTATTTTAATGTGTTTTAACCGGTTTAAAACTTTTAACTTCTCAAACGGTTGTGTATAGTATTAATGTTCTCAAATGAATTTTATTGTTTACTTTATGTCAACATGATTCAACTGAGATCTTTAGATTAAGCGTGAAGTATACATATTTTAATACTTTTTAATAAGGATGAGCCAACTCCTTCCTCGGCACTGAACGTGCAATGAACATGTGATGAATACAGTAATGACGATGGGGTTCGTTCAGATAGTGGATTGGGCAAAAATGGACCTGATCCAGCTATAGAGACTGCTATGAAGCCCTGTGATAATTTACTTAAAGCAGGGCCGTAGCCAGGATTTTGATTCGGGGGGGGGGGGGAGGCTGAGTTTGATTCGGGGGGGGCTGAGACTGAGTGAAAGAGGGTCTACCCTAGCAAACCTTTTTTTATCATTATCCCAATACCCCCATGCAGAACACTACCGCCCGGCTCCTGTCTGGCACGCCAGCTGGCGCCCACATAACACCTGTTTTGCAGGATCTGCACTGGCTGCCAATTGAGCAACAGATCACCTTCAAAGTGTTGGTCCTCACCTTTAAGGCCTTACACGGCCTGGGGCCAGCGTATTTGAGGGACCGTCTCACCCCATACTGCCCTCCGAGATCACTTCGGTCTGAGGACTCCAATCTCCTGGAGATACCTTCAGCTAAACTCGCAAGGCTGACTGCTACCCGCCGGAGGGCGTTCTCTGTCATAGCACCTACGCTGTGGAACGCCCTCCCGGCCGGAACTCGGGCTATGAAGGACTTGCTCCCATTTAGACGGGCCTGTAAAACATACCTGTTTAAGCAGGCCTTTGGTGAGTAAGTCCTGCCCATGCCCCGCCATCTATTCGTTCTTCTGAGGATGATGTGCTGTTCATTGTTTTAACTGTGTTATTAATTACTGTACTGCTGTTGTTTTTAATTGTTTTTAACTGCTTATTGCCTGTATTTTACTGTGCCCTTCGGCTCCTGTAAGCCGCCGCGAGCCTCAGGGAGTCGGCGGCATAGAAGCCCGAATAATAAATAAATAAATAAATAAATATATTGAGCATGGTGATCAGATCATGATATGAATACACATAATACTTTAAATAATGTATCAGTAAGGCCTTCTCGCGGAGCACCCTGAGAATTTGGGGGGGGGTTAAAGCCCCTCAAACCCCCCCACCCCACCCCCCGGCTACATGCCTGACTTAAAGTAAAGCAAAATCAGATTAAACCTAAAAAACCTGGGAAATTCACCAGAAGTTTCTATGCATTGTGGAGACAGACAGTAGTTGACTCACAGTTCATCAGGATGTTTTAGCCAGTGTAGATAAGCCTCAAATCTAACCCTCCTGGTGTGTTTACATATGGCAATTCCCCCTTCCTCATAATATCACCCAGGAACCCCCTGTGGCGCAATGGGTTAAACCCTTGTGCCAGAAGGACTGAAGACCGACAGGTCACAGGTTTGAATCCGGGAAGTACACGGATGACCTCCCTCTTTCAGCTCCGGCTTCCAAAGGGGGGACATGAGAGAAGCCTCCCACAAGGATGGTAAAATGTCAGAACATCCTGGCGTCCCTTGGGCAACATCCTTGCAGATAGCCAATTCTCTTACACCAGAAGCGACTTGCAGTTTCTCAAGTTGCTCCTGGCACACACAAAAAAAATCACCCCTGGTAGTTTTATAACAAATTGAAATGCATCTTCAAAGGCATAGCACCTTGTCACTTGATACTTGAGCTCCATCCTAGGATGCTGCCAGGACAGAGCCCATCACATGTTGCAGGACTACTTCTGGTAGGGCTCCATCCTTCAAGTGTCCTAGGACAGAGCCCAGAAAACATGACAGGCTTCACGTGTTCTCATTGCTTAGGACGGGGCTGACGCAGGGGAAAGCCAAATAGTGCCACTCCCCCCCCCCAATGTGATGGGGGAAAGCAGTGATACAGGTGGTATGGGGCACAGGGCAATGGTTTCCCTCACTGTCCTACAGATTGGCCACGCTGCTCGGCGGATCCCTTTGCTATTGCCCACATTTGGGATCTCCGTGTGATGGGGTTCTAGGATAGTGAATCCAGAAGCTTTCAAATAAAATATAGTGTTTTGGCGGTTTTTTGCCTTTGCTTTTGGTTGCAACCATCATTGGAATTCAGCCCACAAGGCAGAGATGGGCACATCTAGGCCCTCCAGGGCAGGGGTCAGGAACCTTTTTGACTCAGAGAGCCATGAGAGCAAAATATTTGGAAATTTATTTCAGTGAGAGCCATATAATATGTATATAATATATTTTAAGACTGAATTCAACTAAATGTGAGTATATACGTACATACTATGAGAAAAGGATTCCCCCGGCAGAACGATGGGACACTTCAGACCTGGGTCTGCAAAAGGCATGCTCAAGAAGGAAGAGAAGACAGAAGGAAGGGGAAGAGAAAGAAAGAAAGAAAGAAAGAAAGAAAGGAAGGAAGGAGGGAGGGAGGGAGGGAGGGAGGGAGGGAGGGAGGGAGGGAGGGAGGGAGGGAGGGAGGGGAGAGAAAGAAAGAAAAGAAGAATAAACTATGGAAATGGAAGAAAAGAAAAGCAGGAGAGAGACAACGAGGGAAAAAGAAAGAAGGAAATGGGAAGGGAGGAAAGGAAAGGGTGAAAGATGAATCCCTGAATCTGGATTCATCTTTCAAGCTGAATCTTTCATCTTTCATCCTAGCCTCTGGGTATGGGTTTAGAAAACAGAGATTGGTTCTCAAACCTAGTAGATCGAAGTCTGGAAATAGTCTCCCTTATTTATTCTATCAAGAGAGCTAAAGAATAAAATAACTTGAAGACTATTCTATTCCTAAGTATAGAAAACAGCTAAGAATATAGATTTCTGGTACATTTTTTTTGAAAAACGAGGAATTGTTTTCTTTACAGGGTGGTCAGAGTGGATCATATGGAAGCAGCAATCAATATGGACAGGTAAAAACTTTACATATACATAGTATACATACATACATATATATATATACACACACACAGTATACATTATGTAGACTTTAGTAGACACAGAGTGATACAATTAAATTAGAGAATTTATAGTTATATGAAATCCTAAATTTGGAATATAACTTTTTGCAAATATATTAAAGTGATATTTTTGTGATAATATCTCTAATAGTGATGCTTTTGTAATGTTTCTGTACAGGGTGGACAGAGTGGGTCATATGGCGGAGGCGGCCGATATGGACAGGTAAACACACCTGTAATATATAATATACATGTAATGTAGAACAGTAATAGAAGTATGCATGGAAATTCAGATAATAAAATAAAAATATCATTTCCTGTCTCTTAATATGACAAGTAGCTTTATGAAATTAATATTCATGCAATTAATAGCTATATTATTTATACAGGGTAGCCAGAGCGGATCATACGGCAGCAATAGCCAATATGGGCAGGTAAAAATCTTTGTAATATATAATATGTATATACTCAATGCCATTGTAACAGAACATATACAGAGAGATGAAGAAATCAAAACTCAAATTAAAATGTCTGCTTATTTCTCCTTCTGAATCAAGAAAATTGCTTTATGCAGATATATTCAAGTGATCCTTTTGTAATCAAGGTGTGATTTCTTTACAGAGTGGATCATATGGTAGTAACAATCAGTATGGACAGGTAAAAAAACTTTTTCTTGTATAATATAATTTTAAATTATATGGGGAATTATAAATTTGCACTCTATTTGCATTGTAATATATGTATTTTATTTTATTTTAATCCTTGCACTTTGTATTTTAATATATGCATTTTGCAATGGTGAGTTTTAATGTATGTATTTTTGGTACGTATTTTATGATGATGTTTGTTGATTGTGCTGTGCCCTGCCTCAAGCCGTGAGGTAATAAATAAACAAATAAAAATTATATCTTTTTAATTTTTATTCATAAATGCCCTGGTAATAACCACAGTTATTCAAAGAGACATAGAAACAAAAATTAAAATGAGTATTCGTGTTTATTGCTCCTGCAAAATATATAAAATATTTTTGTGTGGATATATTATGGTGATCCCTTTGTAATTAATGTGTGATTTATTTACAGAGTGGATCGTATGGCAGTAACAGTCAGTATGGACAGGTAAAAGCTTTTTCTTATATACTATATATTTATACTTACACATGTGCATTGATAATAATCTTAGGGACACTGTACTGCAGTGGCTCCGCTTCTTCCTGGAAGATCACTTCCAGATGGTGATGCTGGGGGACACTTGCTCAGAGCCCTGCCCATTGACCTGTGCGGTCCCGCAAGATTCCATTATTTCCCCCATGTTTCCCAATATCTACATGAAACTGCTGGGTGAGGTCATCCGGAGTTTTGGAGTTGGGTGCCACCTCTATGCAGATGACACACAACACGACTACTCCTTTCCACCTCACTCCAAGGAAGCTTCCCTGGCAGCTGTGATGGACTGGATGAGGTTCAACAAGCTGAGGCTTAATTCAGACAAGACAGAGGTCCTCCTGGTCAGTCATGAGGCTGATCAGGGTATAGAGTGGCAACCTGTGCTCAATGGGGTTGCACTCCCCTTGAGGACACAGGTCCACACTCTGAGAGTTCTCCTGGATTCATCACTGATGCTTGAAGCTCAGGTGTCAGCAATGGCTGGGAGGGCCTTCACACAGCTAAAACTTGTGCGCCAGCTGCGACGGTATCTCGAAAAGCCTGACTTGGCCACAGTGGTTATATCCAGAATGGACTACTGTAATGCACTCTGCGTGGGGCTGCCTTTGCACCGGGACTGTGGCGCAGCTGGCTAGGAGTCAGCTGCATTAAAGATCACTACTGGCCGAAAGGTCGTGAATTCGAAGCCAGCCCAGGTCGAAGTGGGCTTCTGGCCAATTGTGTAGCTTGTTGTTGACCTTTGCAACCCAAAAGACAGTTACATCTGTCAAGTAGGAAATTTAGGTACCACCTATGTGTGGGGAGGCTAATTTAACAAAATTTATGAGGCCATAAAAAATCTCCAGCAAAAGCATGCGGGGAATGCAGACAGTACTTCATCAGTGTCGCAGATTGACGGTGAAGTGACAGCTCCCCTGGTGGCCAGAAGTTGGAATGTTAAATAGCCTCTGACTGTCTATATGTGTTGTGTGTCTATGGCATTGAATGTTTGCCATGTTTGTGTTCATTGTAATCCACCCCGAGATCCCTGCGGGGTGAGAAGGGCGGAATATAAATACTGTAAATAAATAAATAATAAATAAGATGGCTTGAAAGCTGCAGTTGGTGCAAAGATCGGCAGCCAGATTACTAACTGGGGGTAGTTATAGAGAGCATACCACGCCCCCATTAAAGCAGCTCAAACTGGCTTCCAATAAGCTTCCAGACCCAATTCAAAGTGCAGGTTATCACCTATAAAACCATATACGCTTCGGGTCCAACCTATCTCCGAGACCACATTTCTTTCTATGAACCAGCGTAGGCTTTGAGATCTCCCAGGGAGGCCGTTCTTTTGGTCCCACCACTGTCTCAAGCATGGTTGGTGGGGATGAGAGAGAGGACCTTCTCAGTGCCCCCCTCCCCCCCCTTGTTCACAGAGTCTCAGAAATAAAATTGAAATTAATATTCATGCTTATTTCTTCAGCAAAATATAGAAATATTTTTGTGCAGATATATTACGGTGATGCTTTTGTAATTAATATGTGATTCCTTTACAGGGTGGATCGTATGGTAGTAACAACCAATATGGACAGGTATTTTTTAAAATATACTATAGATATTTAATAAATGTCTTGGTAATACAAAAAACAAAATGCACATTTTTTGTTATTTCTCCTCTCAAATATAGAAAACATCTTGTGCAGTTATATTAAAATGATCTTTTTGTAAATCATATATGAGGACAGAATGAGTCATATGGTAGTAGCGGTCAACATGTAAAGAAATGTGTATGTTTAACAAATGCCTTGCTAAAAGACACACAAGTGCAGAAATAAAAATTAGTATTTATACACATTTCTCCCCCTGAAAATAGAAAATAGTTTTTGCTGATATATATTAAGTCGATCTTTTGTAATTCATACATAATTTCTGTACAGGGAGGACAGAGTGGCTCATATGGCGGCAGCAACCAATATGGAGGGGTAAGAAATATTTTACAATAAGAAGTATGTGTAATGTTACTATAGTTGTTGTGGAGAAGCTAGGGATTCCTAGGGTCCTTCCACACAGCCATATAACCTAGAACAGTGTTTCCCAACCTTTTTTGAGCCGCGGCCCACTTTTTACATTTGCAAAATCCTGGGGCACACCACCAACCAAAATGACACAAAATGACACTCTGACACACTAATATATATATAGGTAATATGTTTTAAAATGTATTTATACACTCAGTGTGAAACCTGGGCCTGTTTTAAAGAACACAACATAGATATGCCATCCTGCCATACCACTACCATTCTCCATGTACCAGCTATGTCTGGCTATGATTTTATGTGACTGTTTTAAGATGTAATTTTATGTGTTTTTAACCATGTGTTTTATATGCTGTTTTATATGCTGTTTTTATATGTTGTAAACCGCCCTGAGCCTCGGGAAGGGCGGTTTATCAAATCGAAATAAATAAATAATAATAATAATATCCTGGCAGGAATGGCAGAAAGACACAAACTTCCCACACAGAACTCCCATAACCAAGAGAAAATGCTCTAAGAGTTTGGTGGGCATTGACCTTGAGTTTTGGAGTTGTAGCTCACCTATATCCAGAGAGCACTGTGGACTCAAACAATGTTGGATCAGGACCAAACTTGGCATGAATACTCAATATGCCCAAATATGAACGCAGATGGAGTTCAGGGAAAATAGACCTTGCCATTTGGGAGTTGTAGTTGCTGGGATTTATAGTTTCCCTACAATCAAAGAGCATTCTGAACCCCACCAATGATAGAACTGGGCCAAACTTCCCACACAGAACCCCCAGGAAGCAAGAGGAGGTCTCTACTTGGGGAAAGGGAGGCGGGTCTTCCCAATGCATGGAGAGGGAGAGACCAAGTAGACAACGGGTGGATAGGGGGTTGTTTGTAATTTTTTGCCTTTATCAAGGTAGGTTTCTTAGGGTTTTTATACTTCAACACACTAGACTCTCCCCCCTCCTCTCCTGGAGGTTCCAATTTCCCAAGGCACACCTGATGATCACTCACGGCACACTAGTGTGCCCCGGCACACTGGTTGGGAAACACTGACCTAGAATATCAAGACAGAAAATCCCACAATATCAGCTTTGAACTGGTTTATCTGAGTCCACACTACTATATATTCCATTTCAAAGTAGAAATTGTGGGATTTTATTTAGATGTGTAGAAGGGGCCCTAGAGAGATAGCAGTTTGCCCACTTTAGCAGGGCCCTTGCACTTGGTTTTGACTTAGAAAATTCAACATGACTTTACACTTCAGTGTCCTGATAGAATGCCTCTTCTCCTAAATCACAGCATTACCATTATCTGTGGTTGCCCTCCTTCAAGTGGCTTCTCAGTCTAAGGGCCCTTCCACACAGCCTTCCACATATCTGTAACGGTCCTGCCTAGCCATATTTTGTTTAGTTTTTAAACTGTTTATCATGTTTTAACTATTGTTCTGCAAATGTTTTATATATGTTTTGTGAACCACCATGAGCCATTGGGAATGGTGGTATATAAGTTTGAAATAATAATAAATAATATCCCAGAATATCTAGGCAGAAAATCCCACAATATCTGCTTTGAACTGGGTTATCTGAGTCCACACTCTGATCATGTAGGATTTTCTGCCTTTATATTCTGGGATATAGGGCTGTGAGGAAGGGCCCTGAGTTTCACGTGGCAGTTCTAAGGGCAAGTTGTAGGTTTTCAATTGTGCGTCATCATTGTTATTCCATCCTAGAAAACCTTTGGGGGGGGGGGGTGCACTGTATTAAGGAAATAAAAACTAATCTTTCTAATGCTGTGTTGAGTGTAGTAGGATGCAGTCATCATTTTTGTGTTGTACATGTTTGTTCTATCTTATTGTGTTTGTCATGACGTCGTGACAATGGTGCAAAAACAAAAAAACTTGGATGCATCCCTTGGGACTAACAAACTGTAAAACAATGTTCTCCACTCTTTGAAACCCAGAAATTTGTCTCTTACTGGAATCATCCCAAACACTTCTGATCTTGCGTTAACTTTTCATATGCATCTCCCCTTCAATTCCAGTTCCTTAAATCATGATATTTAAGATAGTCTTCTCATGAGAAGCAATAATGTTGTTCCTTTTCTCTCATCTTCATTGACAGGGCTCTCAGACCACTGGAGGTTACAACAGTAACAGCTGTGATAATGTAAGTGGTCTGTTTGTAATGTACTCAAGTTCATACTATACCCTGAACGGTTTGGGACCCGCCTATCTAAGTGACCGCATTTCTGTCTACGAACCCAGGTGATCTCTCCTATCATCTAGAGAGACCCTACTTTCCATATTCTCCCATCGCAGAGAGGCTTTGAGCTCTCAGGTGCATTTAGTGGGGACAAGGAGAAGGCCTTTTCTGTAGTGGCCCCCCAAGAGCTCACTCCGAGAGGCAACGCGCTCCCCAAAGATATTAGACAAGTCCCCACTTTGGCAGTTTTTAGGAGGAGCCTGAAGACGTGGCTGTTCCAATGTGCCTTCCCTGAATTAAGTAAATAACGCCCTGCTGTGCTCAATCTCTGCAAATGTCCTCAGAAGCACTTTAATTACAGGTTGGGTGTCTGCTCCACATTGTCCTTGAAACCTTCCTGTTATATACAATCTACCCGTGTTTATTTATTTTAAAATTTTAATATTCACATTTGGCCTGCCCGAAATGGTTTTAAATTGTATGTTATCGCTTATGTTTGAGTTTTATTGATGGTATTGTTTTATAATTGCTGTTGTGTTGTTATTATGTGTTATTGGGCTTGGCCTCGTGTAAGCCGCACCGAGTCCCCTTGGGGAGATGGTTGCGGGGTATAAATGAAGTTAATAAATAAATAAATAATCACCAGATATTACCTAATTATGTATATCCGAAATAGAAGACCTATTCTAGAGTTTGCCAGAATATAAGAAAGACTAAAATGAAGAATATGAGTGTGTAATTAAGCACCGCTTCACAAGTCCCCAAGCTCCAAAATTCAGTTAGGCTTTGACATATTGAGTGCAGAGGTTTGAGGAAAGCAATGTGACTGCATTTGGCTGAATACAATTTAAGGTAGTTTCCAAGAATTTGGCTTGTTGTAGAAACAAGGATTGGCGAGAAAGCCTAATTTGAGACACCTTTTCCCCATGATAACTCTTCAAGGAGTTAATCTCCCTTCCTTGGAGTAGATTTTTCACACTTCCTGTTGTTTCAGTCTCGTTCTTAACTATGAGTCGTTTGTAACTCAAGGATTGCCTGTATAGAGTTCTCAGGATCAGGAGGATAAACTCAGGTTTCCACTCATAGGAGCTTTGCAATTTGGCTCAAACAAATACGATGATTAGAGGTGTGAAAAGTTATCGTTACTCTTCATATTTTATATATTTGTGCATACAAATTGATGTTAGAAACATGCAGGAAAGGTGGGGGGGATTGAAGAATCGAAACACTCACCAATAATTTTCATTAAGATTCTGCAACATTTGGATGCCTCCCAAGGTCAATTTAATTTTCAACTTTGGTTGAAAAAAACCAATCCTGTATTTATTTGGCCTGATCGTCATAAAGAAGGCACTGGGGACAGGACTAGCAAACTTGGGTCGGAAACTGAAAGCAGCATTCTTAGAAATGTAGTTTGGGAGAACAGAGAATGCACAAAGCCCTGCTCTAAACTACATTTCCCAGAATGCAGTGCTCAGCTTCAGAAAGCCCCAATGGCAGCAGATGTTTAGAGTTAGTCTAATAATAATAAATGAAATGATTGAATCTGCAAAAAGGTCCAAAGTAAATAATAGTATAAATCTATGCTGAGTTGAAGTTATGTGGTTGTGTATCATAAAGACAGAAATATATTCATGGGGATTACTGTTGTCACTTTCATGGGGATTACTGTTGTAACCCTAACCCAAACTTTTTTAAATCCCCCAAACATTTGTAGATGTGTGTATCTTTCTGAAACTTCTGGGGATTGATGACCTGGTTATCTTGTGCATTGTGTATAAAATTCAAGTAGATAGCTCTCGTAGGTTTTTTCAAAATGTTGTTTAAAAATCTTTGAAAATTCCCCAAAAATCCATGGATAAGTAAAACATTCTGAAACTTGGTGGGCTAACAGTGGTAAATGTGTTCTATGATTGTAGCAGGTTTCACAACAATAGCTTTAAAAGTGAGGGCGAAAGGAGCCCCTGAACTTTGCCCAAATATGGAATTATGTGCAATTACAATAACAAAATTGTAACGAAATTACATTACTCTCACTATAGTAACAAAGTTTTCACTAACTCTGCATAAGAAACACTTTAGAAACAAAATGCTAGTGCCTCTCTCCCTAGTTTTGTGGTGACTTTGGAACCATTTTTATGGATTGCACATCCCCAACTATTATGAAATCATATTCAAGCTTTTGTGCTTTACACACAAAGTTCTAACTTACTAACAGGCTATAACTTATTGAGGACGTTGGAGGAAATAGTTGAAGGTCTCACATCCTTGCTACCACAAGCTACAATGGTTCACATTTCAGGTGAACACATGAACAGAATTATAATATCCCTGAAGGCCATGAGAAATAGTAGCTGTGTTTGGATTTGTGGTTTACGGGTTAATATATCAATTGTGCTATTAATAATAACAACAATAAACGTTGGCATATTCCCTCTCCTCATCCAGGGTGATGTTTCTACTTATGGTGCACAGGCTCTGGTAAATACTCTTTCTTTGTACCATTTTAAAACAGCAATATATAAGCACAGTCTTGTCAGTTGGAATTGTATGCATTCAGTCAGACGGCTGAGGCCTTGTCCCAGAAGTACCCGCATTAAGAAAACGTGCATGTTTCTGGGGGCCTGTCTCTACTCAGCCCGTGTGTACCTTTCAATATTTTACCATTTATTTTTGCTGTGATTTCATAATGACAGCAAAACAATGATAAAAAAAGAAATAGAATAAAAATGAAATCAAAGCAACCTTCCGTACTTGGGAATAGTAGGAGAGGATGTGGAAAATCATGGGGGAGCTGTGATCATGGGACCATACATCATCAAAGCAGCACCATATTGTGATTGCAGAGAAGTATGATAGTGTTTAATGTGTTGTTGAAGGCTTTCATAGCCAGAATCAGTGGGTTGCTGTGAATTTTCCAGGTTGCAGAAAGATTTTCTCCTGACATTTCGGCCACATCTATGGCAGGCATCCTCAGAGGTTGTGAGGTGTGTTGGAAACTAGGCAAATGGGGTTTATATACATTAAGCCTGGTTGATCAAGGAAAAAAATGGTTCAAAACTTGTTTTGGCTGTAGGGGGCGCTGGCACTTCGAATCTGAATGCCTTCCGAAAATTTTTGGAAAAAATTCCCAAAAAAATTATATTAATTCTGAAATTTCGGAATGGCTTCATTATCTGCATCCAAACTGGGTAAAACTAGTTAAACCTTCCTCCTCCCCACTCCTTTCCCCACTCCCTTCCTTCTCCCGCCAAGCTGCAGAAGTTCAGAAGCAGAGGGAAGGCATGAGCTTTCAACCCCATACCTTCCAAACTGGGTTTAACAGGGCTCCTGCCCCAGGTCTTTCTTGCAGGAGAGAGGGACCTGGGCAGGAGCCCTGTTAAACCTGGTTTGAAGGCACGGGTTTAAAAGCCCAGGCCTTCCCTCTGCATCTGAAAGGGGCCTTTCAGAAGCGGAGGGAAGGCATGGGCTTCCAAACCCAGAAGGGAAGGCCATGGAAGGAAAACTCTTTTTGAAAATGGCAATTCCTTTCCGAAAATGGTGGTGGCTGTGTCGAATTTGGTAATTACTTAAAGCAACACTTCAAAACTAATTTAGTCAGAAACACTTCAAAACTAATTTAGAATTGAATTTAACACGAATTTGATCGATATACGAAAAACCTAACTAGGCCTAATACATATTGGTGGAATGTCCAGGGTGAGAGAAAGAACTCTTTTGAGGCAAGTGTGAATGTTGCATTGAATGGTCTTGCGGCTTCAAAGCCTGGCTGATTGCTGTCTAGGGGAATCCTTTGTTGGGAGGTGTTAGCTGGCCCTGCTTGACTCTTGTCTGGAATTCCCATTTTTAGAGTGTGCTCTTTATTTGCTGCCCTGATTTTAGAGTTTTTTAAAATATTGGTAGCCAGATTTTGTTCATTCTCATGGTTTCCTCCTTTCTGTTGAAATTGCCCACATGCCTAGGCAACAACCAGCCAGAATTTGAAGCTGCAAGGCCATTCAATGCTAATAAAGGTGGCCAATTGCAACATTCACACTTGCATCAAATAGACTAGAGTTCTTTCTCCCACCTTGGACATTACACACACACATATACACACACATATATTTGCCTAGTTTCTAACATACCTCACAACCTCTGAGGATGCCTGCCATAGATGTGGGCAAAATGTCAGGAGAAAATGCTTCTGGAACATTGCCATACAGCTCAGAAAACTCACAGCAACCCTATAATAGTGATTGTTTCTGTGTCAGAATATTTCTGTCTGCTTCAACAATTGCTGAGATACAATAGGCTGGTGATATAAAGCCCATAGGCTGGAGTACTCTGGCAGTTTGAGGGTTTGAAGAGGAAGGGGACGAAAATTCAATCCTTCTAGAGTGAAGTTGGCAATAAGCAGCTGTTTGTAGAATTAACATTCACAAAATAAAGTCAACATCTCCCCAAGTTCCTTTGGTTCACTGGATCTATTCTAGTTGGCCGAATTTCAGACAACTTTTTGTATACTGTCATGGAGGCATCTGGGACTTAATAAACTTAGGCAAAAATAGATTGAATATGAAGCACTTGGCTACGAATCCAAGTTCAGTGTACTGGTCACAAACTGTAAGGAAGTGTATAAGACCTTTGTGTTTTCATTTTATTCAATCTATTTGTGTTATTTTAACAGAGCTCGTCAAATTGCAGAGGCAGAGGCAAAGCGGGTCTAGTAACAAAAGTGAGTATTCTTTCTTTTGCCACATGTTGGATGTTCTCCAAATAAGTCCTACCGTATATATAAAGATAAGAGTACAGAGGATTTATTCAACTTCTTTTAATCTGAATTCATGTTTTCGCCCCTACAGGCATATAATAATTTCATCAGAAAGATCCGTGAAAAGAGAGTAAGTGTTGCCTTCTGTAACTTCAACTTCAATCAGGCAGCAAATACTGTTGTAAAAGATCCTGTGTGGCATGATGGTTTGAATGTTGAGCAAGGATTCAGGGTTTGGATCTCCACTTGACCTTGATCTTGTGCAAATCTCAGTGGCAAACAAAGCAGAAGCAATAAGATATAGAGTCTCAAAACGACTAAGATATTATATGTTGGTTATATATATATATTAGGCATGAGAAAAATGAAACGGAAATTAAAAGGATTCGTAAGAGATTCGTATGTAATGGGACTTTTGAGGTTTTACGTATCGCTGCCGCGATCCCGGAAGTAGACTTCCTTTAACGGTCCTTGAGGCCAACAATTTGCGTTAGGATCGTAAGAAATTCTTAAGTATTAATTAATTAATTATTGTACTACTCACTTCTCCCTGTCTTCTCCCCCTCATTTCCTTCCCGCCTTCATTCAGCTTCTTCTTTTTCCCGCATTTCTATGGGGAACTGGAAGTGACGCTGCTGCTAGGTAGGCAATGCATTCTGGAAAGTGTAGTCCTCCAGGCTCCCCCCCCCTCCTTCTCTTCCCCGTTGCTCTGCTGCCATGCATGCCCCATCGCAGGGGCCTGCTTCACACACACACACACGCACACACCGCGCCGCTTCTCCTCCTCTCTCTCCAGGCTTCCCCCTTCTCTTCCCCGTTGCTCTGCTGCCATGCATGCCCCATCGCAGGGGCCTGCTTCACACACACATACACATGCGCGCGCTTCTCCTCCTCTCTCTCCCTGCGCTCTCTCAGATGCTTCTCTTCCCCGTTGCTCTGCCATGCCCCATCGCAGGGGCCAGCTTCAGCCCTCCAGGTACGTGTTTTGGACTTCAACTCCCACCATTCCTCACAGCCTCAGGCCTCTTCCTTTTCCTCTCAGCCTGGGCAAACTTGGGCCCTCGCTCCCTCAGGATCGGGGTGAGAGAGAGGCAGCGAGGAGCCAGGGGGCTCCTCCTCCTTTCTTTGCTGCTTCCAAGAATAGAATACCCCCTCCCTCCCTTCCTCCTTCCCTCCCTCCTTCCTATTTGGAGAGTCCCATCTAGAATTCAGTGTGGTTTATTCAAGTTTTGGCCTACAACTCCCAGAAATCCCAGCCAATTTACCAGCTGTTAGTATTTCTGGGAGTTGTAGGCCAAAACCATCTGGAATGCGCATGCTCTGGCATACGAATTACTAACGAATTTCGTTAGTACTTAAGTTACATTTCCGAAATTTTTGGGAATTTTTTTGTAAGTCTTTGATATACTAATCCAAAAAAATCCCCCCCCCCCCCGTTTGATATAAGAATCGCCATTTTAGGATTCTAAAACATGCCTAATATATATATATATATATATAGAGAGAGAGAGAGAGAGAGAGAGAGGAGAGAGAGAGAGAGAGAGAGAGAACCATTAGTAATCCATTAAATGAGTCAACGTGTGGAGTATACAAAAAAGTACCAATTATATTCAACATCAGTGCATAACATTAGCGTATCATTCAAACACATGCTAAAATACAATACATATGTAATCCCAAGAGTCTCTATACATGCATCAATATCAGAGTACAAATGCTTGTAGCAAATGTACAATCAGTGACAACATGTGAATGTATTGTTTAACCTACATCGACTCGCATGGAGCAGAGATGAATATGTGTAGGGACTACAAAATGCTGAGACTAGAAAATGCCTAGAGAGGGCATATTTTGTCTGACGTGGATAAATAAAACTGTAGATAGCAGTTTTATCTATCATACTGTACTTTAAGTATTTCGAAAACACATTATGGGCACATTTGGATCTTTGGAAGCTTACCAAGTATCACTCAACAAGAAAGTCAATAGTGGAAACTGAGCTTTCTCTTTCTACTGATCTTCTCCTACAGTGCACACCCACAGAAGAATATCAAATGTCTTCCAAAGAATGCTGTTAGTAGAGACTTCGTCACATTTAAGTGTTTGGTAGAGTAGGTTTATCTTAGAGCTCAGTCATACTCCATTTTGAAATGAAACGGATGATTTCCCTACCTTCATCACGCTCTTAATTGTATCCATGTTACTTAGTTACTGAGTTATGGTATTTAAAGTTAGGTCCCGCTGTATACAATTCATGATGTAGATGCACCCAGAGTTCATGGATCTTGGGAAACTGCAATTCCCAAGACCATTTCATGGAGACATGACATTTAAAGTAAGGTCCAACTCCATTCATTCCATACTGTAGATGCACTCAGAGAAAGGTATGGACCTTGGGAAACTATAACTCCCAGGACTGCACAGCATGGAGACATGGCATGATGATAATGATGATGATGATGACATTTACAATGAGTCCCAACTGCATTTGTTCTCCAGTGCAGATGCACCCAGAGAAAGGTATGGACCTTGGAAAACTATGACTTCCAGGGCTGCACAGAATGGGGGCTTGGCATCATCATCATCATGATAATGATAATGATTATAATAATAATAATAATAATAATAATAATAATGGAATTTAAAGTGGGTCCTGACTGTTTTTATTCTCCAGTGCAGATGCACCTAGAGAAGGGTGTGGACCTTAAGAAACTATAACTCCCAGGACTGCATATTATAGAGCAGTGGTTCCCAAACTTTTTTGGCCTACCTCCCCCTTTCCAGAAAAAAAATTACTCACCTCCCCCCTAGAAATTAATTTTTTAAACATTTAATAGCAATTAAACCAAAAGATATATGTATTAATGCCGTGGTTCTCAACCTTTCTAATACCATGACCCCTAAATAAGCTTCCTCATGTTGTGGTGACCCCCAACCATATTTTTGTTGCTACTTCATAAATAATTTTGCTACTCTTACGAATTCTAATCCAAATATATAATATGCAGGTCAAAGCAAAGGGGGTGGGGCCAAAGAAGAGGACTGTGCGACCCCTACTAAATAGCCAATTGTTCACCGCCCCCTTAAAGGGGTTCATCGCCCCCCAAATTCCCCTGAGCCTCCCACCGCCACCTTGGATCGCCTCGCCACACACCAGGGGGTGGTACAGCCCACTTTGAGAATCAGTGGTATAGGGCTATGTTATTTAAAGTGGCTCCTGGCTGCTTTTATTCTCCACTGCAGATGCACGCAGAGATTAGCATCCTTCTCTCTCTTCCCACAGTTTGCCCTCCCACAAACATTTGAAACCTGAGAGCAACAAATGCCATCATATTACAGAATTGGCCAAACAGACTTACCAAAAATGAACTTCCCCACCACCTCCTGAAATGTTTGAAAAGAATACTGGGCCCACACTTAAAGAATGATCTACGCCAGGGATGCCCACACTTTTTCAGCATGCGAGCTACTTATAATAAAACCAAGTCAGAAAGATCTACCTACCTCCTCAAGGCTGGAGAGGGGAGGGGTAGGGGCGGGGCTTGGCATGGCCTGGCTTCCGCCCCCTCTGGCTTCCGCTCTACCAGCAGCTTTTCCAGGCTTGAGGATAGCAGTGCCAAGCCAGCCTTGTGCTAGCTATGCCACCACTGGCTTGGCACTGCCATCGTCAAGCCTGGAGAAGCTGCTGGTAGAGCTGAAGCCAGAGGGGGCGGAGCCAGGCCATGCCAAGCCCCACCCCCTCCCCTCTGGCTTTGGAGCTCCCAGCAGCTTCTCCAGGCTTGAGGATGGCAGTGCCAAGCCAGTGGTGACATAGCTAGCACAAGGCTGGCTTGGCACTGCCATCCTCAAGCCTGGAGAAGCTGCTGGTAGAGCGGAAGTCAGAGGGGGGGCGGAGCCAGGCTGTGCCAAGCTCCGCCCCCTCCCCTCCGGCTTTGGAGCTCCCAGTAGCTTCTCCAGGCTTGAGAATGGCAGTGCCAAGCCAGTGGTGGCATAGCTAGCACAAGGCTGGCTTGGCCCTGCCCTACTCAAGGCTGGAGCAGCTGCTGGGAGTGCCGAAGCCGGGGAGGGGCGGGGCTTGGCGTGGCCTGGCTCCGCCCCCTCTGAAAAGCGCCCCATCCAGCTGGGATCGACTGGTCAATCGCGATCGACTTCCTGGGCAGCCCTGCTCTACACTACACTTGAACCCACCCTAATGTGATGAACACAGTGGCTTACCACATTTTAAGTGTAGCACTCAGTGGAATTTAATAAATGTGATGAAGTGGTAACAGCTTGGAAATGTTAGGGATTAAACTAACTTTAGAGGTCATTGTAATGTTTTCTAGCTCTTCTCTGGGTTCCTACAGAGAAATGAAGAGAGCCAATAGGTACTGACATCTACAGCAGCCCTGTTTAAATACGAATGAGTGTGTTTCTTTGTTTCTACACATCTTGGCTTCATAAAATTTCTTGTTAATATATTTATAATTGCCTTATATTGGGGAATCTCAGAGCATCGTACAACTAAAAGCAGCTAAAACCGTTGAATTCAAGTCAGTATGCATGTGTGTATTTATATATTTATTTAAATGTGTATCTGTCCCTTCTCACACCACAAAGTCCTCAGAAGAAAACAGGTCTCATGGCCCTGCTTTCAGCCACTTTGCCTTTCCCTTCACAGGAGCAGGAATACAAACGAGGAAGTCCTTGAGATTACATCTAAATTGGGAAACTATAACAGCTGCCCACATGGATCCTCCCCTGTCATTCCTAGGGGCTCTGGTACCACGCCGGAGGGTCAGGCTCTTTGATCAACAGGCCATCAACTGGTCAATGCTTGCATACGGACCCATGCAGGCACTACCCCTATTTTGTTGCTGTACTCAATAAAATTGTGGTCTACTTCTTTCCAACTTTAAGTGTGTGGCATTGTTTTTTTGCGGAGCAGACGCGCACATGCACCCGCAATTGCCAGAGTCCTGGTTTTATCAATTGCTTGCATAATGCAGTAGAAAAGTCAGTGTGTGAGAGACCCAGTCATACACAGTGGCTTACCACACTTAAAATGTGGTAAGCCACTGTGTTCGTCATAAAGCTGGTTCTATTTTCCAAAGTTCGCAAATCTTCCATAACATCGTGGGTTCCATAGTAGGAAGACAGATATAGGGGGGAAAGCATAGACATTTTCAGAAGCACTACTCTAAATCATAATCATCAATATGCCTAAGATTAATACTTAGCTTTCCCCTCCTTTTCCCCAGGCTCTATCTCATGAACTAATGAGAAAGACTCAGAGTGAAAAAGTAAGTGCTGCTCACATGTCTTTTTCATTGGTGTTTGACCATAAGCTCTGTTTTGTTCAAACCTGTTGCATGCCTGGCTCTCCTTCTTCGTTTATTAAAAAAGAGTGTGTTGACATTTCAGTTAAGATCACAACTGACACTACTTCATGTTCTTTAATGAAATGCCCATTCAATTTGAGAGAGGTTTTCCAAGGTAACATTCCAATGATGCATGGAGTCAAATGCAAAATAATGCAACCAGAAATACCTGCTTATTTGGGTTTAAAGCAGTGTTTCCCAACCTTTTTTGAGCCGTAACACACTTTTTACATTTACAAAATCCTGGGGCACACCACCAACCAAAATGACACAAAATGACACTCTAACACAGTAATACATATAGTTAATATGTTTTTAAATGTATTTATGCACTCAGTGTGAAACCTGGGCCTGTTTCGATGAACACAACATAGATATCCTGGCAAGAATGGCAGAAAGACACGAACTTCCCACACAGAACTCCCATAACCAAGAGAAAATGCTATAAGAGTTTGGTGGGCATTGACCTTGTGTTTTGTAGTTGTAGTTCACCTATATCCAGAGAGTACTGTGGACTGAAACAATGTTGGATCAGGACCAAACTTGGCATGAATACTCAATATGGCCAAATGTGAACACAGATGGAGTTTGGGAAAAATAGACCTTGACATTTGGGAGTTACAGTTTCTGGGATTTATAGTTAACACACAATCAAAGAGCATCCTGAACTCTTGCAACAATGGAATTGAACCAAACTTGGCATATTGAACTCTCATTACCAACAGAAAGTACTGAAAGGGTTTGCTTGGGAATGGACCTTGAGTTTGGAAGTTGTAGTTCACCTACACACAGAGAGCACTGTGGACTCAAACAATGTTATGTTATGTTGTTGTTTGTTTTCTATCCAGAATCACAATGTTGGAAGGAGGCTCACCACTTTAAGGTCCCTAAAACAGGCATGGGAAATCTTCAGCTCTCTGGGTGCTTTGGACCTCAACTCCCACCATTCCTAACAGCCTGAGGCCCTTTCCTGCTTAAGTGGCTGAGGGGGGAAAAGGAAAAGGGCCTGAGGCTGCTAGGAATGGTGGGAGTTGGAGTCCAAAACACCTGGAAGGTCCAAGTTTGTCCATGCCAGAGACCTCTTCCTCCCTCTTCCCCTTCGTGCCCTTTCTTCCCCCTCCTGTCGAACACTTACTTTTTCTTCTACACTGTCGCTTTGGCTGCCATTTTGATCCGAGGGGGCAGCGTGAACATGTTCAGGAGGGGAGGGAGAGAGAGGAAGACGTGACCTGTGCGGGCGCTACTGTGCAGACTCACCCCAGAGCAAAGCGAGGCAAAGCAAGCAGAGCGAGGCTGGGACGACGGGAGCCCGAGTGGAGAAGAAAAGGTGTTCGGCAGGAGGGAGAAGAAGGGATATTGGAGGTTCCAATTTCCCATGGCACACCTGATGATCGCTCACGGCAAACTCGTGTGCCACGGCACACTGGTTGGGAAACACTGGTTTAAAGCTTTCTTTACGTGCCAGAAACTTCATGAAATGTGTGGAGGGAACAGTTTCTCTGGCCTGCACTTAGAACGGAACTTTTGCAGTGATCTCCATAACCAAATCTCCGCAAATCCACATATCCGCATCTCGCAGGCTTTTAAAAAAACTGCCGGTTTCCGGTGGAAGTCCCATGGCGGTTATCTTGGGACAGGCCTGGATTAACCAATTTTGGCACCCTAGGCCACACTTTGGAATTACGCCCCCAAACCAACCTCTATCGCACCCCCCACCACCACCACCTCCTCCTCGCAGCTCCATGCGCCTTCTTCTACCTCCACGTGCCCTGGGGGCGAGCCTTCCCTTCCTTCCTCCTCCTCCTCGCCATGCGCCCGGCTTCCTTGAGTCAAGGAATCCAGGCGCGTCGCAGAGGAGGAGGAAGGGAAGCCCTGCCCCCGGGGGTGAGCCTTCCCTTCCTTCCTCCTCCTCGCCATGCGCCCGGCTTCCTTGAGTCAAGGAAGCCGGGCACGTCGCGGAGGAGGAGGAAGGGAAGCCCCGCCCCTGGGGGTGAGCCTTCCTTTCCTTCCTCCTCCTCGCCATGCGCCCGGCTTTTTTGAGTCAAGGAATTTGGGCGTGTCACGGAGGAGGAGGAGGAGGAAGGGAAGCCCCGCCCCTGGGGGTGAGCCTCTGGGAGTCTTAGCGAACTGTCGCTGCAGCCTCTGGGAGTCTTAGCGTGGTCTGAGGAGGGAGGAGCCAAAGAGGAGTGCAGCGAGGGGGCGGGGCGGGCGTGGATGGCACGCAGGTGCAGAAGTGCCCAAATATCAACTTTTTAAAGAAAAAATTGGGGGGTCTGGATCTGGCGCCCCCCCCCAGCTGCGCCCCTAGTGTGGCCTAGTGTGGCCTTATGGGTGATCCGGGCCTGTCTTGGGAACCTCTAAATCTTGGAACAGAGCATCAAGTCTGGAGAACAGAGGCAGAAATCCCGAGAGCAACAGATCTGTATGTGGAACTCTCCTGAAGACCCAGGATTTTTTGCTCTTCACTAAAACCCATGATTTAGTGCTGTCTGGAAGCACCCTAGGTCCCCAGTTCTGCTATAATAGTATTTGAGCCAAAAAGTATCAACTTTAATAGGCAGGATTAATTCTGGTGACAATAGGGGAGCTTTGTGGGCAGAGAGGAGATGCTGTGGTTGATGCCAAAAGACCTGGCTATAAGCAGCATTGAGGACCCAACAAAAGGAACACCCTATCTGCCCCTGTTTGAGATGGGCAGTGGAAGAGCCCAGGTAGGATGTGGGGAAAGCTTTGGCCATGTTGGTAGTTCTGGGTACCCAACAACTGACAGGTTGACACCATGAGTTACCGCACCAGGTGATAACCAACCCTAATGGTGCCACTAAAGGAAATTACTGTATTTATTATTATATTTATTTATTTCATTTCTAACCTGCCCTTCTCTACCCTCGAAGGGGGACTCAGGGTGGCTAACAAAAGGCAATAATTCGATGGCACATACAAGAACAGAACAACAACATATCAAAAAATACAACAAAGCAGATTAAAACAGTTAATATCAAAATCCCTCATAATCTCCGTTCTATATTCATAGACTGCCAGCCAATCCACAGTCCGCCAACACAATCCTATCCCACTCAAATTGTCCGTCCGCTGCTCCACATCAACCAAACGCCCGGTCCCAAAGCCACGTCTTTAGCTTTTTTCTAAAGGAAATGAGGGAAGAAGTTGATCTTATTTCACTGGGGAGCGAGTTCCACAGGCGAGGGACCACTACAGAGAAGGCCCTGTCTCTCGTCCCCACCAAACTTATTTGCAACGAGGGTGGGATCGAGAGCAGGGCCTCCCCAAAAGGCCGTAAATTTCAAGGTGTGACATAAGGGGAGATACGTTCAGACAAGTAAGCTGAGCCAGAACCATTGGGTGGGTGGGGGAGCATGCCTTTTTTCAATCATAAGGCATGCTCCTCCATCCACCCAATATAAACATTTGTAAAAATGAGATGCATCTTAGAATGCTTTTATCTACATTATGTAATAATAATAATAATAATAATTTGTTTGTATCCCATCACCATCTCCCCGAAGGTGCCACACATAAACTGGAAATACATATCATCAAAACAAGTGTGTGTCCACACTGTTCCAACTGTTAGAGAAGATGTAAAAGAGTGAAATAACTGGAGCTATTTTTGATCCATCCGAGCCTCAATTTCATATCACCTTCTGCCTTGATTTGCTAGTTAGCTCTCAGTTTTAGGTCTTCCTTAATCTCCACTTAAATCCTTGTTTTGTAGTTATCATACAAATGGTGGTTGATCTCAGCAGAGCAATATTTTCATCTCAATTCCCTGGCATATTTCCACAGCTACGTTTTGAGACTTTGTGGACCAGTGTATAATCTTTGGCCTCGTCATTATTTGGAATGCAACTGACCCAATACTCTTCTTACCACTGACAAATCTGGTTCGGAATAGAAGTTCAAAATACTTGCTGGAGCTAAAAGTTTCTTACCTCTGTTGTAATATTTTGCACACTGGCCATTAATATTGTAGGTTATTATTGTTCGGATTTTGCATTATTTAAACTATAGCAAAAGACTACAGTTTTCTTTTGCTTTCCTACAGGTTCGTTCTCTAATCAGGGCAATTCAAAGTGCAAAAGTAAGCACTGCTAAAAACCGTTATCTTCATTTTGACCCTGAGTACTGTAGTTATGGTACTGCTATTGTCTTAGGTCCTTCCACACAGCCATATAACCGAGAACTGTATAATATCTGCTTTGAACTGGATTATCTGAGTCCACATTGCCATATAATCCAGTTCAGTGAAGATTTTGTACAGCTGTGTGGAAGGGGCGATAATCATCCCCAAGAAGACTTTTTAAAAAATGGATGTGTGCTATTTTAGCTATATAAAAATGTCGTGTTCAAATGGAAGTCTATGATATATTGGACAAAAAGGAAGAAAGTCTGTCTTATTACAAATCATCCAAAACATTGTCAACCACAGCTTTAGTGAAGCCTTTGTGTCCCAGAACTGCCTGGAGCCAAACCACATGCAGCACTAAATGCATTACTGAAAGTCACTTCTCTTTTGGTTGAACTCAATCAAATGTGGGGATTGGCAGGCTCGAATTACCCATAAGGCCACCCTAGGCCATGGCCTAGGGGCGCAAGCTGGGGGGGCGGCGCAGAAACGAGGACAACAAAGCCTCTGAACGAGCCGCTTCCCCTTTAAACATGCAAATGAGCTCCGCGGGGTGCCCAGGCGGTAATCCCTCCCTCTGCTTCTGCACGCGCGCGACAGCCAGCCAGTCAGTCAGGGTCCCCGGCGGCCAATCAGGGGGTGACATCACGCAGTCCCCGCCCCCTTTGCAGCCGCCGCCATGTGAAGGGGAAGAGATGGGAGCGAGGAAAGGAGGTGGGGCGTTTGTTCTCTTGGGAGGGGACGGGGGGAGGGAATGGGGGTCCCCTCAGAGAGGCCCGCCTGCCTGTAGCCCCCGCTCGGGTGCCTCCATAGCCTTGCGGGCAGAGCGACCGCTTGGCCGCAGAAGAGGAGGAGGAGGGAGCCTGGCTGGGCCTGAGGGGAAATTGGGGGAGGTTGACCTCCCAAAGATAGCACAAAAATACAATACGATAAATATCAAATGTATAATATGCAATTCAATATAAGGTACAATACCAGTCCGCCGCGTCTTGAGTGTAATCACAAGTCCCGACAGGAGAGTGAAATCAGTCTCCGTTCTTCTTCTGGATGCCAAGCTCCAAGTTTATTTTGGGGTGGGGTTGGGGAGTTGAAAGTAAACACACAGACTTCTGCAATATTGATATCACTAGTTCCCAGAGGGGGAAAAGCTTCCAAACATAGGAAATCAAGTAGACGCCAGAAAGGCATCAAAGCTGAGAGATAACGTTCTAAAGTCCAGCTTGGTCTTTAAAAGCATGTCAACTTGAACAGGGATGTATAAAATTGGATTTTTCTCAATTTACATAAAAGCTCCATGATTAGTCTAATGCAAAACATCCATGAAATCACCTAGTTTTAAACCACACTTTGCCTGTTTATTTGAAAATTCTCAGATAGCAAGAAATTAATATAAAATTATGCAAAAGGAGAAGTGAAAAATTATATGTAAATTAAGCCCTTTCATCTAGATATTGTGGGGGTTTTTTCAACTTTTTGGTAGCATCTCTTTTAAGCTAGTTTCTGCTGGTGTGCACAAATGCATTTGAATATTTTTATGTAAAAAGCATTTTTTGTCTCTATGGGCCTTTGTTCTAGCTGACTGTTTCTTTGTTTTTGGCCTTGCTATCTCAATATTGCATTCACACAGAGATGTGTGTATGTCATTTTTTTTCTCTATTACCTAAAGTCCCCAAATTATTTATTTACAGCAGTGGTTCCCAAACTTTTTTGGCTTACCGCCCCATTTCCAGAAAATGTTTTACTCACCACCCCACTATAATTTTTTTAAAAAAATTAATAGCAATTAAACAGAAAGATATATGTATTAATGTATATACCTTTTTGGTGAAATTAAATGTTTTAATGTGTTTTAATTTTAATTTAAATGTTATTTTAATTGCATGTTGTTTTTATGGCATTGAAAAAAGAAGGGGCCGGCACTAGACAAGCGAGGCCCATCTTGAAAAGCGCCTCCTGCTCGCCCCGTCCCACACCGGGCCCAGCAAGGCACGCTTGCGAGGACGTCCCCATTGGAAGAAAGAGGCAATACACAGGACTGCGCCGTGGGCGGGGTTGACGAGAAGAAGGAGATCGCGTGCCTGCGACTGTGTCCTTGCTAGTTGGAATCCCCAGGCAGGCATTGCCGTGGAAACCGCAGCACTCCTTCCTCTCATCAACCCCGCCCATGGGGTGTATCGCCTCCTTCTTCCAACGGGGAAGAATGCCTGGCTCACGCCAATGCCCCCTTATAGGGGTTCAGCACCCCCCAAATTCTCCTGAGCCTCCCAGCACCCCCTTGGATCGCCCCACCGCCCACCAGGGGGTGGTGCCGCCCACTTTGGGAACCACTGATTTACAGTATTTTTACCCCGCCCTTCTCGACCCTCAAGGGGGGGACTCAGAGTGGCTAACAAGGCAGCAATTCAATGCCACAAAACAATATGCAATATACAACCATATACAACCATAAATTACAAATATTCAACTTACAAACTATTCATATTTGAGAACAGGGGGTGAGACAACAGGGAGTGAGAGAAATCTATTCCTAGGAAGGGAAATTCACTCTTGCGACTTCATCACATTGAAGCAGGGAAGTGTTTGGTAGAGTATGTTTATCATAGTGCTCAGTCATACTCCGTTCTGAAATAAAGTTGATGATTTTCCGGAAGAGTTATTATGGGGAAAATGTGTCTTCACTGAAACTTTCTCATCAATCTTTGTTTCCAGAACAAGCCAAATTTTCCAAATCTAACTATCACAGGGAGAGAAAGTGAGTTGGAACCTCCTGAACATGGGCACAGGGAGCAAAACAAACACCACAAGGGTGTTAAACCTCCCCAATGTTATCCAAAGCTTAAAAATTATATAATTTAGGCTGGAGTTACATTTTTAAAAGTATGTGTTCTGACTTACATACAAATTCGACTTAAGAACAAACCTACAGATCTGTTCATAACTTGGGGACTGCTTGCAGTATTAAACAAAAAGTGACCCAATGGACATCTATTCCATCCTCTTCTGCTTGGCAGGAATGCAAACTACAGCCATATCAGTGTCTTGC
This sequence comes from Anolis apletophallus, assembly GCA_030556195.1. Classification (NCBI taxonomy): domain Eukaryota; kingdom Metazoa; phylum Chordata; class Lepidosauria; order Squamata; family Anolidae; genus Anolis; species Anolis apletophallus. The sequence continues at coordinate 125,623,696 of JARBWK010000005.1, forward strand.
AGTAGGAAAATTTCTATTGGTAACACAAGAGTTTTGTTTCTAAGGCTCCTTCCACACAGTTGAATAAAATACCATATTCTCTGTTTTGAACTGGAATATATGGCAGTGTGGACTCAAATAACCCAGTTCAAAACCGATATTGTGGGATTTCTTGCCTTGATATTCTGGGTTATACAGCCGTGTGGAAAGGCCCCAAGAAAAATAGTTCTGAAGAACGGAGAAAAATAAACAAGTCTATGGCTTAAATACACTGAATACATTGAACCAAAGATGTTTCTTGAACATATATACCAAGAAATAAATAAATAAATAAATAAAGGCAAGAAAAATAGTTCTGAAGACTGAACTCAAGTCTATGGCTAAATACACGGAAAATTGAACCAAGGATGTTTCTTGAACATAATAGGTAAAGCTCCTAGTGCAGTGAGTGAGATTATAGTCTTTTGCTGGGAAATTGTTTTACAGCTAAAGAACTATAAAATTGCGTTGATTCTGATATGATTTTGATAGTGGAGATAAATCCCCAGACATGACAAAGTAATTTATCTTGGGAAAATTTCTCTCTCTCTCTCTCTCTCTCTCTCTCTCTCTCTCTGAGTTTTAATTGGGGGGGGGGTAGGATCAGATTTCAGGATTCAAGGCCTAAAGAGCTGGGGCATGTACATATATTTGGGGCTAGATGCATTGATATTTTTGTGGAATGGTCAGTACTTTTTCTTCCTCCATACCTGCATCCATATGGAGGGAATAGGGCTTTAAAGCAGGTATGGGTTAACCCAGGCCTGGAGGCCAGATGTAGTTCCTTAGGCTCTTTTCCCAGGTCCTCCTCTCTCTAACCATTCTATCCTTCCTTCTCTCTTTCCTTCCTCCTTCCCTCCCTCCCACTTTCTCCCTCTCTCCTTCCTTCCTTTCTACCCTTCCGTCCTTCCTTCCCTCTTCCCTCCCTTCTTCCCTCCCTCCCTCTCTCTCTCCCTTCCATCCATCCATCTCTTCCTCCCTTTCTTCTTTCCTTCCTCCTTCCCTCCCTCCCACTTTCTCCCTCTCTCCTTCCTTCCTTCCTACCCTTCCATCCTTCCTTCCCTCTTCCCTCCCCCCCTCTCTCCATTTCTTCCTTCCCTTTTCTCTTTCCTTCCTTCTCCTTTCCCTTTTTCCATTCCCTGCCACTCTTCCTTCCATTCATCCTTCTCTTCCTCCCTTTCTTCTTTCCTTCCTTCTCTTTTTCCTTCCTCCTTTCCTCCTGTGGGATGTTTAGCTGGGAAAAGGAAGAGAGGGAACAGGAGAACCATGTTTCAAGATTTCAAAGGATACCCCATTGAGAAGGAGATGGAAAACTGACTTTCTGCTGCCTTAGAGACCAGGGCACAAGGGAGCAATGGGTTCAAATGGCAGGGAAAGAGATTCGACTGAAAGGATTAAGAAGAACTTCCTGAAAGTAAGAGCTGCTAGAGCAGGGGTGGGCAAACTGCGGCCCGGGCCCGGATGTGGCCCTTTGGCCGATTCTATCCGGCCCTCCTAATGTTATATTATATTATAATTTCAATATATTATAATGTCTATATATAGATATACTATAATATAATAATTATGATTTTAATACTAATAATATATGACTATTTCTTTATATATTAATATGTTAATATTAATGATGTGTAATATATAGTAAATATAGTAACTGAATAAATAAATAAATAATGTAGATTAGCATGTAGTTCTGCCTTTAGGTGCGGCCCTCCATAATATTTTTTGGTTCTCGTGTGGCCCCTTGGAAAAAAATAATTGCCCACCCTGTGCTAGAGAGTAGCATAGGCTGCCCCAGCATGTGGAGTCTCCTTCTCTGGAGGCTTTTCCGCAAAGGCTGTCTATTGAGAGTGCTTTGATTGTGCCTTCCTGCATAGCAGGGGATTGGACTGCCCTTGCACGTGTGCCCCAAGTTGGAAAGTTTGCCCATGCCTGCTTTAAAGGCACAGCAAGAAGATGCAGGATGGCTGAGGAATCTCCCCCCACCACCTTTATTTCATAGAAGAAGCCTTGATCAGCTCTAGCATTGTGATGAGCGCCGCTTTATTTGAGATTGATAGAGCACTTAGCAAAACTAGTTTTATGACACAGTATAAGGGTGTTTAACAAAAACGTCAGTCAAGATTTATGAACGAGGCCAGTCCATTATGTATCTTCCCAGCAACAATGAACATAGGTTTTGGCAAAATGTGTTTTCATTTATTTCAAAATATCGATGCCACTTCCCCACCGTGCGGGCGGTTTTTATTGTTTTGGAATTGCATCAATTGAAAAATGTTCCTTTATTTATTCATTGTATTGCTGACACAAGAAAGGGAACTTGATTTTCTGAAATGTCTGGCTTTGTTACAGGAGGATACATCTACTGCAGGAAGTATTGATACCTATAAAGAGGTAAGGATACCCATTCCATTCCAAATGTTTAAAATATTTACTCCAGTGTACTGCCAGGGTTGTCGCTTTCCAGATGACATCATTTATACCAGTTTAGTCTTCAGAGTGTTTCATGATGTGCAACCAACTGACGAAGGGACCAGTGGAGATGTAATCTCAGTTATAAACCACTTTCTTAATCTGTCTCTCTTAATCTGAGGGTGCATCTACACCCATCATTCCCAAAGTGGGCACTACCACTCCCTGGGGGGCGCTGGAGCAATCCAGGGGGGCGGTGATGGCCACAGGTGCATTTGGGGGGGCTTGAATCTCTGTAAGGGGGTGGTGAAAGCATGGCTGAAATCACTGGGTTCTGTAGTGCAGCAATTCTCAACCTGGGGGTCGCGATCCCAAGAGGGTTCGATTGGCCATTTAGGAGGGGTTGCGAGGCCCTCTTCTTTGGCCCCGCTCCCTTCGCTTCCTCAAAATGACACTGTGCCAGGTGAGAAGTTCCTTGCCAGGCTAGGCCATGTGGCACACCCTCGATCATCTGGCTCCCGCTGTTTGCCAGGCCTCAGTAGGCGGGTGCCGGGTGACAGGCTCTTTGCAAGGCTGGGCTGTGCGGCGCAATCTCAATTGCCTGTTTCCTGCCGCCCACTAGGCCGCAGGAAGCGGAAGCCAGGCAGAAGGCTCACTGTGAGGCTAGGCTGTGCGGCGCAGCTACCATTACCTGGCTCCCAATGCCTGCCATGCTGCAGGTTCTGGGAGCCGGAAGCCGGGAGGGAGTCCCCACATGAGGCCAAGCCACATGGCGTGGCCTCGATTGCCTTTCTGTTTAGTTGCAATTTAAAAAAATTAAAAATTAATTTCTAGGGGGGGCGTTGAGTAATATTTTTTCTGGAAATGGGACAGTAGGCCAAAACGGTTTGGGAACCACTGATCTACATCATAAAAGTAATTCAGTTTGACACCATTTTAATTGCCCCAGCTTAATACTATGAAATCATAGGTGTTGTACCTTTTGCCTTTTGTGCCAAAGTATGCTGGCAACTCATCTAACTACAACTCCCGGGTTTCCAAGCATTCAGCTATGGCAATTAAAGTGGGATCAAACTTCATTAATTCTACAGCGTAGTTGCACTCTCAGTTATGTAATCTGTAAAGAAAATGTTCTCCCAATTCAGGTTGGCTCCTATATGAAGTATTATTAAGGATATTACCATATTTCCCTGAAAATAAGATCGGGTCTTATATTCATTTTTGCTCCAAAAGATGCATTAGGGCTTTTTTTTTTCAGGGGATGTCTCCCCCCCCCTCCTATATTTATTCATGTACAACAATCAATGATTGTTCAAATACAGTCATGACTTCTTCTGGAACAAGGTCATAATATGTCAATAATATTATTTATTTATATTTAGTGATATATTAATATTATTCTTTTATAATCCAATATATCCATCGTGTGTTACAATGGATGTACTACTGCTAAATAATGATGATGATAATAATAATACACTTTATTTATATTCCGCTCTTCTCACCCCGAAGGGGACTCAGAGCGGATTACAGGTACACATACTTAGCAGACAATCCCTGCCATTTTCCACATACACACATATAGATGAACAGAGGCAAACTCTGGCCACCAGGGGGAGCTGATGCACTCCTCATCTCTCAGCATTCTCAGCGTCCCTTGTTGTTCCTTCCGCATTTCTCAGCATTCCTGGAGTTCTTTAATGGCCTCATAATTCAGTCAAAATTTGCCTCCCCACTTAATGTAGTACTTTTATATCCTAGTTGACAGATGCAACTGTCTTTCAGGCGGCAAAGGTCGGCAGCAGGCTACACTTAAAGGTCGAGCACCCACCTCGACCCGGGCAGGCCTTGAATTCATGACCTATTGGTCAGAGAGATTTTATGCAGCTGACACTTAGACAGCTGCACCACATTTCCGGTGCTCCAAATGTGTCCATCTGGCTGACAATTATAACTGGGCTTAATTTTTGGGGTAGGGATTATATTACAACTATTCTGAAGAATCATGCTACAACGTATTTTCCCATTAGGTCTTATTTTTGGAAAACAGGGTGGGATGTCCCTTTTTTCAGATATGAGAACCAGAACTGAGAATCCCTAGATCTGTGGTTCTCAACCTGTGGGTCCCTAGATGCTTTGGCCTACAACCCCCAGAAATCCCTGCCGGTTTACCAGTAGGTAGGATTTCTGGGAATTGAAGGCCAAAACATCTGGGGGCCCACAGGTTGAGAACCACTGCCCTAGACCCAGGCATGTAGCCAGGGGGGGGCTAAGGGGGCTTCAGCCCCCTCCCCCCCGAAATTCTCAGCGTGGTCCGCGAAAAGGCCTTACTGGTACATTATTTAAACTGTTATGTTTATTCATATCATGATCTGATCACCATGCTCATTATATCCCACATTCATGGGGTTATTGGGATAACAATACAAAAGGTTTGCTAGGGTAGACCCTCTTCCACCCAGTCTCAGCGCCCCCGAACCAAACTCAGCCCCCCCCCGCCCCCCCGAATCAAAATCCTGGCTACGGCCCTGCCTAGACCATGACAATGCTGAGCAAGGCCAAATAAGAGTTGCAGATCAAAACATCTAAAGGGCCGTATGTTCCTTACTCCTGTTACAGAGATATAGATGTCTGGAGAAACAAGGTTGGATATATGTGTAAAAGGACCAAATATATTTTCTTGCTCAAAGACATCCTGATGGTTATGTGTTCCAAGCATGTCTTTTGAGTGCATTTGGCATGCACTCAAAGACTAGGAATGCCAATCTCCATTTATTTCATTTTTAATGCACAAACTTAGAATTTCAAAACTTTTCTCACTGCAGGGCAATATTGCAAAAAAAATGTGCAATGCTTTAATTTTGTTTAACTTTCAGAGCCTTTAGTGAAAATTAGTATACATAAAACCTATGGGTTGTTTTTTTTTGCAAAGAAGGCAATGTCTGTTGAAAAAATGCACCAAAATAAATGTGTCTTTCAGGGGGGGTCTGCATAAATGAATTTTCAATACAGAATGTCACAATTTTTTATTTTAAATTATATATATATTAATTTTAATTTTCTTATTTCAGAGACTATTTTCTTTGTGAGAATGAGAATGCTTCTCACATCCCAATTAAAGATACTTTACCAATCAGAAGGCATTTCTCTCTTTAATAGGTGTTAACAAAAAAGATCAAAACAACAGTGGGATAACATGAATGATTTGTAGATAGAAGGCAACAATGTTATTTGAGCCACCCAATCCCTGTAAAAATCCATGAATGAGATATCCAGAGTATATTCCAATCCCCCGTACGCCAACATTTTGCCTGTGATTGTGGTTGAAATCCTTGCATTTTAGCCCCCACAAAATGCCAAAGTAGATCCATCAGTCCTTAAGCCAGCCCAGCCCAGTATCCCTTTAATTTTCTTAGATATTACTAAAAACAGCTTTTGAACCAATCAAATGCTGAACACATTCCTGCCAAACTTCTTTGCCACAGGAGAAACAGGATTCGAAACTGATTTGTAAGACAAGTTCATTTGATTCTATGAAATATTGTACCTCTATAAAGAAAAAGTAAGTTATTTGAAATATTTCCAATTGTCAATGAAATAATGGGTGCTGTTCTTTTGCAGGCTGAAAGCTTTGCTACAAATGGAAAGCATCATGCAGAGGTAAGAAGTTTCTTATTGTTGTTAGGTTTTAACAAGTTGTTCCTTTAATTAACTCTAGCCCGCAGGTATTATAAAATAGCTAATATTTATATGTATTGTTGTTGTATACCGTCGAATCATTTCTGATCTATGGTGAGCCTGAGGTGACACTATCACAGGATTTTCTCAACAGAGTTTGTTCAGAAGGTGTTTGTCCTTGCCTTTGTCTGAGCGCGCATCCGCACAGCTCGCAAAATGTGCGAACTCCCATGGTTTTTCCTGAGGTGTCCAAATGATGCCTCTGGTAAAAGTGAATTCATTCAGCACAAAGCAGGAAAACCCTGTTTTGTGCTGAATTAATTTGACTCCTGGAAAGACCCGGGTCTTTCAGAAGACTTGGTTCTTGCCAGCTGTTGGCCCTGTGGGATTGCGTTGCAAAACTTCCGAGCCCAATCCACACAGCTGTCTCAGGATTTCTGGGCTTCTGGAGCCCGGAAAACCCAAGGCAACACCCACCGCCTCCCCAAAACCCCTAAAAAAATCCTTTAAATGTTAAAAAAACAAACCCAAACTTACCTGACTTCCATTACCCTGCTGCCGACCTTCTCTTGACACATAGAAGTGGTGCGCCAGGAAAGGAGGGGCCAGGAAGAAAAAGCTCCTCACCCCCTTCTCATTGCATGTCATTTCTATGCACCAAGAGAGGGTCAGCAGTAGGTTAATGGCGGCCAAGTACGTAATTTTTTATTTTTAAGGCTTTTTGGGGGGGGGGGTGTCTGGGTGCCTTGCTGGAAGGTCCAGCAGAGCATCTGAACACCCCCCCCCCCCCCCCCCAAGAAACTGGGTGGTGTTTATTCACGGGTGGTATGTGGACTTTAACCCATGCCCAATCGGGTTTCTTAAACCGGATTGGGTGTGGGTTAAAGGGCTGTGCGGAAGTGACCTGAGAATGTAACTCACACAAGGTAACCAAATAGGTTTCAGTAACTGATCAAGGATTTGGAGCTTGGGCACATCTACAGTGACCCCTTTTGGAGGGCCAGTTTGACAAACTGGACACCGAATCGGCCCCTCAAACAGTCCTCACAGGGACTCCTTCAGTCGCCATAGAGGCAAGAGGAATCCTCACTCCCTAGCAGTGTTGAACATGGTGTGACACTACTGGGCGGCCACCCTAAATGCCCCCCTCACCCACCGAGTCGTGGTGGTCTCTGGCTGTGAGAATGACACCAACCTTCTTCCATTCCATTCTCTGACATCAGTCAGAGCAATGGGGTACTGAGGGAAGGGGAAAAGAGGGGAGCAATGGATATCCCCCTTCTTTTCCCCCTCCAGTCCTAGGGACTTATGCCAGAATAAGTGATGTGTAAAAGGTAAGTGCTATGACAAAGCCAATGACCACTGTGACATAGGGTCAGGGGGGCAAGGGGACTGACAGCCTGTATCCCCAGACCATCTGAGCCTGGGGAGCACAGGATAGCAATCAAGACAGTTGCAGCCATCCCACCAGTCCCCACTGTTCCTAAGTCAGCGAATAGTCCAAATTCTGGGCCAGAATCCATTATTCCATTAATGTGGAGCTAAGGCTGCATCAAGATGGACTTGCCCCACTTTACTATAGATCAGCCCAGGTAGATGCCGCCCTGGTTTCCAGTGTCCTTCCCCAACATTCAAACCGTGCTGGCTTATCTTTCACACTTTAAAAATAATCAGACTTCAAACCCATTTGCCTAGCGGCAGAGGCCCAACTCATTTCCTTGCTAATTTACATTGGCATTTAAAAAATACTTTGGCATTTGTTCCACAAGCCACTTAGGCTGCAATTTTCTGCACATTTACAGTATCTGGAAATAAACCCACTGAATTCAGCAAGTCTCACTTCTAAGAAGATGCATACGTAAGACTGTACTGTGATTACATGTGTCTAAAACTAAAATACAGGCAGTCCTTCACATTTGCAGGTTGAATTTTTGGGGATTATTTTTATGTGCAGTTTTTATCAATGCTTATTTGGCTGAACACAAACCAAACACAAGCCTTGAGCCACATTAACCAAAGTCACCAGTTGTTCCAAATTCTCCCCGAGAATCCAGAGCAGGCCGCAGCTTTGGACCCATGTAAACAATTGGGCTGGTTCAAAAATGGAAGTGGACATATCTTGTATTCCCTGGGCATTTGTGGTTCAAGAACACGCAGTGGCACTCATCGTCCTCACTCTGTTCTCCTTGTTGTGATGGCCAGTGGGCATGACATGGTTCATGTTGGTTCTTTGTCACCTGCATTGACACTGGCCAGAGGGACAAGTGATTGAAGAAGGAAGGGGACCATTCCTCTTCACATATTGCTCTGGCACATGGGTTGACATCACTCAAGTGACAAATGACCAACACAAGCCATTCAGTGCCTCTTGGATTCTGGAATTAGGAGATATGGGAAGGCTGAGCTGTGGGGGGGGGGGGACACTGGGTTTGGCACTACTGAACAGTCAGGACTCCTTCTCACCTCCGCAGCAGCCATATGAGTGACAGTGTAAACCATCCCAGGTCTGATCTGGCATTCAGCAGTCTAGTACAGTCCCAGGATAAGTGGTCAGTATAGATCTGCCCTAGGTCCTCCACCACAGCTCTATTGTCAACTTTCATAAAGCTGACGACAGAGTTGCACTGGAGGACCTAGAGATTCCTACAGAGGTGTTTTCTCAGGTTAAAAAGGTTTTTTTTTAATTGACGACTTTTCCACTTTTGTGGGGGTTTTGTACGCTTAACCTCTGCAAAGGTGGGAAGCTTATTGTACTATTTCAGCCATAACAACTGAAATAGTTGTTTATTTATTTGTTTATTTGTGGTGTTTGTAGCTCGCCTTTCTTAACCCTAAGGCGACTCAAGGTGCCTTACAGCAGTGTTTCTCAACCTTTTTTGAGCCAAGGCACACTTTTGACATTTAAAAAATCCCAGGGCACACCACCTCCCTGAGGCCTTGGGGAAGTGCACCTCCTGGCCCCCTCGCCCGTCCCCAATTTGGGAAGGGCACGGGGGACAGGTGGAGAAGCCTCCCTGAGGCAGCGAGGACCTTGCTGCCTTGGGGAAGTGTACCTCCTGGCCCCCTCGCCCGTCCCCAATTTGGGAAGGGCGCGGGGGACAGGTGGAGAAGCCTCCCTGAGGCAGCGAGGACCTTGCCGCCTTGGGGAAGGGTGCACCTCCCTGAGGCCCCTTGCTGCCTTGGGGAAGTCCCCAATTTGGGAAGGGCGCGGGGACAGGTGGAGAAGCCTCCCTGAGGCAGCGAGGACCTTGCTGCCTTGGGGAAGTGCACAGGTGGAGAAGCTCCTGGCCCCTCACCCGTCCCCAATTTGGGAAGGGCGCGGGGACAGGTGGAGAAGCCTCCCGCAGGCCCCCTCAATGGGAAGGGCTCTCAGGGGAAGCTGCCCTTGGCTCTCGTGTCCTTTGGGAAGACAGGTGGAGAAGCGAAGGGCACGGGGGCCAGGGGAAAGCCTCCCAGCCCGCTGCCTTGGGGAAGTGTACCCTCCCGCCTCCTCCAACCCTCTCCTCTCTCACACACACAAGGGCACAAGACCTCAGAGCCCGCCTCACCCGGTCTCGTGTCCTTCCGCCCACGGATCCGCCCGTCCGCCCGCTCCTCCTCTCTCTTCCTCCAAACAGCAGCAGCAGGAGGGGGAAGAAAGGCGGGGGGAGAGGACGTTCTCACGGCACACCACGTGCTCTCGCATGGCACACTGGTGTGCCGCGTCACACCGGTTGACAATGACTGGCTTACAGAATTAGCAGCAATTTGATGCCATACATTCATAAAAATACAATTAAAATATTCAGCATAATATTATAAAAACCATATAAAAATTATTAAAAACATATAATCACTTTGATAAAATAGCAAGAGGGTTTTCTTTTCTTTTGTTTTTGCAGGAGGGATCATATGGTGGTGGCAACCAATATGGACAGGTACAATTTTTAAAATATTTCATATATTTGGAGAAATGAAAAAGGGTTTTTTAAAAAAAAATGAAATACTTGTTCTTATTTCTGCTCGTGACTGTATAACATTTTTAAAATATGGATATATTAAGACAACATAGCATGAAAACATCTTGGTGTCTGACTGATAAAATCTGTTTTCTATTCAGGGTGGCTCTTATGGTGTAGGCAGCCAACATGGACAGGTAAAAGTAATTTAAAAATAAAGTATTTTAATATATTTACTTATTTGTTACTAAGCTGACTTTAAGTGAAAGACATCCAGGAGGGGGCATACACAGTGTAATATATGGCATACTTTTGATAAGGAGAATACTTTGAGGAAGATACCTTTCTAGAATATGTTGCAGACTGGTAGTATGTATTGTTGTGTGCCCTTGGGTCATTTTTTTTTACTTATGGTGATCATAAGGTAATCCCATTCACTGGGTTTCCTTGCCAACATTTATCTGTAGTAGGTTTGTCTTTGCCGTCCTCTAAGGCAGAGAGAATGTGATTTGTCCATAGTCACCCGGTGAGCTTTCACACTGAGCAAGGATTTGAACTCTGGTTTCCAGTATCCTAGTTCAGCATTTCATCCACTATATCACACTGGTATTCTGGTGAAAGTATACCACAGTCACCTCCAGTATAGAAAGACATAGAAAAATAAAGAAGCTTGCTATGTTCTTAAACATAACGATGGTTTTGGAAACATTTGTTGATGAATATTGTTTCAAGTAATAAACATTTTCTGCACAGGGATCATATGGTGGTGGCCCACATGATCAGGTAAGACCTTTTTAATATACAGTATACAAATTCAATATAGACTATTAATGTTTATATATTTATTTGGAATAATAATCTTTATTTTATACCCCGCTTCCATTTCCCCAAAGGGAATTGAGGCAGCTTACACATGGGACAAAATATATTTATTTACAATATTTATATTCTGCCCCTCTCACCCCAAAGGAGGCTCAGGGCGGTTCACAGAACACATATACAGCAAACATTCAATGCCAATTATACAATGACAAGACAGTCAACAGATAGGGGTATATTGTCTGCAAAGTATGTGTACTGTAATCCGCTCTGAGTCCCCTTTGGGGTGAGAAGAGTGGAATATAAATAAAGTAAATAAATAAATTATGTATGTAGAGGCTTTTCCCATCTTTCAGCATTTTTAGAGGCTGTACTCTGTTCCAGCCACAGGGGCTGCTGTGGCTCCATCTCCTTTCTGAAGAGTTTTCTTTGTAAACTTTCTTCCTTTTTTTGATTGAAACGCCATGTCTAAAATACCTCCCTGCTTTAATGTGGCTCCTATCTATTCATATTGCTGTTTTGATTTGCTATGTTTAGATAAAAACATAATTAAACAAAACATCGGAGTACAAAAGCAGCAACCTTAAAACACCTTAAAACACACTCAGATAACATACAACAAAAACCAATAACAGAAATACTAAGATAGGCATGATCAGACTATAGAAAGGACTGGGTATGGGATAGTGCAAAACAGCATAGTATAGCCTGCATTTCTCCCAAAAGTAAGGCTCACAGTATTTCCTAATAACACTCATTCTTCTTTCAAGCCACTACAATATGCTTACTCAGTCTTACACTTGTTAAAAAAATTTCCTGTTAAACTTATACATTTAATGTACTTTAAAAAATTAATTTCAGCTGGGTGGAAAAGGGCAAGATGGTGCTTTAGTTTTCTGTGTGCATTGTTGCTTTTACAAGTGAGCAGCAGGAAGAGACATGGTTTTCCAACATTAGTCTGCATACTTCCATATGGTGCCGCCATTCATACTGAAGATGTAATGACTTACCTGTCCACTTAAATGCTTCTAAATTCAAAGGATATCTACTTTACACTTTCCCTCAAGGCTATAGATTGATAGGATGGAGTAATTAAAACTCACAGAGAAAGAGACATACAGCTAAAACATTTGTCTGGTTTTTGTTTTTTTTACCAATTTTCATCAGCCCCCTTTTGAAAAGATAATTGATTTTTTTTAAAAAAATTAACTGTCTTCATTCTTTACAGGATGAATCATATATTGCATATGCAAACAACCGGGTAAGCAAGTTTGGTTTTTTATTTATTTATTTATTTATTTATCTATTTATAGATTTATTTATAGATTTATTTATTTATTTATAGATTTATTAATCGCCCATCCCAGATGGCTCTGGGCGATTTACAATAAAACATGCAATTAAATACCTAAAACATCTAAACAATTAAGCAAGTTGTCCTTTTGGAAGAATTTTATTTATTTATTTATTTCATGATATTTATATGCCGCCCTTCTCTTCTTCCCCCTGTTTTCTATTAGCCAAACTTTCAAGGATGAGCAAAATGCTTCCATTTTTGTTCCTTTTTTTAATGCTTCCTCTTTTATACTTAAACCTTCCCCCTTAAATAGTTTTTGGCCTTTTTCAACTTTTCCCAGAGATGTGTAATTTAGAGAAACCTCTCAACGTGGGGTGGAATATAGGATGTACTGTATGTGAAAAGCATGTGCATTTCATCTGACTTTTGACCATAAAGATCAAACTAACCTTTGATGTGTTTACAGAGAGAATGTGTTTGCCCGGGTGCACAGGTAACTATTATTCTTTACTAGTATGGCATTCGTTGTCTTCTGAGTTCTGATCCTTAGCATTTTGGTCCTGTCGATTCACATGATATCAGTTCACCCTGCTATAGCCTGACTTTCGCATTCACGGTCATAGCAGTGCTTTAGTCCCACCTTTGCCTTATCAAACAAAAACAATTCATTAAATCGGTTTGGGTTTGGATATCTCATAATGCTTTCTTCCATGAAGATTCATTACACTATGTCACCAAAAATTTGAAAAAACTCTGTTTAAAAGTGTTATTTCCTGTTTAATTTTGTGGTACTTACTTTGAAAGTAGTGGTTATACTCCAGAAACTTCATTTTGGTGGCTTGGTTGAGTCACTATGAGATAGTCATTAAAAATACTATAGCAAAATGTTCTGCATGATGTCCCACAAAAACAAAGTTTTTGAGATGTAATAAACTTTTTCCATGTTTTTATGATAAAACCCATTAGGAACTGACATGTATAACCCAGGAACAAAAATTATGTAACATAGTATTAGTGGATGTGGTTTGGGTATCCTTTCATTAAGGATTCCCTAGACAGAGAAGTCCTAGACCACTTCTGGTGCTTCGGTGGTGACAGGCCCGTAGCCAGGATTTTGATTCGGGGGGGGGGGGGACAGACGGATGACTAAGTTTGATACGGGGGAGGGGGGACGGGACGACTAAGTCTTAGTGAGAAAGGTTCTACCCTAGCAAACCTTTTGTATCGTTATCCCAATACCCCCATGCATATGGGATATAATGAGCATGGTGATCAGATAATGATATGAATAAACGTAACAGTTTAAATAATGTACCAGTAAGACCTTCTCACAGACCACGCCGGGAATTTCAGGGGGGGGGTGAAGCCCTTCCAGGCCCCCCCCCCCCGGCTATATACCTGGGTGAGGAGAATGGCCTTTGTAGTATGCTTATAGGTGGTGCAGTGGGTTAAACCGCTGAGCAGCTAAACTTGCTGACCAAAAGGTCAGTGGTTCGAATCCAGGGAGCGGGGTGAATTCCCACTGTTAAGTCCAGCTTCTGCCAACCTAGCAGTTCAAAAACATGCAAATGTGAGTAGATCAATAGGTATTGCTCCGGCGGGAAAGTAACAGCGCTCCATGCAGTCATGATGGCCACATGACCTTGGAGGTGTCTACGGACAACACCGACTCTTCGGCTTAGAAATGGAGATGAGCACCACTGCCCAGAATTGGACACCACTAGACTTAATGTCAGGGCAAAACCTTTACGTTTACTAGTATGATAGAACCCCTCTTAATCACCTTTTCTAGTTTGTGTTTTTTGTTTGTTTACTCTTATATCACCAGATTGTATTTTCAGTTACTTCTGACATGATAAATAAATAAATCACAACCTTATTGCACCTCTTACTGTCTCATTGTCGTAGCTCTGTTATAGTTACAATTTTGAAAAAAACCCATAGATCAATCACAGAGCAAGAGGTGGGATACAGGAGTTGATAAATACACAATTAATGCAGATTTTTAAAGTGCAAATGTAGCAAGGATGTGATAGAGAGCGTTAATAATCTATTCTCATGAGACTGGGGTGGATTTCACATACAATAACGGAGCATGAAAGAATGATGTGATGAGACTCCTGGGGAGACAATAGCCTCATCTATACTGCCATAGTGTAAATGGGGCCAGTGTTAGGTCTCAAGTATATATTGACAGACTTCACATTTCTCCTCCTGGAACCACAATGAATACCAATCAGTTGAAAGGGTTCAACTTACTCTTGTGGCTCTACACACAATTTGCTGGCAGGATTAGATGGAATTTATACCGATAATAACATTGCGCAAGTTGCAGTAAGATCTACAGTGATATACATATTAAACAAATTATGTGTAGTGACTAAATACAGACTTATTTAAGATGTTGAAATTCTGATTACTATTATGGTGAGCTTTGTTCTCTTCCTGCAGAAGTTGAGGTTGCATTACAGAGATCCTCTCGACTCATCCTGCTACTGTTGCCTTTCTTCCACACAACCATATATCCCAGAATATCAAGGCAGATAATCTACAATATCTGCTTTGAACTGGATTATCTGAGTCCATACTGTCATATAATCCAGTTCAATAGGATTTTATACAGCTGTGTGGAAGGGGCCTAAAATAAAAAAAACAAAATCTTGGAGCACAAAATAAACTTGCAGTAAATGAAAATGAATCATTAACTCCCCAACAGACTGAGCAGGGTTTCCTATGGTCTCTCTTTCCTACAAGGAAAAAACGTTGCTAAATGGAATTTACTTGGATGACATTGTAAAACGTGGATTCAGCAACGGTCAATATGGCCAAGTAGAAACACTTTTTGCATATTTAACACATTTTTCATCCATATCATATAGCATGATATAATATACAGAGAGATATATGAAAGAAAAGAAATATATTCATTAATATATTTATTCATGTATTTCTTTTAAATTAATGGCCGTATTTTTTATACAGGGTGGACAGAGGGGATCATATGGCAGAGGCAGCCAATATGGACAGGTAAGAATTATTTTTTGAAAAGGAAAATAAATCCCATATCTTTGTTCTGTTCTTCTAGTGTTGAATACTGACATATATTATTGCTGTAGAATAAAAAAAAATAGTGGTAAATTATATGGCAGACAGTACATGACAGATAAATATTCCAGCCCTTGGACCGAAGTGGTCCAGCATCCCCTAATAACCAATAATAAAATTGGTCCCCTAAATAACAATTTTTACCCCTTTTAATGAACAATTTCCCCATTGCGGCTATATTGAGATCCTAGATCAGGGGTGGGCAACCTACAGCCCACGGGCCGAATGAGGCCCGGCAGCCGATTCTGTCCAGCGGCTTTGGACTGCCTGACATCCCTGGAGGCGATCCGGGCCTACAGCGGGAGCACTCGGCGACCTGCGGGGGCTGACTGCCTTGGCGACCCCGGAAGACTTGATCTTCCGGGTCGCCAGGTTGAATAAACGGCCTTAGATCGCCGAGTGCTCCCCCTGCAGACCCGGATTGCCTCCAGGGATGTCAGGCACTCCAAAGCCGCCGCTCCTCCGGCCTGTCTGCCAACACAGGCCCCACAAAGCCCATGATGGGATGGCAGCAGCGGCACTCCTTCCTCTCAGCCCCACTCCGACGCCCTTCTCCCCGGGCCGGACAGAACCGGCTCCAGGGATGCAGGCACTCCATAGCAGGGCGATCAGCTGGGGAACAGCTGGGGGCGAGAGCAGGCGGAGGCCTGCAGCCTCCGATCGCCTGCTGCTCTGCTCTGCTGCGGCGGAGGCTGGGTCCGCTTTGCCATCCTCTGGGCTGGGGCCATTGGGCCATTCCATCTTGGGATCCTTCCTCTCTTGAGGATGTCAGCCTTCATCTTGGTTCGCACCTTGTCTTCTTAAATTTTATTTTATTTTATTTTAGTGGTTTTAATTATTATTTTATAATAATTTTATTATAATAATATAATAATAATATAATAAATAATATAATATAATAATGTTATATTATATTATAATTTCAATATATTATCTATATATGTCTATATATACTATAATATAATCATTATGATATTAATACTAATAATATATGAATATTTCTTGATATATTAATATGTTAATATTAATGATGTGTAATATATATTAAATATAGTAAGTAAGTAAGTAAGTAAGTAAATAAATAAATAAATAAATAAAGTAGATTAGAATGTAGTTCAGCCTTTAGGTGCGGCCCTCCATAAAAAAAAGTCTCTCGTGCGGCCCCTTGGAAAAAATAATTGCCCACCCCTGTCCTAGATCTAAATGCAACACCTCCAGGGTGAGGGTGATGGAAATGGATCTCCAAGGTTTATTTAATGCAGAAGCTAACAAGCAAAATTAGGATGCAGAAGCACGACCCATTTCCCACCAATAGCTGTGTGAACAGTGAGAGCAGATTACCGACCGAGGAAAATTCACTTCTCCAGTCTGTTCCCAGTCTTCATACCTTTTCGGAGCGTCAAGCTGTCAAGCTGATGCAAAAAGTAATTAACAATGTTACTGATATGAAGAGATGCTTTCTGTATTAGTGGACAGCTGTTAACATTCGGCCATTATGCTAACAAGGGCTCCAAACCCATCTGCTGGCTGGCAGAGGCCCAACTCACCGCCTTAGTAACTTCCATTGGCATTAAAAGAATACTTTGGCATCGTTCCACAAGCCACTTAGGCTGCAATCTTCTGCACATTTATTGGGAAATAAGCCCACTGGATTCAGTAAGTCTCCCTACCAAGTACACAAGATTGTGCTGTAATTGCATGTGTCTAAATCTAAAATACAGTCGGCCCTCCACATTTGCTGGTTGAACTTTTACAGATTTGATTAGTTGCAGCTTTTGAGGTTAGATCTACACTGCCATATAATGCAGTTTCAGAATCCAGATTAACTGCATTGAAGTGGGTTATATTACAGTGTAGATCAGACATAGGCAAACTTGGGCCCTCCAGGTGTTTTGGACTTCGACTCTCACAATTCCTAACAACTGTTACGAATTGTGGGAGTTGAAGTCCAAAACACCTGGAGGGCCCAAGTTTGCCCATGCCTGGTGGACTTCACTTCAATGCAGCTAATCTGCATTCTGAAATTGCATTAGATGGCACCATAGATCCAACTTGTGTCTTTCGCTGCAAATCGACCATAGTGTTGTACTGGAGGACCTAAAGCAGAGTTTTCCAAAAAATTTGTTGGAGACACACTTACCTCATTTTGTGACACATTAATTAAGTTTTACTAACCCACTGAAGGTTAAATCAATTCCTTATAAGAGATGCAGACGCATTTTATTTATTTACATCATTTATATTCCGCCCTTCTCACCCCGCAGGGGACTCAGGGCGTGAGGGCGGATCACAATGCACATATACAGCCAAACATTCAATGTCATTGACATACAACATATATAGACAGACATTGTGGCAATTTAACATTCCAGCTTCTGACCACCAGGAGGAGCTGTCGCATTCCTTCATTCTTTTTGTGTGTATTTCCTGGAGATGTATGGCCTCGTAAATCAGTTAAATTTAGCCTCCCCACACAAGTGGTACCTAAATTTCCAACTTGACAGATGCAACTGTCTTTCGGGTTGCAAAGATTGACAACGAGCTACACAATTGGTCGAGAGCTCACCCCAACCCGGGCAGGCCTCGAACTCATGACCTTCTGGTCAGTAGAAATCTTACACAGCTGACATCCAGCCAGCTGCGCCACATTCCCGGTGCTATACATACTTCCATTGTAATAACAAAATGCCTGGAAACATAACTCATCTCATAAAAACCTTTGATCTATATTTGTAAATGACAGTATATGATCTGTATGATAATAACACTCGACTCAGGTGTTTCTTGTTATCTTTGCGTGACATAACTACATGCTGCAGCTGACACACAGGAGTGTCACAACACACAGTTTGGAAAACCCTGATGTAGATACTCCTTGAGAGAACCGTTTTCTAGGAGTCTCTTGGTATTCCAGCCCAGCTCTGTGGTTATTCTCTTGTAGACGTTGACTACAGTGGCACACTGGAGAACTTAGAGATTCCTAAAGGTGTGTTCTCTCATACATACACATACACACACACATTTGCGGGGACCTTGCACTCACTCTCCTGCAAGAGTGTATGTGTCATGATGCAGACGCCAATTAAAGCCAAGCCCAAGTGATAAAAGGGGTGTCAGCTGCAGAGAGAGAGAGCTACTATAATGTTTCAAACATATGATGAAGTAACAAGAGATTTGTTTTGCAGGGTGGATCGTATGGCAGTCAATATGGACAGGTACATTTTAAAAAATATGTCATATATTTGGAGTGGTAAAAAAGTAAAAAGAAAATGCTCCTTATTTCCAGTTCAGATTGTACAACATTTTAAAATTATGGACACCAGATTAAAGCATATTGGTGCCTGGCTGATAAAATCTCTTGAAATAAATAATAGCTATTTTCTATTCAGGGTGGATCTTATGGTGGTGGCAGCCAATATGGACAGGTAAAACAATATAATTTACTTTTAAAA
The DNA here is from genome assembly GCA_030556195.1 of Anolis apletophallus. Taxonomy (NCBI): domain Eukaryota; kingdom Metazoa; phylum Chordata; class Lepidosauria; order Squamata; family Anolidae; genus Anolis; species Anolis apletophallus. Next base: position 125,642,415 of record JARBWK010000005.1, read on the forward strand.
TAAAAATTACATTATGGATGTATAATACACATGGATCTTTGAATGTTGGCAGAATACAACTACCATCACCCTCTATCAATACCTTGCCAGTAGTCATGTGTGCCATGTTTAGTCCAGATCCATCATTATTTGGATTCACATGGCTCTCGGATGTAGGTGTAGTACAACTCCCATCATTCCGGATCAATAGCGACCCCAAATCCTGCCAGCATTTAAAGTTGGCAATGATGGGTATGTGTGCCACATTTGGTCCAGATCCATCATTGGTGTGGTTCACAGAGCTCTCTGGATGTGCATGTACTACACCTCCCATCATTCTGGGCCAATCTTCCCCAAACTCTGCCAGAATTTATTTATTTATTTATTTATTAAGCAATATACCGTACTTCACAAAATTAGTGCTAAAACAAGTAAAATACCAGTAAAACAATTAAAACACCCGAATCTATTACCAGCCAATAGCAATAGTTGGCAATGGCTTCCCCAAAGATAATGCTAGTGGCAGTTGGCTATGGGCAATGCCTGCCTAAATAGCCATTTTTTACTGCTCTGCGGAACATGGCCCGGATCAGGAAGAGCTGTATGTGGTCAGGAAGGGTATGTGTGCCATGTTTGGTTCAGATCCATCATAGGGTTTTTGTGATATGTTTTGTTCCGAGGAGGTTTGCTTTTGCCTTCTTCTGAGGCTGAGAGAGTACAACTTGCCCAGGATCACCCAGGCCCCTTCTACCAGATTATCCACTTTGAATTGGATTTTATGGCAGCGTAGTCTCATATAATCCAGTTCAATGCAGATAATGTGGACTATCTGTTTTGATAATCTGGATCATATGACAGTGGGTTTCCATGCCTGGTTAGGATTTCAATTCTCTCAACGTTCTAGTCTGCCATTTAAACCACTACATAATACTAGCTCTCAGTTAATATATATATACCACAGTATACCACAGTAGCACCCAGTATTTGAAGACATAGCAAAATAAAGACATTTGAAAATGTGTTGTGTTTTTTTAAACATAGACTGGGACTTAGGAAAGATTTATTGATGGATATTTTAAAATGTAATGAACATTTTCTGCGCAGGGATCATATGGTCATGGCTCATATGGACAGGTAAGAAATTTTAATATACGGTATATAAATTCAGTCACAATATAGAATAGGAATATCAAACATCTATCTGTCTGTATGTCTATCTATGTGGATATATAACCTGCATATCTCCCAGAAGTACAGCCTGATAATATTAAATGAAGGAAGAATGTGAAATCTATATCTATATCCATAATAAAAGTGAAAATATGTATGTACGTATGTGGCTGGGGTGCCCACTTATACAGACTTGGGTATGGAATACAGAAGAAGTTTTTATTGTTTTTATTGTTGGGTACAGAACAGGGTTTCATGTGGATATATAATGGTAATCCCATTCTAATAAATAACTATTTCCTGTACAGGGTGGATCATATGGGGGCGGCAACCAATATGGACAGGTAATATTTTTTTTGCAAATATTTAATCTATATACCATGGGAACATAGACCATAGTAGATTAAATTGAGTTTACTTCAGCTCCTAAATATAGAAAGGCTAGAAGTACGAGGGCGGGTCAATAAATCCGTGACTTTTTGAATGTCCCGCCTCTTAACTGAAAGGGCTCCTGTCAACAGGCATCTTGTCAGTTGACTCCTGCCAAAATTTGAACAAGCTGCCTCATTTAGTTTGTGTTTGAAAGTCATTGATAGCAGACTACCGCGTGATTTGAGGAAAAAATGGAAAAAAGTGAATTTTGTGTGCTCATTAAGCATTATTTTTTGCGGAAAAAAACATCACTCAAACCAAGGTTAAGCTTGATAAATACTATGGGGACTCTGCACAATCAATTTCAATGGTTAAAAAAGTGGTTCACTGAATTTCGTTGTGGCCGTACAAGCACGGAAGATGCTGAACGTTCTGAATGCCCAGTTGAGGTCTCTACACCCGAAACAATTGAAAAAATTCACGATATGGTGATGGCCGTTCGGAGATAGAAAGTGCGAGAGATTGTGGAAGCCATAGACATCTCACATGGCTCAGTGGTTTCAATTTTAAATGATCATTTGGGTATGAGAAAGCTTTCCGCAAGATGGGTGCCGCGTTTGCTCACAATCGACCACAAACTTAATCATGTGACAGTTTCGCAGGAGTGTTTGGTGTTGTTCAACTGCAATATGGTCAAGTTTTTGTGCCGTTTCGTAACTGTGGACGAAACGTGGATCCACCACAACACACCAGAGACCAAGCAGCAGTCAAAACAGTGGTTTTCTCGTGGTGAATCGGCGCCAAAGAAGGCCAAGGTGGGTTTGTCAGCCAATAAAGTCATGGCGACCGTTTTTTTGGGATGCAAGCGGTGTAATCCACATTAACTACCTTCGAAAGGGTAAAACAATCAATGGCGAATATTATGCCAACTTATTGGGTCGATTTAATGAGAATTTGAAAAACAAACGACCGCATTTGGCCAAGAAAAAAGTTCTTTTGCACCAGGACAATGCAAGGGTGCACACATGTGCAGTTGCCATGGCAACAATCCATGAATTGGGATACAAATTGCTCCCTCATCCGCCCTATTCTCCAGATTTAGCCCCGAGTGACTATTTCTTGTTTCCAAACCTGAAGAAATGGTTCAGCGGAAAGAGATTTGACTCCAACAATGAAATCATCTCACAAACAAATACCTATTTTGATGACCTTGACAAATCTTATTTTTTGGAAGGGATAAAAAAATTGGAGAAACATTGGACAAAGTGTATAGAGCTCAAAGGAGACTACGTTGAAAAATAAAATGATTTTTTATCCAAAAACCTGTGTTTCATTCAAAAAGTCACAGACTTATTGACCCGCCCTCGTACTAAAATGTTGCAGTAATGTAATGTCTTGATAACGACAACAACAACAAAAACCCAGGTAAAGATTCTTTTAGTATATAGCATATATAAAAGACCAGCTTCCTCTCTCTCTCTTTAATGTTTTCAAATGTTTTTCCCAACACTTTGACACTGGGTGGGTCTCTGTTTTAAGACTATTTGACATTCCATGATTTCCAAGGCTACTGGGAATGCTCAGTTCTTAAAGGGACTGTTTAAAAAAATCCCCCTTCCTCCTAGTAAGGGTAAAGATTTCCCCTTGACATTAAGTCTAGTCATAAAGCTAAGCAGAGGGCTACACCTTAATATATGCAACAAGCAATTCAGGTGAATGAATCAATCAATAAACAACGATTATCAAAAATAATATTTCTTCTTCGAGGGCTCTGTGAATGCACACTTATGAAGTTTGCGCGCCAGCGTGGGCTTCCAACGGAAACTTCCCAGTTTGAAATGTTTTGGCGGTAGCTCCGCCCAGCCAGCCCGGAGGGCATAAAAGGCGCCTCCATGCGCGCCCACCCCATTCCTTTGTTTTCCGCCACTTGGGAAACATCGGAAATTCGGCTGGTTGTGTGAGCATAGTATGTCCACAACCAGCTTCAAAAAGTGTTTAACCTGCAGTGGCAAGATCCCGGACTGCGACGGCCACTCGAAGTGCCTTCGGTGTCTCGGAGAGGGACACGTTGTTCCTGTCTGCCGACACTGCCAGGCCTTCTCGTCGCAGACCAGAAGAGCGAGAGCCCGGACGCTTCAGGCCTACCTGACAGAGCGTGCTCTCTACCCTCCAGAGATGGCGACGGCTGTCCCATCTACCTCCTTGGGGACCGGGGCGGCTGCTCCGGCCCCCACCGTGTCGACCGCTCACCCAGCCGGGAAGAAGCGTCCACGGAAGGAGAAGGGCACGAAGTCTGTCTCATCGAAGACTTCGGCGCCAAAGAGGCCCTGCATCAGCTGCCTCCACCCCGCCGGTCGTCGGCGAGCTCAATGGCGTCGGGCCTCTCCCAGAGGTCGGCCATTTCAAGAACTCCCTCCAACAGAGCTATGGAGATAGCGTTCCGGAGGTCGAGTGAAGAAGCCCGTAGAGCCCAGACCAGAGGCCTGGTTCCTGTGACTCCGGGCAAGTCTCTGGAGGCCGGAGCCTCGAGACCCCCGTCCCCAAAGAGGCGCAGGACTTTGACGTCATCCTCATCGGCGTCGTGCCCTGATTCCCCGCCTGCCCCTGTTCTTGCTGTGGAGACAGGGGTAGAGCAGCAGACCATCTCACCGGGAGACTCGGTACAGACAGTTGTCAGAGTTCCCCCGGGGCAGCCCTCGGTTCGACAACTGTTTGTGACGTCGCCCGAGAAAGGCAGGCAGACGACAAGGCTCGCCATGGCCCCAGCTTCAAAGAAGCCTCCCCCTGCATCGACAGTGGTGACCGCAGTCCCATCCATGTCGAGAGCAGCACCGGCGTCTTCACTTCCGGCGGGACCGGAAGTGGTTCGGACATTGTCGGAGGACGAGGTCGAGGAAGGCGATGCCCCACGATCGGTGATGTCGGGGTCCATCTTGTCGGTCGCCATGGACCGAACACCCTCCCACAGAGGCTGTGAGATGGAGCCATCACCGACAGACTCCGCAAAAGCCTTCAGTGAACAAGTGGGTCGAATGGCAAGAGCTTTGGGCATACAAACGTATGTGCCTAGAAGATCCAGCGCCTGCCCCATCTTCAGCAGGGTGCAGGTCGAGGACTCTGCCCAGCCACATCTTCCCATGCTAGAACCCCTGGAAAATGCCCACCACATGGGGACAAAGTCAACTTCTTGAAACAAAGAGAAACATTCTGGAGAAACATTCTGGAGTACAGATGGCCACGGAGAAACAAAAAGGTGGTCTTAATGACCCTTTAACTATCAATGCTCTCCTTAATAAATGAACACATGTCCCTTTAAATCCTTACCTGACTACCTCTACTTAAACCTCCCTATGACTGACCCCCGGTACCATATCCTGCCCATGGAATGGTCCATCCTCCTTGCGACTCGATACGCTCACTAAGGTAATTACTCTTTATTGATACTATGGACTCCCGCATGCCTCCCCCTACACCATTCATTTGGGTAAACTAAATACACACCCTTTATTATTATCTAGACTTTACTCCTTTGAGGACGCCCAACTATACAGCCTCTGAAGAAGTCCATAAGACGAAATGGCCCTCCGCCAGCTTGGGGGTGAGCTCCTGCCGTCAGGCAACCTTCCCCACCCCTCTCTCACCACGGTGAGACGAGCGTGGGGCAGCTTTTCTCTCCGCTGCATTGGCAGCTTGTTCAATTCTAAAGACGCTAACCAAGCTTGACTAAAACTACAAGGACCAGGGCCATAGCCAGGATTTTGATTCGGGGGTTTGGTTGAGACTGGGTGGAAGAGGGTCTACCCTAGCAAACCTTTTGTATTGTTATCCCAATAACCCGATTAATGTGGGATATAATGAGCATGGTGATCAGATCATGATATGAATAAACATAACCATTTAAATAATGTACCAGTAAGGCCTTTTCGCGGACCACCCTGAGAATTTCGGGGCTGAAGCCCCTTAGCCCCCTGGCTACATGCCTGACAAGGACCAAGCTCCTTAGCGGCAAGCCACCATAGCGACGCCGCACCTGCGCATTGTTTACATCCTCTTGAGTTAGCACCATTACTGACTACAGCGACCAGCCTGCCTTGCGGTTCTACTCAACACGAACCGGCGCATGCGCATTGCATGCTAGTGGCAGCATCTAGCGGTCCCGAAGTCTTTCTCCGTTCAACACGGGCTTCACTCCTGGCTTCCTGCTTAATTACACCCATAGACACAGTGATTTGATCTACAGCAGTGACCCAGGATTTGGGATAATACTAATAATGTTATCCCATTAACAGAATACTGTATTTGATTTCATGACTTGTTATACTTGTTTTATATACTGTATACTGTACCTTACCTTGATGCAGATTCTCAATGAGATATTTACCACTGTGTAATTCCGCTGTACTCATATGTTTAAACCATTGTTCCCACTGTGGACTATATACTTCCAATTTGTACTAGCGAATATATATTATTTTTGATAATCGTTGTTTATTGATTGATTCATTCACCTGAATTGCTTGTTGCATTAAGTCTAGTCATGTCTGACTCTGGGGAGTGATGCTCATCTCCATTTCTAAGCTGAAGAGCCGGCGTTGTCCGTAGACACCTCCAAGGTCATATGGCCAGCATGACTGCATGGAGTGGCATTACCTTCCCGCCAGGGTGGTACCTATTGATCTATTCACACTTGCATGTTTTTGAATGGAAACCCTTTCAACATTGTTGTTTTTATAGGGTGGATCTTATAGTGGCAGCAGCTCTTACGGACAGGTAAATATTATTTAAATGTATATTTAATCCTTATTGTAGAACTATGGATAGCAGGACTGTGAAATGCCTCTGCACTATAACTCCCATCACCCATAACTAGTCTCAGCATTGTGAGCCATGTTGACAGTAATTATTCCTCAACATCTCTAAACAGCGAAAGGTTTCCCCACCCCTCCTTACTAGTATAGTATGTGCAGACTGAGCGTCCCTTATCTAAAATGTTTGGGACTGGAAGCATTACTGATTTTGGATTTTTATTCAGATTTTGAAATACTTGCATGTACATAATGAGGTATCTTGGAGGTGGGATCCAAGTTTTAAAATGAAATTCATTCATGTTTCATATATTTCTTATACACATAGCCTAAAGATTATTTTATGCACAGTATTTAAATAACTGTACATGAAACAAAGTTTGTGTTGATTAAACTATTAGAAAGCAAACTTTTTGAGATATCCTCAGAGATTCAGGGTGGAGACATGTGCATTTGGGGAAAACCTTGCCCCTTTTTCATATCCTGGCTTTTGTTGGGGACTCCAAACTGTTTTTTGTAAGCCCCCCAAAATTAGGAGGGTTGTTTTCAGTTCTTTTGTTTCAGGACCCGAAAATCAGACCATTATGGGTGGAGGGACTTCCCACCCACTGACTCCCCTTCCTGGAGTGTGTTCTTCTTACCTGACACCTGCTGTGCGCTTTCTGGGCCTGCCTGCATACCCCATCACTCATGTACTCTCCTTGGGAAGAGAGTGTGTGTATGGTGGGGCATGCAAGCAGGCCCGGAAAGCATGCGTACCTGCCAGTTCCTACAACCGAACCCCTCTTACTCTAGAGTAAGAGGCACTCAGCTGCAGTCATGCTCCAGACCTACCTGTACGCCCTGCCACACACTGTTGCACTCCAGGACCAGAATAAGCCTCAGACTTTAAGCACACCACACGATGAATAGGAAAAAAACAATCCTTTTTTATTGAGGCTTAGTAAAATAGCCAGTTGAGAATAAATGCTTATTTGAAAATAGAGAAGTCCCAATAAAGTAGAAAGATCGGCAGAAACAAAGTAATCCAAAGCAGAGTCCAATAGAATACAAAGGCAATCCAAAGCAGGGTTAATCCAAAGCAGGGATCAACGGGATACAAAGGCAATGTCCAAACTTTTGTAGTCAACTCCAAAAAGACCAAGAAATCCAACCATGAACAAGTACCCTTAACATGAATCTTCTCAGCAAGACTTCCATGGAGCAAGAACTAGGTTTCTGGAACGATGCTTGATCTAACAAGTTTTCCCTTGAGGCAAACCTTATATCCCAAAACTCAGAAACTGGTTTTGCTTTCCTCGGCTATCGTTCTTGGCTCTTATATCTTGAAGCTTGAAGGAGCGACACAACCCTTGAGCTAGCTGCCAATCCTGGCTAAACTCCAGCCGCCTCTCCATGAGCTCTCTATCTTGCTGCTCATTAATTCCTCCAGGTGTCAAGTTGTTTTCAAAACCCAAATCTTGAGAGCTCACAGAGTCAGGGAGTATACCATCATCCCTATGCCCTGCAGGGACAGTCTCATGAGAAACTGCCCTTTGAACTGGTGTGTCTCTGTCATTCTCCGCATGAATATCATTGACCAAACCATCTCCATCTTGCACCTCAGTGCAATCATTTCCCACATCATTTCCCACATCAGAAGCACAATGATCCTGAAACACAAACACAGGCTGATTTCCAACACACACACCCCACCATACATACACCTGGAAAGTGTTTGTGTGGCGGGGCATGCAGGCAGGTCAAACTCCAGGCCTGCCTGTCTGCACACCCCGCTACTCAGGCACTCTCTTTCCAAGGCAAGGAGGCAAGTTCAGGTACACACAAAAGCAGGCTGTAGGCGGGCTTTCGTGTTGAGCATATTTTTGTGTGTTGAGGGGGCTTCCTGTTTCGTGCTTCTGAATAAGCAGAAGACATGAAAGAAATTGTAGAAATGGAAGGAACAAATTTCACACACATGTCTAGTGGAGAATCAAGTTGACTTTCCCCATCTTTTTGATCATAGATTCCATTGTCTCTATAGAGACATTCATTTGGTGTTGGAATTTGAATAATAGCGATGTGAAGATGATTCCCTTAATTATAGCTATGAATTGCTAACATTAATGCGTTTTCATTATTGCTCCTTCAGCTGACAGTTTTATTTTCATAAGATTTTTTTTAAAAAAACCTGATGTGGTTTTTTTTCATGATTAGGCTTTGGTAAATCAATTAGATTTGCTATTAAAATTTGTTTCTGGGCAGTTTAGAGATATTTAAAAGCATGCAAAGATGTCAGATAAATAATGTATTGTTGTTGTTGTGTGCCTACATGTAATTTCCAACCTACGAAAACCCTAAGGCAAAGCTATCATAGGGTTTTCTTACCATAATTGATGCAGAAGAGCTTTGCCATTTCTTTCCTCAGGGGCTGAAAGAGTATTACTTGCTCAAGGTGTATTTCATTTGACATTTGAACATTTGAACCCTGATCTCCAGAGGCCAATGCTATAAACAATATACTATGTTGATACTCCAGATAAATAATGGAAGATGGTTTTAAAAGTCATTTTTAAAATCCAAAAGAAGATGCATAATGTTAACACATACTTCAGCAACAATCCTTTTTTTAATTGTGATTGTTTTCTTTCTAGGGTGTGCATAGTGGTTCATATGGCAGCAATCAATACGGACAGGTAAACATACTTCTAATGCATACTAAATAAGTAATACACACTGTTGTTTAAAAAAACAACTTTATGCCAAGCATAAGAATCAAATTAACTTCCAATCTTATTTGGTTTCTCTTAAGTATAGAAAATAGCTTACTGGGAGCATGTCTTTATTTTAAAACTAGCTTGGGGGACCCGACCCTGCCCGGGTTAATTGAGAAAGGCATTGTGTGCCAAGGTTGGTCCTTATCAGTTGTTTATTTGGCTCGCAATGGTGTCAGGAAGTGAGTGAAAGCAATTCAAGTCCCATCATCTGTGATCCAATGTCTTCCAAACTGGAGTAGGATGTGGTGTGGGTCATGGGGGCTCTGTGTGCCAAGTTTGGTCGTGATCAGTCAGTGGATGAGGGTTGCAGCGGTCTCAGGAAGTGATTGGAGGTACTTCAAGTCCCATCATCCATGGTCTGCCCTCCAAACTGCAGTAGGATGTAGAGTGAGTCATGGGTACTCTGTGTGCCAAGTTTGGGCCTGGTCTGTGATTTGTAGGGGCTTCAATGTTCTGTGGGAAATGAATCGGGTGAAGGTACTGCAAATCCCATCATTTTTGGCCCATCCTGCCCTACACCACACCAGGTTGTAAAGTGGGCCAGTGGGCATTTGTGTGCCAAGTGTGGTCCTGATCCTTCTATGGTGTGGGCCACAGTGCTCTAAGCAAGTGAGTTAAAGGACTGGAAGTCCCGTCATCCATAGTCCATCCTCCCTCAAACTGCACTAGGATGTAGAGTGGGTCTTGAGGGTTCTGTGTGCCAAGTTTGGTCTTGTTCTCTCATTGTTTGGGGTCACAAAGGGGTCGCAAAGTGTTTTGGCCTTAAACTCCCACCATGCCTGACTGCCTCAGGCCTTTTCCTTACCCCCTCTGCCACTTTAGAGCGTCGGAATGTTCGTGTTGGCGACTGCCTCAGGCCTTTGCCTTATCCTCCTCTGCCAGTTTAGAGGGTCGGAATGTTCGTGTTGGCTGGCCAATAGAGGCGTTATGCAAATATTCCCTCACTGGCAACCAATCATGTTGTCAGAATGTAGAGGCCGGGAGCCAATCAGAACGCTGCCACATACATACAAACATACATACAAACCCACAAACATTCCACTTTATTAAGGTATAGAGATGTCAGTCTCTATGACTGCCTCTTCCCAGAATGCACAGCAGCCAGGCATTCGGGCCAGCTCAATTCTCCCCATTCCCATGGCTATCCAGACTGTGATCATCAGTCCTTATAACCGGATGCAAGGTTGCTTCAGAAAACCTGTCCTTTGATCGCCTTTAGGGTGATGGTTTGGAGAACTAGAAGCTTTATGGAGTCCCACTGAATACCCCCTTTTTATCTCTTCACATGGGTTGCCAGAATTGCCACTTGTCATAGTAAATCTGGCGACTACCGTAGGGGGCATGGATAACCTGTCACCCTGCGCCTTGCATTGCCCGATTTGCCAGGAAACTGATCACATAAGAGGAAGTGTTGACCGCACAGTTTCCCCCATTGCTTCCTGTGCAACTTTCCCCATTGCTTCCTCTTGTGTTGCTGCCGCAGCGGCATACACCACCTCTACTCTAGTTGAGTCACGGAGCCCCGCTAGAAGTTTTTCTGCATCATGAGATTGGAGCCAGTGGGCTTCGTGAGTCAACTAGGGCTAAACTGGCATATGCCGCCAAAATAAGCCCCGTCTGATGAGGTCGTTTGTGTCCATCTCCATGATGATAACAGAAGTCTCTAAACTAGAGCTTCCTAAACTTTTCCACTCATGACTCCTTTCAGCCTCAGAAATTTTTACGTGACCCCAGGCCCTCTACGTTGGCCTTCCCTTGTCGACAATCCGGAAACTCAAGCTAGTGCAGAATGCCGCTGCTCGCTTGCTGGCGGGATCGCCAGTGAGGGAGCACATTACGCCCATCCTCCGGCAACTGCACGGGCTTCCTATCGAGTACCAAATTGCCTTCAAGGTGCTGATTTTGACCTTTAAGTTCTTACACAGCCTAGGGCCTGCGTACTTGAGGGACCGCCTTACCCCGTACATTCCCCCGAGATCACTGCGTTCAGATGAACAGAATCTGTTGTTAGTACCATCAATCCGCTCCTGCCATCTGTCCGCAACTAGATAACGAGCTTTTTCTGTGGCAGCTCCAGTGCTATGGAATTCCCTTCCGGACAGCACCCGAGCCATCTCGGAGCTTGCCCCTTTCCGAAGGGCCTGCAAAACCGCCCTCTTTGGACTAGCCTTTAATTAGACACATTGGTCTAAGAAAGTGCCTGGTTGTCCTCCTACACTGTGATGTGATGTAATATGTTTTAATGTGTTTTATGCTTTTACTGTAGGGCTACATATCTGCGACATGTTGCCCATTTGTATTGCTGTTATCCGCCCCGAGCCTGCAGGGAGGAGCGGAATACAAGATTGAACAATAAATAAATAAATAAATAAATAAATAAATAAATATTTCGTGACTCCTTCCCACCCCGTCCCCTCTCTTGCCCTACTCCCCCCTCCCCCATCCCAGTTTGTTGTATTGATGTATTATTGTGTGTGACTCAAACTATTGTAAACCACTCCGAGCCTCCGGGGAGTGGCGGTATACAAGTTTAAAGTAATAATAATAATAATAATAGGTATATAAAATAGGCATAAAATCAAACTTTTCAAGATAACAAACTATCATTTTCAAGGCTGCTTTTCCTTTTTATGATTTATTGCTGAAGTATTTTCTGCAGACTGTAAATACTGTGCAGCACATTGCCCCAGTGGCGCAATGGGTTAAACCCTTGTGCCAGCAAGATGGCTGACCAACAGGTCAGCAGTTTGAATCTGGAAAGCAAGGTGAGCTCCTGTCTGTCAGCTCCAGCTTCTCATTTGGGCACATGAGAGAAGCCTCCCACAGAATGGTAAAACAGCCAGGCATCCCCTGGGCAACATCCTTGCAGACAGCTCATTCTCTCACACCAGAAGCAACTTGCAGTTTCTCAAGTCCCTCCTGAAACAAAAAAAGCACATTAGTGCTAGATGCCTAGAGCAGCCACTAGGTTACTATTGCCGTTTTTTTCAGGACCCAAACATTGAGCGGAGGGGACCCCATTTGGGGTCAGGATGTACAATTTAAGAAGCTCACAGTTTGGCAGCCTACCGCCTTTGTGGGAAAGATATTCTACACTGAATCACAGAGGGTGCTTCTACACTATAAAATGAATGCAGCCTGGCACTACTTGAACATCCATGGCTCAGTGCTATGGAATAAAGGGAATTGTAGTTTTACAAGGCTTTAGCCTTCCCTGTCGTAAAGTGATGGTGCCTCACCAAACTACATATCTCAGCATTGCACAGCATTGAACCTTGGCAGTTAAAATGCTGTCAAACTGCATTCATTCTATAGTGCGAATGCACCCTGAAATATATATGATTAAATTAATCACACTAATATCTGTTCTTGAATATTAAAACTGGCTTAATGCAGATGTTCTAAAAATGTTCCAATGTGTTCTTGCAACAAGAAACAATCCCCCCTCCTTTCCCCCATGGTAATCAATATTTTCTGTATAGGGAGGACAGAGTGGATCATATGGAGGCCAATATGGACAGGTAATTAAAATTTTCTGCACACAATATACATTAAAGTATACAATGTTTCCTCACTTATTGCTGGGGTTAGGTTCCAGGACCTCCCGCAATAAGTGAAAAACCGTGATGTAGGGATACTCTATTTATTTTAATATTCATACATTATTTTAGTAGTTATACACTATTTAAGTCTTTATAAACTTAAAATAAAGTGAAGGAAAGGAAGGAAAGGTTCTTCAAGGCTGGAAGGAGGACTGAGGAGGGAAAGCGCCTTGGAGAACGGCAGCGGCAACCCCCCCCCCCTCTTTCTCAGCATTACTTCGCGAACAAAGATTCAGGAAGGACTCATCCCACGCTTTTTACAAGCGCGTTGATGACTAAAAAGGCCAATCTGAGATAGGCAAGTTCGGTTGCAGAAAGCACAGCAAAAAGTCTTTTCGGGTGATGTTGTTTCCAAGTTATGGTTCTTTCTGCGTTGTCGTTTCTCTTCGAGACCCATTTGGCGTGTCTTCTCGAAAGAGGCCGCCACTTGTGGATAGCAGCATTGTGGATAGTGCGTCTCCATGCCTCCCGATGTGAGGCCAGGGTGGACCATTGTTGGTGATCAATCTGGCCGAGCCTGAGATGTTGTTTCAGGGAGTCCTTATATCTCTTTTTGGGGGCGCCTCTCTTGCGCTGCCCCGTGGCAAGTTCACCGTAGAGCAGTATCTTTAGGAGGTGGTGGTCCTCCATCCTAGAGACGTGCCCTGCCTAGCACAGCTGTGTTCTCAATAGCATGGCCTCAATGCTGGTGATCTCTGCTTGCTCAAGGACAGCAACATTAGTCACATAGTCGGTCCAGTGTATATTTAGGATTGTGCGAAGACAGCACTGATGAAAGTGTTCGAGGAGTCGTAGGTGTTGGCGATAGGTGACCCATAGAGGAGAATAGACAGTACGATAGCTCTGTCACACAAAACAGTGAAAATACCATGATATATATTTTAAATTAATATTTTGTGAAATCCGCGAAACACTGAGTCCCCAATAAGTGAACCGCAAAGTAGTGAGGGAACACTCTATGTAAGGAAAAAATTGGGCTCAAATTCTGTTCTTTAATCTGAAAAATACAAATGTACTAATACAATATAGATTTTGGGAACAATCTTTTTTGTAACAATAACTGTTTTCTGAACAGGGTGGATCATATGGATGGGATAGCCGTTATGGACAGGTAAAAACTTTATACTTATTCTGTTCTCAAAGAAATAAAGTTGCTTTATGCTCAGCAACACTAAAAATATATATTCACTGTTTTCTTCACAGGATGGATCCTATGGGAGCAGTAGCCATTATGGACAGGTAACCACTTTATGCTTATTCTAAAGCCATATTTTTCTAGCTAATTTCATTCTCGAAGGACATACCGTAAGTAATTTTTGCAATTTTCCTCCCACTGTAAAATGTACACAGTCGGGTCTCATTCAGTGCAAAAGTTATGTGTGGTAACTGAGCCTATGGCTCAGGTTGCAACTCGGAGTAGTGAGAATGATTCAGCGTATGTATGTTGTTTTACTGAAAATAGCACTTTTCCCTCCCACTAAACAGCATTTTCAATACAGAAAATAAAATGTATGTGTGAGGAGACATTACTTTTGTTACAGTAAAGCTGGGTTTCACACACACATGCACACACACAAAATCTTGTTTGTGCAAGTTTTGCACAGAATCATCCACAAACTCCAAATATTCTCTTCAGTCCAAGCTTTATCTCATCGGGGTTTCCCAACATGCAGAAAACACGTTGCATGTGCAAGGGTGACACACCTCGCGCCAAGAACACTGACACAGACACAAGTGGTTGTATTAAAATGGCCACAATGCATTTATTGAAAACAGGAACAAAGGGTTGGTGGCCACGCATGTGTCCTGGATCAGGGTCGTACAGCCCCTACGAATGTCCAAAGGCGTATGCAAGCCTGGGGTGCGAGTGGCCCAATGCCTGTCCACGGAAACTCGGCAACCCAGGGGGCCTGGGCATTATCCCCCCTTACAACCAAGGGGCAATAAGCCAGCCTGATCCAGGGGCCATGCCACACAGCAAACACGGAGTTGTGACAAAGAACAATATAACGCATAACCATGACAATGCAACAATGACATGAAGAATGAAGATAATGGACACCAACAAGCAATGCAATAAGAAGGGAGAGTGCGAGGAAAAACAGAGCTGGCCCCACGAGCAGCCTGGGCAGCCCCAGGCAGCCTTAAATAGGCTGCCCAGGCGGAAGTGCAGGCCAGGCGGCGCAAAGAGGGGGCAGGGTGGGGCCTTCCCACCACCCCAGGGAATTCTGGGGAGAAGAAGCCCCTTCTCTCTTCCCCAAGATGGCGGCGAGGGCAACCCCGCCCCATAACCTGCTCGGCGGGTAAGTCGGCCAAGCCCATTTTTGACCTTTTTTCAAATGTTTTCATCTCTTTTTTCCATCTCTAATGTGTATTCTTCTCACAAAGATAGAAAGGAACATGCACAACAATTGTTTTTAAAGTAGCATTTGTTTTCTGTTCAGGGTGGATCATATGGAAGCAACAGCCAATATGGACAGGTAAAACATTTAAAAACATATAATGAATAGGTAACATATATTATAACAAATAGTATGCATTGAAAAATATAGAGCAAGTGCCTATTCTGGACTTTATTATAGAAAGTATTTTGGTTATGATTCGATAATATAATTGTTGAAGTAATAAGTGATTTTTGTGATGGGTGCCCAGGGTGGATTGTATGGCAGACGCCACCAACATGGACAGATCAAATCCTTTATTGTACAATATATCAATAGCATATGTCCTAATACAGGGCTGTCAACTGAGGCCCTGGGGCCGGATCCGGCCCCGTAGCCTGTTGGACACGGCCCCACCTATGCCCTCAGCCGCCATTTTTAATTTTTAAAAAAATCGATTTTTTTAAAAAAATGGCGGCCGGGGGAGGGAGGCGGGCAGGGAGGAGGAAGAGAGCTAGCTCCTCCTTTTCGGCCCCCTCCCTACCTAGGGCGGGGAGCCGCCCGAAAAGGGCAGAAGGCGCGCCAAGAGCAGCGCGTCAGGCCTGACGTGACGCGCTGCTCTTGGCACCGCCTACCCTCCTTTCGGCGGCTCCCAGCCTAGGGAAGGGGGGCGCCGAAAGGAGGAGTAGGCGGTGCCAAGGGGCAGCGCATCACGCCAGGCCTGTGACGCGCTGCCGTTGGCGCCGCCTTCTGCCTGCTGCCTTTTCGCTCCCCAGCCTAGGAAGGGAGGGTGCCAAAAGGAGGAGTAGGCGGGTGCCAAGGGGCAGCGCGTCACGCCAGGCCTGTGACGCGCTGCCGTTGGCGCCGCCTTCTGCCCACGCGGCTCCCCGGCCTAGGAAGGGAGGGCGCCGAAAGGAGGAGCGCCAGGCCTGTGACGCGCTGCCGTTGGCGCCGCCTTCTGCCCTTTTTCGGCGGCTCCCCCGGCCTAGGAAGGGAGGGGGGCGCCGAAAAGGAGTAGGCGGTGCCAAGGGGCAGCGCCTCACGCCAGGTCTGTGACGCGCTGCCGTTGGCGCGCGCCTTCTGCCCCCACGGCGGCTCCCGGCCTAGGAAGAGAGGGGCGCCGAAAAGGAGGAGTAGGCGGTGCCAAGAGCAGCGCGTCACGCCAGGCCTGTGACGCGCTGCTCTTGGCGCCGCCTACTCCTCCTTTTTTGGCTGCTTTAGGAGGGAGGGGCCTGGCCTGGGGGGCGGGGCCTGGGGGCGGGGCCGAGTGGCCCCGCAGGTCATCAGTGACCTCTTATCCGGCCCTGGACCCGCCAGAAGTTGGACAGCACTGTCCTAATATAAGCCATAACATATGACTTATACTAGTTGGAAGGGGGTTTATCCCAGAATGGTGAAGAGAGTTATCCTTCTGCTTCGTCCATGAGCCATTCATGTTATATACAGAGATATAGAAAATAAAATTAAGATAAACTCTTATTCTCATTTTATGCATATTTTTATGCCTTGAAACATAAACATAAAATAAGCTTTCTAGTCTGGGAGACTATATGATTGAGAGAAAGGCAGACTATAAATTAGTCAGTCGGTCAGTCGTTGCTCTTGAATCTACAAAAGAGTTTTGTGCAAAGATAGTTGTTTTGTACATTCATAACTTTTTTTCTGTATAGGGTGGCCAAAGTGGATCATATGGCAGCCAAAGTGGGTCATATGGCGGCCACAGTGGGTCATATGGCAGCCACAGTGGGTCATACAGTGGGTCATATGGCAGCAACCAAAACGGACAGGTAAAAATAATTTTGTAGTATAATATATATTTATATGTATATTTAGGGGCCCCAGCTCAGCGGTTAAACCGCCAAGCTGTTGAACTTGCTGACCGAAAGGTTAGCGGTTCGAATCCGGGGAGCGGGGTAAGCTACTGTTGTTAGCCCCAGCTTCTTCCAACCTAGCAGTTGGAAAACATGCAAATGTGAGTAGATCAATAGGTACTGCCTTGGCAGGAAGGTAACAGTGCTCCATACAGTCATACTGAGTGGCTACATGCCTAAGAGGTGTCTATGGACAATGCTGGTTCTTCAGCTTAGAAAGGGGGTGAGCACCAACCCCTAGAGTCGGACACAGCTAGACTTAATGTCAGGGGAAACCTTTACCTATAATATATATTTATTTTGGGGGAAAGGTTATGTAGGATACATACAGAGCTAGAGAACATAAAATGGCATTTTCTACAAAACTCCAGAATAAATAATGTACAGATTATCCTAAACAAGTTCAGGGAGAAGTGACAACTTCATCCAATTTCTTCCATCTTGCGTCAGCCAGAGCAAAAGATGTTGGGAGTATCGCCAAGCTGGTATTTTATTTTAAATTCTCCCTCTCTCTAAATGGGGTGTGGATTGGCTTCATCGATTCCAAGATAGAATAGCCGAGATGTCGGATTTGGGCCTCTTACAAAGAATGGAGCAACTCTGGATTAATCATTCTAGCCTTGGACTAACTGGAGTTCCTTCTCAAACAGAAGGTCTATGTGCTGGCAGGAAAGTTTGTTTTACCCCCAGCCTAATCCTCCGGGTGACAAATTTAGTATTAAATGTGATAAAGATGCAATATTGCATTTTGACAGCAAAAAGCCATTTTGGAAATAAATGTTTTCTCTACAGGGTGGATCATACGGTGGCAGCAACCAATATGGAACAGGTGGATCATATGGCGGCGGCAGCCAATACGGAAAGGTAAAAATTCACGGTATTTGCCATATTGTAAACATGAATGTGAATATTTTAATTAATTCCTGGCCCCTAGATATTAATTTGAGGGCTTTCCCAGTTTGAGCAGCAGTCTTCCCAACCTCTCCCCCGCATTTAGTCAATTTTAAAATGTAAAGATAAGATTATATGTGGATATTTTTTAATATAGTTTTTAGAAAAAAAGAACTTCTGGTTTTTGATCATTGAAATCCATGTTAAATGTCATTGAGGCACCCACAAATCAGATCCTAAAAATTGTAGACAACCTTATCTACATATTATATCAAATTGCCGGATTTACAACTGAAGAGAGAAAAATGGGGGCAGCACCAAATGCAAGAAAGAAAGTTTGCAGGAATGAAGAAACAGTTACAGCTTTAAAGTGGTAACAAAATCATATACGATTTAAGTGATAAAATGCAAAATGCAAAATGCATTTTAGTAAAAAAGAAAAACTTCAAATGCAGTGAAACAAACTATATAATCCAGTGGTTCCCAACCTGTGATCCATGGAATGAAAATATAGTCCGCGGCCTCATCATTACTATACAGTTGCCTCGAAACAGCTTGGCAATGAGAGCGTCTGGCCTCGCAAAACCCTCTTATACTGCTGAGGCAAAGGGGATGCCAGTAGGGGAGAGGCTGACTACCCATGAAAGATTACTACTACCACAACAGCTCTAGATTATTAAATATGGTTTTATGGGGGCGAGCAGATGGCGACTACTGGATGGCATATGTTCTGCATCAGAAACTAGAGCTTGTGTGGTCTATCCCAGTGATTTTCAACCAGTGTGCTGCAGAACACTAGTGTGCCGTGAGAGATCATCAGGTGTGCCGTGGGAAATTATTTTCCAACTTCATTCATATATAAACTATAAGGCGCATCTGTCCGTTTAAGAAATGGAACCATAGCACTCTCACGCCATCTTGGATTCATTAGTGTTGCAGCAGTGCGTCAATTTGGGATCACAGCAAGACAAGCGAGTGACAGTGATGGAGAAGTTTTTGAGAAGGGAAAATGCAAATGCCGAACAGGGCCCTGGACAAAATTATCACACTAAGTGAGTGTATAGATACATTTAAAAACATATTAACTATATATATTACTGTGTTGGAGTGTCATTTTGTGTCATTTTGGTTGGTGGTGTGCCCCAGGATTTTGTAAATGTAAAAAATATGCCGTGGCTCAAAAAAGGTTGAAAATCACTGGTCTATCCAATGCAATTGTCTGAATCAGCACCCCAAATTACCAAACCGAATCTAAAGTTGACCAAAAACCGATTCATAACCCTGGAAAGTGGTCCCTGGTCAAGTAGTCCCTGGCCAAAAAAAGATTTGGGGCCACTGATATAATCGTATATATATGGGAACTGGTTATAATTAAATGAAACATGATTTAAATAATAAAACAAAATCAAACATAATCTTAGAAAAAAGAAACATTCAGCTCATATCTCTGAAAGAAAGGAAAGAAGCTGGGAATTTTGGCCAGATTATGCCCCAAATGGTAGAAATTGCTTAACTCATGTACAGCCAGAACATAAAGCGAGTTTATTTATTTCCCCAACACTCGCCCCCCATTTCTAGGAAATATACAGTTTTGAGGAAATCAGCCTTGTGTTACAACAGACATGGGGACATGGGGGATGTTGTTATACACCAAATGCTCCCCAGCTCTCTGTTACAACATTCCTTTTCTATACAACAAGATTTCCTACTAGTTTTGTAACATCTGTAGAAAATATGATTTTGCCTCCATACTTATTATTCACAAAATAAACCTTACCTTGCAGAAAGGAAGTCTATGCCTCTCTGTGTCTGTCAGTCTTCATTTCAACCTTTTTTTTCAATTCCTGAAGAATCGAAACAGCTAGTATGCTATATTGCTGTAATGTGAAATCCCTTCAACAAAAAAGAGGTGTTTCCTTATACCCAAATTCTCCCAAGTTGGGATTGGATCAGTCAGGCATTCTCATATTCCCCATAAAGATTCCACTTCCAAGAAACAAAAACATTGAATCCCTAATCTCTTGCAGACCAACTCTTCCTCAGGAGGGACTCAGTCTGGTGAACAGGTAAGAATTACGATCCCTCACTGGATACAGGTATAAATATTGTATTATTTCCAAAATAAATCCAACCCACAACAGACAGACATCATTTTATTGAAAAGCATATTAAACAGAAACAAACCATCCCTAATTTTTATTTATTTATTTATTTATTTTTACAGAACTCAACTTTTTCAGAAGGAAATCAGACTGGTGGACAGGTAAAAAAAATCTCATTTCAAAAAAGCCATTAATTAATGACTATCCATTTCCATGGTGAAAGATAAAGCTTGTGGATAACTTGTGTTCAAGGATTCTCAGGAGGAAATCGCCTGTAACATTTCTTTAAGTTGTTGACATGTATTCAAAGATTTGCTATAATGCTTTAGAGCAGGACAAAGGTGAGCTATGTCAGTCACTTGCTTTACCCATAAAATAGCTCATCAGAAAAAGCACTGCCTAGTTCTTTCAAATGTCCCTTCTACACAGCCATATATTGTGTTCATTGCGGGTGTTTTGATTTTATTTTATTGTAATTTGTTGTTTGGGCTTGGCCTCATGTGAGCCGCCCCGAGTCCCCATTGGGGAGATGGGGCGGGGTATAAATAAATATTATTATTATTATTATCTAAAATCCATATTGAACTGGATTATATGGCAGTGTGGACTCAGACAATCCAATTCAAAGCAGATATTGTGGATTATCTGCCTGTGCTGAGAATGGATGGCAGGTCGGACACCGTACCCGATTGTTTCCATCAATGCCTTGAAGCCATGACTGGATGGCTGCGCACCAGCCGGTTGAAGGTGAATCCATCGAAGACGGAGATCCTATGGCTGGGTCGTCCTGGTGTCGGTGAGTGCCGGTTGCCTACCCTGGATGGTGAGCGGTTAAGCCCGTCGTCTTTGGTAAAAAGCCTGGGGGTTCAATTAGACCCACTGCTATCGATGGAGACTCAGATCTCCACTGTTAGCAGGACAGCATTTTTCCATCTTCGACAGGCTAGGTGACTGGCTCCTTACCTATCCAGGTATGACCTAGCTACGGTGATCCAGGCAATGGTCATCTCGAGGTTAGACTACTGTAATGCCCTCTACATTGGCCTTCCCTTGTCAACAACCCGGAAACGCAAACTGGTGCAAAATGCTGGTGGGAGCACCTGCGAGAGAACACATCACACCAATCCTATAGCAATTGCACTGGCTGCCAATAGAGTACCTGATTGTTTTCAAGGTGCTGGTTTTGGCCTTTAAGGCCTTGTATAGTCTAGGGCCAGTGTACCTGAGGGACCGCTTCACCCCATATATTCCCCCGAGATCTCTGCGCTCAGAAGAACAAAACTTTCTGATGATTCCATCAGTTCGTTCCTGTCACCTCTCAGTGACAAGACAACAAGCCTTCTCCGTAGTGGCACCGACGCTATGGAACGCGTTACCAGACAACGTTCGGACTATCACAGAGTTAGCCCCTTTCTGGAGGGCCTGCAAGACGACCCTTTTTAAGCAGGCTTTCCCCCGGACAACTCTGACCATGTCCTTGTGTTTTATATAACAAAGTGTTTTATCTGTATTTTAATCTGTTGTTTTATGTAAACCGCCCCGAGCCTGCAGAGAGGAGCGGTATATAAAAATGAACAATAAATAAATAAATAACTATTCTGGGTTATATGGCTGTGTGGAAGGGCCCATAGATACATGTCTTATTGACTTATTTATTGGGATATAAAAATATCTTGCCTTTGTCCTATGATACGTGTACCATACATGTGTACCTACTTTCCCAGATGGTCTGCCCAGGCACTGACCAAAACTAGAATGCTTCTAGATTGTAGAATTAATGCAGTTTGAATCAACAGCCATGGCTCAATGCTATGGAATCAAGGGAACTATAGTTTTATAAAGGCTTTAGCCTTCTTTGTCCAAAAGTGCTGCTGCCTCACCATGCTGCAACTCCCAAGATTCCATAACATTGAACTCTACGATAATGTTGTGTCAAACTATATTCATTCTATAATTCAGATAGGCATTTCTTTAAGATGTTTGCTGTGCCATTTGAAGTGCCTTGCTGACCATTTTAAAACATCTTGTCCTGCAATTCCCTTGAATGACAACATAATGGGCATCCTACATTGACATTTGAAGAACCCCAATATATGAAAAGATAAGTTGGGGAAACTGTCCCCTCTCTCTCGGCATTCATGCTTTCCCCCTGTTGGTCTAGATATGGATTAGGCTTCCATTGTAGGATAAGATCTATGGCTACATAGCAATCAGAAAAAGTGGGGCTTTTGCTCCCAAAAGATAACTATCTACATCTACATGCTTTCTTGAGACAAGTTCAGCTTTAGTGGAGGCCAGTGTTTTAAAGCCAGATAAGAATGAGGCTGTGGAGATGTGGACTCCTTGCTTGCTTGCTTGCGTGCTGCCCCATGTAAAACCTACCCTGCTCTCATTTAGCCACGATTAAAGGTTATGTTGGTACTGTTAATCCCAGTTAAAGCATTTTTGTTGAATTAGGACATGAAGCTGGTTAACAATTGACCTCTGGAGCACAGGTTGCTATGGTTCTCCCCTCCACATCATGGCTGATTCATGTTACGACAGGGACGGGGAATATGCTCCCCAAGTATTGTTGCACCATAACTCTTGTCTTGCCTGAGCATTGAGGGCACCTACCACACAGCTGAATAAAATCTCATACTGTCCACTTTGAACTGGGATATATGGCAGTGTGGACTCAGATATCCCAGTTCAAAGGAGATATTGTGGATTATTCTGTCTTGATATTCTGGGTTATATGACTGTGTGGAAGGGCCCTGAGTATGGAGGCTTGGGGTGATGGCAATAGCAGTAGAAACGGATACAGTTTCCATTTCTGCCTTAATCATGGACCAGTTTTGGTTGTTTGCCTTTTTAAAGACTAGGCTGCCCTTTTAAAGGCCAGCTGAGTGTGCATGTTTGCATGTTTGCATTTTTTCCTTTGTTTATGACATTCAAACAAAGTTCAATATGAACTTCCACTTCAGTCGGCATTTGAAAACAATAAACATTGACAAAATCACCATCTGTCAACTGCAAAAAGCCACCTTACTTGGATCTGCGCACATCATTTGAAAATATATCACACAGGAGAAAAGAAGGGCAAAGATGGCGGCAGGTTGGGCAGCTTGAGAGCTCCTCAAGCTGTCAACCGGACCCACCGATCAGGGGGCGAATCGAGCCCCCTCCTCTGGCTGTGCGGTGCAGCCAAGAGGAAGCGAAGCCGGGGGACCCCACCGCTGGCTCCAGTAGTCGCCCCCTCCTCAAGAGGGGAGACTGTGAGGGCCCGGTGACACCCCAAGCCGGCGAGCAGATCAGGGGACGGGAAGCGGGCATCGGCCCGCAACCACTGCCAGCCCAGCCCAATCCAACGGAGAGGTAAAAGAAAAAACTCCTCACCCAACGTGAGTAGAGGGCAGCCCAGATCGCCCGAGGAGAACCGGGGACCCGTCAGGCACCAGAAAATCCCCCCTTCTTCCCTCTCACTCCCCATGGGACGCCACAGACACCCGAAGAACAGGGACAGAGCTGGGGACAGATAGGGGGTAGAGAGGGGACAAGAAGAGAGGAAGAGAAGTCCTCGGAAGGCGGGGAAAGAACAGGCACACAAAGGAGAGGGAAGGGAGACCCGCGATCCAAGATGGTGGCGGAATGACAACAAGGGGAGAAAGGCAACCTGAGGAAGAAGGAGGCCATACTTGAGCGGGCTTCTTCCCGCCGCAGGGACAAAAGGGCGCGAAAACCACCGGAAGAGAGGAGCGCAACCCACCCAGACACCAAATAGAACCGGACCAAAAACCGGAAGCGCAGCGGATGCAAAAGAGGGACGGACCCACCACCCGGAAGAGCCAGTAAACGAAACGGAGACAGCACAAATAAGAAAACAGGTTGGATTATAAGTGACAGGGAGAGGAGAAGAACAGGAGGTGGCGGAAAAGAGGGGAGGCATGAGCTCAGGTGGCAAGGGAGAGGGGCAGAAGAGCACAGAGGGAGGGGGAAAAAGGAGAGAACAGCACCACCCCAAAGGCCTCTCACAGTTGACCCTCATCCAAACAAAGCGGGCACAAAACTCCCTCAGTCACCATA